>JAGFNQ010006033.1:79711-320342 GCA_024364735.1 Boesenbergia rotunda
GTTGTCCGTAAGGTGGACGATCCCGATCCGTCGGTGGATGATTCCCCGAAGACCTCCCGCTAGCTCATGTAGCTCCTTGTGGGTGGAGAAACCTCGCCACAATCCGGACAACACTCCTGAGCACAAAAGACTACTAATTGGCCTTTAACCAAAGCCAATTTCGTCAAAAACTCTCAGCCAAAACAGAGCCTATTTAAATAGTGCTCTAGGCAGAAATGACCGTTACTAGTCGACTGGTCCAAGGCCAGTCGACTGGTCCTACTCAAATTCAAACGTTACAACCTAACATTCGAATTTAAGTTACCATCAGTCGACTGATCCATGGGCAGTCGACTGATCTTTCTGTGGCATTTATCAGTCGACTGCCCTGGCACCAGTCGACTGGTCCACTTCTAAACCTAAGGTTTCCCCTTCCCGAGTACATTTCCCTCAGCACTCGAACCCCTAGGATTTCCCGAGTACAATTCACTCAGCACTCGAACCCTCACGACTCAGTTGAGTCCTCATCCAGCAGCCTCGATCTGTTGCCTTCAAGCCCTCTTCGACTTTGGCTCTCGTCCCTCAGATGTGCACACAATCGCACGGCTTGCCTCCATGCCACCTTCGCGTATGCCTCGAAGTCCGCTTCCCTCGGCTCATCGTTTCTGCTCCAGCAGCCTCGACCTGTTGCCTTTAAGCCCTCTTCGACTTTGGCTCTCGTACCTCAGATGCGCACACAAGCCCTCGGCTTGCCTCTATGCCATCCTTCACGTATGCCTTGAAGTCCGCTTCCCTCAGCTCATCGTCCCTGCTTTGTCCACGACCCCTCAGATACATGCAAGCCCATGGCTTGTCTCCCATACCATCCTTCATCGGTCCCGAAGCCGTCCAACTAAGTCCATGTGTATCCTGCAACCCTGCACACTCAAATACACATATCAAATACAAGAGTAAACCTAACTTAAACCCTTTGTCCAAACATCAAAACACATGGTCACCCCGGACCATAAATTGCCCCAACAATCTCCCCTTTTTAATGTTTGACAATACGTTTAAGTTAGGGAAAACAAATAGCAAATACAATGTTAATAAGTTTGGACTTACGTTGCCAAGGCTTCACCTCAGACTTATACCGCCGATACATATGTAATGCATGGATCCAATCACAAGGCATCTCCACACATAAATCTCCCCAATGTGTTTAGGATTTTTACCAAAACGGGCCCCCTACATTGGACTTATAAAGGCTTTTTAAGAAACTCTTCAAGGTTCCCCCTACGCCAATAACGGAGCAACAATGCTCCCCCTTTACCTAAGCTCTCCCTTGACCTAGGATTTCTTGCAAAGACGTGTTTGGTTTCCCACTTAAACCCAACACTTCTCCCCCTTTGCCACACATCAAAAGGACTCCAACAATTTCTCTCTTATTAGATCCTTTAACCTATAATGATCATAAACACAGTGTATTAACCCCCATAAGATTATACACTTGTTTTACATCATTATGACACTTTTCGACTACTGAAAAATCTATTTCAGCCCATATCAGTCGACTGCCCCCCCTGGACCTGTCGACTGACACCCCGAAACTCCCATTTTCAGCATTTCTGATCCAATTTCAGAAATGCACCAGAAATTTCATAAATTTCCAAAAATTCTCAAATTTTGTGGAGAGGTTTGTGGTACCCATATCTACTTGGGAAAAATACATTCAAACATGTATCTATCACCATTCCCAAGATTGACACAAAACCCAAAATTAGCTAAATGGTTCAATTGAATCTTAACCTAAAGTCCTAGTTTTGACCTCCTCTTGATGTCTCTGCCCATACCAACCCACAATGCATCCCTAGCATTTGTTTATATGATATTTACACATCAAAAATCAACTTCTATGCTATATGACCCCAATGTCATATTTTCATGCATGAAACTTAAATCCAATGTGCCAAATCCCTAGGATTAAAACTCAAATCCGTCTTCACATCCCTTAGCACACTCCATGACCCATCTAGACTCCCATCTAGACTTCCGAGAGAAATCCTCCCGAGATCCATAGACCATGGGTCCCAACTTGGCTCCTAGAGCTCCCCCTTGAGCTCTTAGCCTTAGCCACCTCCCTAGGTGACTCAACAAACACTAAGCCACACCGGTGTAACTCCGGTGACTTTTGGCCTACACCCTTAACCTTCTTAACCTTGGACCCCTTGTTCTTAGTTAAGACTTTCTCCTTGCTTTTAAATGGCAACCCCTTGCTATTTTTGGACTTCTCCTCCTTGTCATAGTTATATGCTACCCTAGCATATTTCTTTTCATTGGCATCGGAGAACTTAGATCGGTATCCTAGATCCGATCTATCATTGTTGGGTTTTGACTACCCAACCTCATACCTAAACCCTTAGATCCTATAGTGAATCTATCTAGGGTTTTCTCCATTTCTTCAAGTCTTGCCCTTAAGACTTGATTTTCCAACTCTAGAGCTCTAACCCTAGAGTCAGCATGTCTACCTTGGACATTCCTAGACCTACCCACCTTCCTAGGCATATGTCTCCCTTTCTTGGGATTTGTGCCTTGATCATTAACCACCTTCCTTCCCTTAGGCATGGTAGTTTGGGTCTTTCTTGGTCTAGCCTTGAGTAATGATTTCCTAGAATTATATACCTTGTTCACTCTATTCCTATCATTATACCTAAATCCATGATTATTCTTAACAAGCATATAAGAATTTGAAATTGGATTTAATTTTAAATAAGGGATAACCTTCCCTTTTATCTTTGAAGCTCCCCCTTGACTTGATCTCCTCTTCTTTTTCAATTCCTTCAAGTGCGCCAATTTCTTGATTTCTCCTTTCTTTGGGCACTTGGTGTGGTAGTGTCCAAAGACTACTAATTGGCCTTTAACCAAAGCCAATTTCGTCAAAAACTCTCAGCCAAAATCGAGCCCCTTTAAATAGTGTTATACTCAGATTCGAACGTTACAACCTAACATTCGAATTTAAGTTACCATCAGTCGACTGATCTATGGGCAGTTGACTGATCTTTCTGTGGCATTTATCAGTCAACTGCCCTGGCACCAGTCGACTGGTCCACTTCTAAACCTAAGGTTTCCCCTTCCCGAGTACATTTCCCTCAGCACTCGAACCGTAGGATTTTCCGAGTACAATTCACTCAGCACTCGAACCCTCACGACTCAGTTGAGTCCTCATCCAGCAGCCTCGATTTGTTGCCTTCAAGCCCTCTTCGACTTTGGCTCTCGTCCCTCAGATGTGCACACAATCGCACGGCTTGCCTCCATGCCACCTTCGCGTATGCCTCGAAGTCCGCTTCCCTCGGCTCATCGTTTCTGCTCCAACAGCCTCGACCTGTTGCCTTTAAGCCCTCTTCGACTTTAGCTCTCGTACCTCAGATGCGCACACAAGCCCTCGGCTTGCCTCCATGCCATCCTTCACGTATGTCTTGAAGTCCGCTTCCCTCAGCTCATCGTCCCTGCTTTGTCCACGACCCCTCAGATGCATGCAAGCCCACGGCTTGTCTCCCATGCCATCCTTCACCGGTCCCGAAGCCGTCCAACTAAGTCCATGTGTATCCTGCAATCCTGCACACTCAAATACACATATCAAATACAAGAGTAAACCTAACTTAAACCCTTTGTCCAAACATCAAAACACATGGTCACCCCGGACCATAAATTGCCCCAACAGACATTAATCCCAAGAAGGAGAGACATATACCTAGGAAGGTGGATAGATCTAGGAATGTCCAAAATGGATATGTTGACTCTAGGGTTAGAACCCTAGAATTGGAAAACCAAGTCTTGAAGGCAAAGCTTGAGAAAATGGAGAGAGTCCTAGATAAGTTCATTATTGGACCTAGGGGACTTGACATGTGTTTGGGTGGTCAAAAATCTAAAAATGTCAAATTAAGTGCATTCAAGACCAAAAGAATGTCAAATGCTAGAAAGGCATAAGACATTGGTAAGGGAGGAGTAATCAAGGACAAAGTTGTTGGATCGAGAACACCGATAGAGGGGGGGTGAATATCGGTATACGTTTTTCTTCGGAAAATTAAGAGCAAGTGCAGCGAAAATTAAAAATCACAACACACACAGACACAGTAGATTTTACTTGGTTCGGAGCCTGTGTCGACTCCTACTCCAAGGCCCACGGTCGTTGACCGTTTTCGTTGGGCAATACTATATAGGCGCAATAAAAGTTTACAAATATTGATTTGCAAAATACAGTATCGTAAACTTAACAAAAAGGAAGCTCTTCTTTTTACCGACGTCTGATGAGGGTTGACTTTTTCGGAGCAGCGGGACGTCGTCGGCTCGAGTTGGGAGGTTTCCGGAGCAAGGCGTGAGAGCGAAAGAGCGTAGAAGCGTTGTGTCCAAGTGATTGTTAAAGCTTGGGGTCGAGGGGTGTTATTTATAGCACCTAGGGCGCCCTGGACGTCGGGGGCGCCTTGCCACGTGTCAGCCGATCCACACTTCGCTCAGTCAAGCTTTATCCCACCCGAATAGGGATGAGGTTTGACCTCTGGGGCGCCCTGGTCGCTGAGGGCGCCTTGGTTGACGCGGTCTTCTTGGCTGGATAGAGTTGATCGGCCTCGCTGGCATAGGCGTGGAGCGCCTTGGCTCTTGAGGGCGCCCTGGGCGCTGAGGGCGCCCTGGGCGCTGAGGGCGCCTTGGCTGCTGAGGGCGCCCTGGATGCAGAGGGCGCCTTCGGCCAGTGCTTAGCCGAACTCCTTTTTGCTTTACCTGTTTCTTGTTCACCTTGGAGGCGCCCTAGACACTCAGGGCGCCCTACTCAGCTGCTGCCTCACTCCTTTGAGGCTCTCTGAGCTGCAGACACACGTTCCTTTGGTCCTGCATCCAGGGTTAGTCCGAACACAAAATAAAGCATTAATTTGTTAGTTTATACAGCCTTAGCTGTCTTGGTTCTGACTTTGGTCTCCAAAATGGAGCCCTAGGTCGAACCGACGCCTACTGTTCCCTCGACGGGGAACGCGTCCTCACCTACTTTTCTCGGGAGATTTTACCTGATGCCAACCGTTCCTCTGGTTGGACTTTTGCCTGACGGTCCTTTGTCAGGTCTTGGATGCCGAGCTGCCCTTAGCCCGGTGCCTAGCATTCCTTCGCTAGGGCTTGGTGACTAGCAGCCCTTCGCTAGTTGCCTAGCAGTCCTTCGCTAGGACTTGGTGACTAGCAGCCCTTCGCTAGTTGCCTAGCAGCCCTTCGCTAGGACTTGGTGACTAGCAGCCCTTCGCTAGTTGCCTAGCAGCCCTTCGCTAGGACTTGGTGACTAGCAGCCCTTCGCTAGTTGCCTAGCAGCCCTTCGCTAGGGCTTTGTATCCTGGCATTCCTTCGCCAGGTGCCTAGCAGCCCTTCGCTAGGACTTTGTTTCCTGCACACTTAATGAGCAACGTTAGATCACAAATAAACTTAACTTTGAATCCTTTGCCAATATCAAAACAAGGTTCGATATGGTGCTTCCTGCACCAACAATCTCCCCCTTTTTGATTTATGGCAACACAATTCAAAGTTAAGTAAAGACATATAACAGTTAAGAAAAGAAGGAGTATGAACAGTATAAAAAAAATTTCTATACTCCCCCTAAAACCTTGAAACCCTGAATACTAGTGTTATAACACTCTTAACTTTGAGGGGGCGTTTGGTTCAAATTTGTTAATCGGAATGGTAATGGGATTCATTGAGGGGTCAATGAGAATGGGAATCATGATTCCATTGGTAGTGTTTGGTTCAAATCCTGGAATGAAAATTATTGTCATTGATGATGTTTGGTTTAGTTCAACTTTAGTAATGGGAATCCAAAAAAATTTTAAAGATTACCTAAAATAAAAGAATTATTACAAAATATAGAAAGTGAAATAAAATAAAAAAATATAGAGAGAAATTATGAGAAGTAAGATAAAAAAAGAAATTAGAAGAAAAAAAAGGAGAAAATACAATAATAGAGAAAATAAAGATAAAAAGTAGAGAGAGAAAGTAAGATAAGATAGATGTGATAGAAAATAGAGAGAGGAATCATTAAAAAAATATATAGAGAAAAAAATGAGATGAGAGAGATAGATAAAATGATATAAAAAATGTAGAGAGAGAAACTGATAGAAGATATAGAGAAAAGTGAAAAATAAAGATAGATAAATTATGATCAGAGACGTAGAGAGAGAGAAAGTAATATTAAATATATAGAGAGAGAAAATGTAGAGAGAGAAAGTAATATAGAAAAATATAGAGAAAAAGTAAAAAATAAAGATAGATAAATTATGATAAGAGAGGTAGAGAGAGAAAGTGAGATGATTGAGTAGAGAGAGAAAGTGAGATGAGGGAGTAGAGAGAGAAAGTGAGATGAAAATATAGAGAGAGAAAGTGATAAATGAAATATACAGAAAAAAATGAAAAATAATAATAAATAAATTATGATAAGAGAGGTAGAGAGAGAAAATGATTATCAAAATATATAGAGAGAGAATGAGCTGAGAAAGGTAGAGAGAGAAAGTGATATAGAAAATAGAGAAAAAAAGTGATATAAAAAATATAGAAAAAAGTGAAAAATTAAGATAGATAAATTATAATAAGAGAGGTAGAGAGAGAAAGTGATATTGAAAATATATAAAGAGAAAATGAGATGAGAAAGGTAGAGAGAGAAAGTGATGGAAAATGTAGAGAGAGAAAATGATAGAAAATGTAGAGAGAGAAAAGAATAAATATGTAGAGAGAAATTTTAAAATATAGAGAGAGAAAGTAAAATGAGAGAATGTAAAAAGAAATAGTAAAATGAAAAATATAAAATAAAAAAAGGAGTGTTTTGAATACATGAAAAGGAAGGAATGATTGAGGAGTTTGATTGATGAGGGGGGAGTAGGGAATGAAAATGAGAGAAAATGAGGGAATCATTCCCTTATTTTCATTCCCATTGACACTTACCAAACAGTATCAATGGGAATGATTACCATCCATTCCCATTCCCTAGTCTCTATTACCCTATACCAAACGCCCCCTGACATTTTCCTCCCCCTTTGACATATATCAAAAGCAAACATTGGTGAACAAGGTAAAAATTTAAAAAGTTTTGCAAACCTAAATTTTGTAACATAACTTTTACTTGGCTTTGCAAAAAGGAATTTTATTTAGGCAAAATTTTGACGCCAAATTTCCAATACTTAGGAAATTACGGGGTTGAAAGAAAATTTTCTAAGTTCAGATGATTCAATTTTTTATTACTTAGAAACTTTCAAGAGAACCTTTTTAAGTTAGAAAATGTTTGGAGTTGGAAAATTTTCAAGAGAGTTTGAATTTTTTACTTAGAAAAATTTCTTACCAGCCAGTAAAGTTGATTTTCCAAAAGATGTACTTAAGCAAAGCTAATATTCGAAAAATGATCTTTTGAAATCAAGTACAGTTAATTTTCAAAAATATTAAACTTTGAAAAAAGCAGGTAAAGTTAATTTTCAAAAATTTTTAACTTTGAAAGACAAGTAAAGTTAATTTTCGAAAAAAACTTAAGCTTTGAAAAACAAGTAAAGTTAATTTTCGAAAATATTGAGCTTTGAAAGACAAGAACTTTACTTTTTGAAAGACAGGAGAAAATAATTTTAGTCTTTTCTCTCCTTTCCAATCTCTCCCCCTTAATGTGAAATTCTTCTCCTTTGCCATATATCAATAAGGAACTTTTAAAAAATATATATATGTTTTTAAAACAATTTAAAATTTGTGTATCAGAGCCTATGAGTTTTGAAAACATAAAAATATTTAGCATAATTTTTGAAAGCATAGCAAAAGCTTAACATGGACCAAAACTCCACTTTGAAAGGCATTTAAAAATTATTTTTGTAGGCAAGTCTTTTAGAAAATTCATTCACTTAGAACACTATTGCCTTGAAAATATTAGTACTTTTGAAAACATTATATTTTGAAAAGTAGAAGTACTTTTGAAAGAGATTGTGCATTTTTGAAGATATAAGAAGATTATGCATTAAAAACTATAAGTGCTTTTATAATATTAGAGAAAATTATCTTTTGAAAGCACTTACAAAAGTATTATTTTTAACGCATAATATTTTACTTGCTTTGGTTACTTTTCCAGTCTGACACAATCCTAGGAAACCTTGTTAACTACAAGGACAGTTTCCTAAGTGTCCTGGAAATTTTCCAACTCAAGTAAATACTATTTTCAAAAGAATTTAAAAAAAATAAAATAATAATATTTTGAAAGAAAAATTTAAGTTTTCAAAAGGATTTTAAACGTGCAGTGCATGAAAACATATAATTCAATAATTCTTATAATTTAATCTCTCCCTAAACTTGACCCAGTCCTAGGAAGCTTGTTGACTACAAGCGATCTTCCTTTGAGTCTTAAGGTTTGATTTAAATTATAAGAATTATCTAATAACTTAAAAAAAATTAATAAACACATTTCAGAAATTCTTCTCTTGACTCAAACTCCCCCTAAATTTGACACATCCTAGGAGTCCTTATGGATCATGAAGTAGACATTCCCCTGTGTCTTTAGGGTTTATTAAAATCAAAAGAATAGTTTTGAATATCAGTACGGTAATATAATTTTAGGAAATTCAACTTGAAATGAAGATAATTTTCAAACATAAGCCCCTTTTTCGAAAAACATTTTGAAATGATAATGATTTTTGTAAAGCACAATTTTGAAAAATATAGTGATTATTTGAAGGCATAAAACTTCTTCTTTTAATTTGAACTTCCCTTAAATCTGACACAGTCCTGGGAGGCTTGTTGTGTCACGCCCTGAGACCCAGGAGCCGCTGTTCCAATATAAAATCGGACAGCACCTCCCCTGTCCGGCGGACAATTTACACATACATACACACACGCAGATAATAAATTTGGCCTCAGGCCTCAAAATCAAGACAACATAATCAAAACACAAAATAAATTATACCTGACTGCGGACCGGTCCGACTTACAATAAAACAACAAACACATAGTCCATCAGAGGACTTAAAAATACAATACCAAGACAAATAAAACGACATACAAGTTCCACGACATAAAACAATTACAAACCAAATAATACGATGTAAAGAAAACATAACCACGCGGAAGCACCCATCATCGGAGTCGTAGGGACCTGGGATTGGCAACTGGGGCTACTCCGGCGACCAATCATCCTGGAAACAAAAATATAGGCAACGGTGGTGAGTCCAAATAAACTCAGCGGATACCAGAAACATATATGCACAGCAAGCTATATATAACAATAAGAATCACGCTGATACAGTCTCGAATATAGAGGATAACGCATATCTAAAGACTAAGGGTGAAATACATACCAGAGTCTGTCTATCCTGTAGGTAGGTGTAATCAATCCTCTATATAACCTCAAAAATAGTACACAATCCAAATGTGTAGGTCACCTGTAAGTGTATATCAAACATATACCACACTCAAACACAATAAGCACCAACAAAGGTACAATGCATCCCAATCACATAGTACAACGATCTGTTCTGTACACACCTCAGCCACCACCGGACCGGCGGTCGGGTGAACAGGAAACAGGTAAGCCAACCACTCATGGTTGCATAAAGAAGCCAAACACTTGTGGCGTACAACCTATAAAGCCCAACACTCGGGGCTATGCAAATACGATGCCCAGCACCTGTGGCAATGCAATATGTAGCCCAACACCTGTGGCTATGCAAATATGATGCCTAGCACCTGTGGCGGATGCAATATGTAGCCCAGCACCTGTGGCTATGCAAGTATGATGCCCAACACCTGTGGCAATGCAATCATGACGCCTAGCACCTGTGGCGGATGCAATATGTAGCCCAGCACCTGTGGCTATGCAAATATGATGCCCAGCACCTATGGCAATGCAATCATGACGCCTAGCACCTGTGGCGGATGCAATATGTAGCCCAACACCTGTGGCTATGCAAATATGATGCCCAGCACCTGTGGCAATGCAATCATGACGACTAGCACCTGTGGCGGATGCAAATGTGTAGCCATGACTGGAGACGGGCTCAGACCTCAGGGGAGCCGATGGTCTCCATCACGATAATAGCATCGTGCTAATAGCTCAATCAATACAGGAAACCTGGTTGTGCGACGGGCTCAGACCCTAGGGGAGCCGATAATCGCCAGTATACACTCATACAGAGCCTACAGCTCAGTATACAACCTAGAGGGTAAAGTATGATAACGACACCCACCTCACTAATCAGATCCTCAACCATATGCCGGTAGAAAAGGTATAGGTCTAACACATGTATCCAAATCTAACCATTCTATCCTAGGTATCCATGCAAGGTATATCTAGGAATCAATCCAACCACACATCGGTGGGAAAGGTATAGGTCTAACGCATGTATCCAGATCTAACCATTCAACCCTAGGTATCCATGCAAGGTATATCTAGGAATCAATCCAACCACACATCGGTGGGAAAGGTATAGGTCTAACGCATGTATCCAGATCTAACCATTCTACCCTAGGTATCCATGCAAGGTATATCTAGGAATCAATCCAACCACACATCGGTGGGAAAGGTATAGGTCTAACGTATGTATCCAGATCTAACCATTCTACCCTAGGTATCCATGCAAGGTATATCTAGGAATCAATCCAACCACACATCGGTGGGAAAGGTATAAGTCTAACGCATGTATCCAAATCTAACCATTCTATCCTAGGTATCCATGCAAGGTATATCTAGGAATCAATCCAACCACACATCGGTGGGAAAGGTATAGGTCTAACGCATGTATCCAGATCTAACCATTCAACCCTAGGTATCAATGCAAGGTATATCTAGGAATCAATCCAACTACAGATACAAAGTGACCTATTGCTGTATCTCAGCACATATGTACGCATGGCAAATATCGAGACTGTATGGAACTAAACAGGAGTCATCTAAACAACATACATTAGATCATAATACACAAAGGCAGGTACAGCGTATAAACTTACTATTATCTATAGCAAACTATGCATAATAGTAAGACAATATCTAAAAAGATAAGTCAGGGGTACCCGCCTCCAGTGAAGATGCTCGTATCAACAGAGAATCTCCCGTCCAATGGTCCGCAACCAAAAATCCAAATCAATATCCTGTATCAAAGGATACATTTGTTTAACTATTTACACAAGTAGTATCTAGCTAATAAATTTACTCCCATCAAGCTATTGAGATTGGGTTCCATGTGAGTTTAATGTGAACTTAACCCAAAATCCCACACGCCTCTACCAATGCCAAGGACTGCTTTGGCTCACGGCAGGGATCCCAGTTGATCATCAATAAACAATACCTCACTCCATTCCTTTTACAGTTTAAAATAGCGACAGGGCTTAAGATAGAGGATAAAAATCTCAACCACATCGACAGAACTCTTCTCTTAGTTCATGATTCAACTAGGGAATCCTGGGTAGAGCAATATTGAGAAAAGCTCAGTGAACAAATCCAAACAGAAAACTAAACAAGAGAATCAAAGGGAATTCCTAACCTAATTGATAGGAATCAATATAGTAATTGCCAATTCCAATTACAACCATCCATCCTCTCACAGTAGCCATAACTAGTTCGGATTAACGCTAGGGCTAGGATTCCAAATAAGCATCCCCTACAACACAAAAGTTCCCTATGGCAACATCCAAAACTACAATTGAAATTGATGATAGATCCTACAGCCAAGAACATAACCGATCTATCAGCTACTCCTCCACAACAAATCAAGATTGGGATTCAAATATCCAATTTCTGCAGATTCAATAATACATCCAACCCATCCACTCAAAGATCAAGACCAGGAAAACCAAAATCTATACAAACGTTAATAGGAAGTCTGATCAAGGCCAATCATTGCTAAAATCCATCGAAGCTAATTCCAAAACAAAGGGTTGCTACAAGGCAACCCAAATCCGATTAAAACCCCTACTAATCCAGCCAATCTCCATTATCAATTCAAATCTCAAGCAACATTCAACAAATCAATACCTTACCTGAGATCTGCTGTCCAAAACAAATGCGATGGAGAAGCAACGCTCAGCTTTGAACAAGGCATCGATGACCCTCACCACATTCGACGGGAGCTAGGGCTTCGTCGGAGTGCCTCCCGTCCATAGGCGTCGATTGCGGCTAGGGTTCGCGACACCGAGAGAGGAGGAAGGCTCGGGCTTCCTCTGGGCTACGAGCGGAGAGATTGGCTTTGGCTAGGGTTCGCGAAGGAGCGGAAGAAGAAAAGATGATGAAGGGTTCCGGCGCTCTGCTGCTTCGATCGCGAGGAGAGGGGTAGAGCAGTGCGGCGTCGGGTTTGGGCTGTGAGCGAGGGCAACTAAAGGAGGAACCATATCTTCCATAAAGTGGAAAATTTTCAATCAAGCCCCTCATTGTTTTTACTAATCCCACATCAACCCTTAACAGTAATGTATATTTGCAAATCAACCTTCAAAAACTTTAAGTTTCAAAGCGATTTTAGCCATTAATTTCAATTTGAGTCTCTCAAACCCTAATTCTTCTTCCGAATTTTTTTTTTCTGGATCGTGTCAAAAGTATCGGATTTAACATCCTCCCCCACTAATAAAAATTTGGTCCCCAAATTTCGATATTCACTATAGTATATACTAACAAACCCTATACCGTGTCACTACTGGATGGAAACTAATCGTATGTTTCCCGGGTAGGTCGCCTATATAATCCAGTAGACTCTATCATCTCCATTTGACAATCAGTCTCTCGTCGACCGCTAGGTACACTCATAGATCCCATGATCTAATCGTAGATACCCTCTAGATTCCATCCCAGTGTATCCGTGCCAAGCAAATAAGAGGAATAGCAATATTTATCACTATTTGAGCTGAAATATGCATAAACGAACATCATACCGCGAAAGGCTGGTCCATCGGTCTGCGGTGCCTCCCCTCGGGTAGCCACATATACTCGTCCCGTCTCGGAACCCGGTGGTGGCATTCTCGGAACTGGTTGGGATGGAAACACAGGGGTTGCAGCAAACTGTTGCGGCTGGTGTACCGAATAAGTCGCGGCTGGTTGCAGAGGCTGATGCGTCAGATGCGTCTGACCATAACCGCCGATCGCAGAAGACTGGGGTGCTACCAAAGTGGGGGTCTGCTGAACGCCATGCATACAATAGATGTGAACCGGTGGGGGAGCTATCTGCTCCTGCCGTGAACAAGTCTGAGTTTGCTGACCTCCTCTCCGCGATCTCAATGGTCTAGGGGGACACCTCTGAGTGCTGGCCTCTGCCGATGGATGTGTCGCCCTCTGATCACACTCCCGGCTCTGATGCCCCGGGAGTTTACAGGAGTAGCATACATTCTGTCCAATGGGACATTCTGATGTACCATGATCCCTGGCCCCACACTGAAAACAATGAAACATAGTACCATCGCTCCTCTGGTTCTGCTGCGATGATCTGGAAGATCCTGCTGATGAACGCCCATCCTTGGGAGGTCGAGGAGCTGCCCCAGGATTTCCCTGCACATCATGGTCCCTACGGGTCCTCTTTTGTCCTGCATACAACTGCTCCTGGTCTGATGGTGTATCCTGATCCGACTGTCTATCACCATACACTTGTTTATGTTCCATCTCGATCAGGAGTGCTCTGTCTAACGCCTCCGGTAGGAGGTCGTACCAAACCCGGCTAGCTGAAGCCGAATATAACCGGCTAATCCCTGGATGAACTGAAGCATCCTCTCTCTATCATGTGCCACCAACTGGGGGCAGTACTCAGCTAGACGGCTGAACTCCGCATTATATTCCATGACCGTGCGCTTTCCTTGCTTGAGACTCAGAAATTCCTGACGCCGAGCCATCTGATACGCAACGGGGAAGTACTGACTCTCGAATGAATCACGGAAAGCTGTCCAGGTGATGTGCTGCTCACCCATGACCGTGCGCTAAGTGGCCCACCAAGTAGTCGCCCTATCACGCAAATGGTAGGCAGCCAGTTCTGCCTTCTCCCACTCTGAACAGGCCATATAGTAAAACGTACCCTCCAAGGTCTCGATCCAAGAATGAGCAACCCGAGGGTCAGGTCCTCCATGGAACAGTGTAAATCGGCCTTTCACCGACTCCGCCAGTGCTGGTATCCGTGCTCTAGCCCTAGCCCTAGCCCTAGCCCAGTCCCCAGAAACGATAGGATCCACCAGTGGAACTGCAGCAGATACTGAAACGGATGTTGTAATAGGGATCGTGGGAAATCCCGGAACCGAAACTGCGAGTGGAGCTGGGTGAACTGGTAGAGCAGGCGCTACTGGGGGTACAGCGGAATACACAGTAGGGGGTACAACTGGTGGTACCACTGGATGCACAGATGTAGGTACTCCTAGGGGTGTAGGCACTGCTGAATGCACCGATGGGGGTACAACAGATGGTACCGCTGGTGGTATCGCTGGATATGCCGCTGTAGGCTCTACTGAACACCCCAAGGTGGGTACCACAGATGGTATCGCTGAATATAACGAGGTAGGTACGGCTGGTGGTACCACTGGATATGCCGGTGTAGGCACTGCTGAACACCCCAAAGTGGGTACCACAGATGGTATCTCTGGATACACCGGAACAGGTATCGTTGGTGGTACCAGAGAATAGGCATTAGTAGATACTGCTGATGATACCATGGACACCACAGGGGTTGGTACAGCTGGCGGAACAGTGGGAACCGCTGATACCAATGAAACTGAGACTCTCGAAATACTCGGGAGAGTTTGACCATGACTAACGGGCTCTATCCCAGTCGGTCTCTCTAGTGACTCTGTCGCCTGAGACCCGGATGTCCGCCCACTTGGTCGCCCTGGACCACGTCTCGGTGCGGGAGCAAATTTACTCCGAGTCATACCTGTTACATCATTGCCCAATATTACAAATAATACAAGGCAACTAAACATACCATATCATACCATTGTCGTCCGGAGATGTCCCGTCGCCGCCAAGTCCCAAAGTCCAAACTCGTCGAAAAATGACTCCGAAAATCCATAATGTACTCGGGTATATCATCAAACCCGAGCTCCGATACCTACCGAATCGGTATCAGATACAACTCCGAAAATCCACAAGTCCCAAAGGTATCCCGCAACCTGGGCTCTGATACCAAAATAAATTGTCACGCCCTGAGACCCAGGAGCCGCTGTTCCAATATAAAATCGGACAGCACCTCCCCTGTCCGGCGGACAATTTACACATACACACACACACGCAGATAATAAATTTGGCCTCAGGCCTCAAAATCAAGACAACATAATCAAAACACAAAATAAATTATACCTGACTGCGGACCGGTCCGACTTACAATAAAACAACAAACACATAGTCCATCAGAGGACTTAAAAATACAATACCAAGACAAATAAAACGACATACAAGTTCCACGACATAAAACAATTACAAACCAAATAATACGATGTAAAGAAAACATAACCACGCGGAAGCACCCATCATCGGAGTCGTAGGGACCTGGGACTGGCAACTGGGGCTCCTCCGGCGACCAATCATCCTGGAAACAAAAATATAGGCAACGGTGGTGAGTCCAAATAAACTCAGCGGATACCAGAAACATATATGCACAACAAGCTATATATAACAATAAGAATCACGCTGATACAGTCTCGAATATAGAGGATAACGCATATCTAAAGACTAAGGGTGAAATACATACCAGAGTCTGTCTATCCTGTAGGTAGGTGTAATCAATCCTCTATATAACCTCAAAAATAGTACACAATCCAAATGTGTAGGTCACCTGTAAGTGTATATCAAACATATACCACACTCAAACACAATAAGCACCAACAAAGGTACAATGCATCCCAATCACATAGTACAACGATCTGTTCTGTACACACCTCAGCCACCACCGGACCGGCGGTCGGGTGAACAGGAAACAGGTAAGCCAACCACTCATGGTTGCATAAAGAAGCCAAACACTTGTGGCGTACAACCTATAAAGCCCAACACTCGGGGCTATGCAAATACGATGCCCAACACCTGTGGCAATGCAATATGTAGCCCAACACCTGTGGCTATGCAAATATGACGCCTAGCACTTGTGGCGGATGCAATATGTAGCTCAGCACCTGTGGCTATGCAAGTATGATGCCCAACACCTGTGGCAGTGCAATCATGACGCCTAGCACCTGTGGCGGATGCAATATGTAGCCCAGCACCTGTGGCTATGCAAATATGATGCCCAGCACCTATGGCAATGCAATCATGACGCCTAGCACCTGTGGCGGATGCAATATGTAGCCCAACACCTGTGGCTATGCAAATATGATGCCCAGCACCTGTGGCAATGCAATCATGACGCCTAGCACCTGTGGCGGATGCAAATGTGTAGCCATGACTGGAGACGGGCTCAGACCTCAGGGGAGCCGATGGTCTCCATCACGATAATAGCATCGTGCTAATAGCTCAATCAATACAAGAAACCTGGTTGTGCGACGGGCTCAGACCCTAGGGGAGCCGATAATCGCCAGTATACACTCATACAGAGCCTACAGCTCAGTATACAACCTAGAGGGTAAAGTATGATAACGACACCCACCTCACTAATCAGATCCTCAACCATATGCCGGTAGAAAAGGTATAGGTCTAACACATGTATCCAAATCTAACCATTCTATCCTAGGTATCCATGCAAGGTATATCTAGGAATCAATCCAACCACACATCGGTGGGAAAGGTATAGGTCTAACGCATGTATCCAGATCTAACCATTCAACCCTAGGTATCCATGCAAGGTATATCTAGGAATCAATCCAACCACACATCGGTGGGAAAGGTATAGGTCTAACGCATGTATCCAGATCTAACCATTCTACCCTAGGTATCTATGCAAGGTATATCTAGGAATCAATCCAACCACACATCGGTGGGAAAGGTATAGGTCTAACGTATGTATCCAGATCTAACCATTCTACCCTAGGTATCCATGCAAGGTATATCTAGGAATCAATCCAACCACACATCGGTGGGAAAGGTATAAGTCTAACGCATGTATCCAAATCTAACCATTCTATCCTAGGTATCCATGCAAGGTATATCTAGGAATCAATCCAACCACACATCGGTGGGAAAGGTATAGGTCTAACGCATGTATCCAAATCTAACCATTCAACCCTAGGTATCAATGCAAGGTATATTTAGGAATCAATCCAACTACAGATACAAAGTGACCTATTGCTGTATCTCAGCACATATGTACGCATGGCAAATATCGAGACTGTATGGAACTAAACAGGAGTCATCTAAACAACATACATTAGATCATAATACACAAAGGCAGGTACAGCGTATAAACTTACTATTATCTATAGCAAACTATGCATAATAGTAAGACAATATCTAAAAAGATAAGTCAGGGGTACCCGCCTCCAGTGAAGATGCTCGTATCAACAGAGAATCTCCCGTCCAATGGTCCGCAACCAAAAATCCAAATCAATATCCTGTATCAAAGGATACATTTGTTTAACTATTTACACAAGTAGTATCTAGCTAATAAATTTACTCCCATCAAGCTATTGAGATTGGGTTCCATGTGAGTTTAATGTGAGCTTAACCCAAAATCCCACACGCCTCTACCAATGCCAAGGACTGCTTTGGCTCACGGCAGGGATCCCAGTTGATCATCAATAAACAATACCTCACTCCATTCCTTTTACAGTTTAAAATAGCGACAGGGCTTAAGATAGAGGATAAAAATCTCAACCACATCGACAGAACTCTTCTCTTAGTTCATGATTCAACTAGGGAATCCTGGGTAGAGCAATATTGAGAAAAGCTCAGTGAACAAATCCAAACAGAAAACTAAACAAGAGAATCAAAGGGAATTCCTAACCTAATTGATAGGAATCAATATAGTAATTGCCAATTCCAATTACAACCATCCATCCTCTCACAGTAGCCATAACTAGTTCGGATTAACGCTAGGGCTAGGATTCCAAATAAGCATCCCCTACAACACAAAAGTTCCCTATGGCAACATCCAAAACTACAATTGAAATTGATGATAGATCCTACAGCCAAGAACATAACCGATCTATCAGCTACTCCTCCACAACAAATCAAGATTGGGATTCAAATATCCAATTTCTGCAGATTCAATAATACATCCAACCCATCCACTCAAAGATCAAGACCAGGAAAACCAAAATCTATACAAACGTTAATAGGAAGTCTGATCAAGGCCAATCATTGCTAAAATCCATCGAAGCTAATTCCAAAACAAAGGGTTGCTACAAGGCAACCCAAATCCGATTAAAACCCCTACTAATCCAGCCAATCTCCATTATCAATTCAAATCTCAAGCAACATTCAACAAATCAATACCTTACCTGAGATCTGCTGTCCAAAACAAATGCGATGGGAAGCAACGCTCAGCTTTGAACAAGGCATCGATGACCCTCACCACATTCGACGGGAGCTAGGGCTTCGTCGGAGTGCCTCCCGTCCATAGGCGTCGATTGCGGCTAGGGTTCGCGACACCGAGAGAGGAGGAAGGCTCGGGCTTCCTCTGGGCTACGAGCGGAGAGATTGGCTTTGGCTAGGGTTCGCGAAGGAGCGGAAGAAGAAAAGATGATGAAGGGTTCCGGCGCTCTGCTGCTTCGATCGCGAGGAGAGGGGTAGAGCAGTGCGGCGTCGGGTTCGGGCTGTGGGCGAGGGCAACTAAAGGAGGAACCATATCTTCCATAAAGTGGAAAATTTTCAATCAAGCCCCTCATTGTTTTTACTAATCCCACATCAACCCTTAACAGTAATGTATATTTGCAAATCAACCTTCAAAAACTTTAAGTTTCAAAGCGATTTTAGCCATTAATTTCAATTTGAGTCTCTCAAACCCTAATTCTTCTTCCGAATTTTTTTTTTCTGGATCGTGTCAAAAGTATCGGATTTAACATGTTGACCACAAGTTAATCCTCCTCTTAGTCTTAGGGTTTGTCAAAATTAAAGGAACAATTTTGAACATGCCTTTTGAGTATGATAATTTTTAAGGAGATAGATTTTTGAAAACATAATTTGGTATGATAACACGATTTTCGAAAACCATTTTGAAATGATAATAATTTTTCAAAGATATTTTGAAAGAAAATTAAAAAGAATAAACACTCCCCTTTACTATTTAACTCAATCTAATGTCCTAGGGGACTTCAGTGTTATCCATGTTTGACTATGTTGACTAGGTTTGACTAATAATTGACCCAATCAAGTCCTAGACTTTATTTATTGTGATATTTGACATGAAATAAAAAAAAAGTAGAGTATAGTGAATTAATTTGAAAACAAGAGATAATTTTGAATAACTTTTGAAAAAATATTTTTTTTTGAAAGGATATTGATTTATGCTTTTAGGTCCTAGATGTCTCACCCAGTTCTACGTGACCAAGCATGTTAACCTTATGGGTTGTATGAGACAGATATTTTAATTTAAAAAAAATGATTAATTTTGAAACGTGTGTTTAATTGATTTTAATTGATTTAATTAAGATTTAGTTGATTTTAATTGATTTAATTAAGATTTAATTATTTAAATTGATTTAATCAAGATTTAATTGATTTTAATTGATTTAATCAAGATTTAATTGTTTTTAATTGATTTAATCCAGATTTAATTGATTTTAATTGATTTAATCAAGATTTATTTGATTTTAAATTGATTTAATTAAGATTTAATTAGTTGGGTTGGACTAAACTTTTAGGTCCGAAGCATCTCACTCATTTCTAAGTGACAAAACAGGATATCCTTAACTGTTTTGTGAGATGCATATTTTAATAGAAAGATTTATTTTGAGGCCGAAAGAAGCTCCAGTAGGCAAGTCATGAAGGACTGAGGCCGAAAGAAACTCCAGTAGGCAGGTCATGAAGGATGGAGAGACATCAGAAGGACGCGAGGCTGATGGAGGAGACTAGAAGGCTAGATCTAAGTTGGTTGGGCGAGGACGAGTGTAGAGAGATTGTACTCGGGGTTAAAACTCTAGGTTTAGGGTCTGGGCAGTCGACTGCTGTTGGGAGCAATTGACTGGTAAAGGTCAACTGATCTTTCTGTGCAGTCGACTAGTGTCGGCTAAATTCGAACGTTGGGCTGTAACGTTCAAATTTGATAGATGACAGTCGACTGGTGTTGGCACCAGTCGACTAGTAACGGCTGTTTCAGGAACGAGCTCTATTTAAGTTTATCAATAACGGTTGTTTCAGGAACGAGCTCTATTTCAGGAACGAGCAAAGGTTGATGAAATAAACTTGAGTAAAGCTTATTAGTAGTCTACAAGTGCGCAGAAGTTGTTGCGAGTTTGTGGCGAAGTTTCTCTACCCACAAGGAGCTACACAAGCTAGCTGGAGGCTTTCCGGGGAGTCATCCACCGACGGATCGGGATTGTCCACCTTACAGACAATCATGGATTAGGAGTATCATCTCCGAACCACGTAAATCATTGTGTTTGCGGTTTGATTTTCTTTTTATTAGTTTAGTTTATTTTGTATTTCGTTGTGCACTAATAAAGTGTAGGGAGAACCGCAAAATAAGTGGGTGATCAACTATTCACCCCCTTTAGCTGGGTCGATCAAAGCTCCAACAGTTTGATGGTGTGATTAGAACTTTATGTGATATCAGATACATACCAGATCTAATGAAGAATTTGATTTCATTTGTTAAAATACCGAAAGTTTAGGGGGCTAAAAGGCAAAACTTTCGAATTTAAGGGCATGATTTGGATTTCAAAAAAGTTGAAGGGGTTTTCCGTAAAAAGCCACCCCTTTATGTTTCGCGAGCCCTAATCCCAGCTAAGCCTTTCCGACTCTTTCTCCTCTTCGCAGCATCGTCGTAGCCACCTCTCCTTCGCTCAATCCCCCTCCTCCACGCAAAGCTAACGAACCCGAGGCCGGCGATCTTCGCTCACAGTTCTCCTCCTTTCTTCGATCGGAGCCGACAACTACCTTCACCTCTTCCTCCTCTGCCGCTACACTGGTCGGTGTCGCCTGATCTAGCCGAGCTCCGGTGATCTAGGGCATGACTTCGCACGTTGCTCAGAGATCTACCTCCTACCCTGCGATCACTGCACATCCTCATCTGTGACCCATCATCTTACAAGCATCACCGACGGTGATTCCTAGAGGTAGCCTCCAAGCTTTACCTATTAACTCGTCGAACTTGTAGATAGTGTCGAAGGTGGTTTGATCTTGGACTTAGATCTAGGTTTTGGATTGAGTTGGGTTCTTATGATCTGTTCTTGTGTTTCGGATGGGTTTCCTTCTCCACTGCGAGCTTTGGGTTGTGTATCTGGTGTTGAAGCCAATTCTGAATGAATTTGTAGTTTTGATTTGGCGTGTGTTATTGGGATATGTTGGTTGTGCTTGAGAGGTTAAGTTGGTCGATGGATTTGCTTGTATATAGATTTATTGGATTTGCTTGGAATTATAGTTCTGTTGTGAGTGGGAGTTTGGTTGATTATTGTAGATCAGTTTCTGAGCAGGGGGTTTTGGAACTTGATTGTTTCCTGATCAGTTGGATGTTGAACCAGTTTATCGAACTTTGGGGTTGATGTGTTCTCCTGACCAGTTGATTGTTGAACCTAGTTCTTCTGATCAGTTGATTGTTCTTGATCTAATGTTGGATCTTATTGAACTCAGTTTATCTGTTGTCTTCCGTTTGGATTGCGTTTCGATCTCTGTTGATACGAATTGTAGGGGAACTAATCAGTGCTATGTATGGTTGTGTATGGTATTTGTTCGATTTTTCCTCCTGCCGTGAGTCACCGGGGATGTTGGATTTGTGTTCATGCTTATGGTGTTGGCATTCGGGTTGATCTGTAGTTCTTAGTTGGGTATTAGGCATTGGGTATTTAGTTAGGATTAATTAATTAGTATTAATCCTAATTAAATTACATGGTACATTTAGCTAAGCATCGTATGAGATTAAAGCTAAATGATTATGTGTTTGATGCAGGTCCTTGACTCGGATATTCAGTTGCGGGTATTATTTTTGGACGGGGGGTTCTCGTCGCACAGACTTCCTTGTATCGAGGCGGGTACCCTTGACTTATCTTTATTAGATATAGTCACCTGTTATGCATAGTTAGATATGATAGCAGTAGAGATACCTGATAGTTTTGTTCCTGTACTTTATTTCGGTACATGTTATCTGCTGAGAGATTACTGTTTACTGTTCCATGTTACTGTGTTTATTGGATCTACGGACATCATACCTTATACCTCGAGTTAGGATTTAGGTTATGGTGCATACCGGCTACTTGGACTACTGCACATCATGTAGTTGACAGTAGGGTTAGATAGCGGGTGATGCATGGGATAGTGACATGCATCATTGTACACGTAGCATAGGTGGACGACCTTTGACTCCCTGGAGGTTGAGATGGGTCGTCGTACTTGCTACTCGTGTAGGGGCATATGTAGGCGACCTTTGACTCCCCTAGTGGTTGAGATGAGCCGTCAGACCTGCCACATGACCTGTCGTGCAGTCCCGGTGGCGGTCCCTGGTGCTGTAGTAGGTCCCCTACCTATCCGATGATAGCGAGGGGCGTTTAGAGCGTTACTCCACCCGATGGCGGGGTACGTTCATGGTCTCCGCCCCTACCCATTCGGTCTCGCGTGTGCATCATAGACCGTCTGTTCGTGCAAGGAAGACTAGGTCAGAGCCCTACCCACTCGGTTCGCGTGTTTCCGCGACTTAGATCGATTGGCGTCAGGGGTGACCCATGCTGCATCATGAGCATGCTGTACATTGATGCATATGGTTGTGATTGCTGCACTTGATTGTTGCACTTGGTGACATGCATACTATCGGGTTTGGTTCGACACAGGTAGGTATATTCCTCCTTCGCTGGTTCAGCTATGCTCTTACTATTACTGTATACTATTGGGTTTGGTTCGACACAGGTAGGTATATTCCTTCTTCGCTGGTTCAACTATACTCTTACTATTACTGTATACTATTGGGTTTGGTTCGACATAGGTAGGTATATTCCTCCTTCGCTGGTTCAGCTATGCTCTTACTATTACTGCACCTCATTTTGTAGTTGTTGGTGACTTATTGTTATTATATCTCCCTGTGCATATTTGTGTATCCGCTGAGTTCTTGGACTCACACCGTTAGACCTGTTTTTTTTTCTCCATTTCAGGATGATCGACTGGGGTGCCCGACTGCCTGTCCCGGTTTGCGTGAGTCGAGACGATTTCGATGTTCTCTCTGTACTTGTTGTGGGTACATGTTGGTATCCCTTTCCGTTTGTATTTTATTTCACTTCACCTTTTTCCGCTGTTGTATATTTGATATGGTTGTACTTTTGTGTGCCATGGAGGTCATCCGTTTTTGTGTGTTTTATCGTAAGTCGTACCGGTACGCAGCTTTTCTCGATGACGCCGTTTGTTTTATGTTTCGGTGTCTCGTTCCAGCCCTATCGGCTTGGGTACAGGCTTACCGAGAGGGTCGCAGTGCTAGGGTTTTGAATTGTCCGCCGGGACGAGGGTGCAGCAGTTCAGTCGGTACCGGACGAGCGGCTCCTCGGGGCGTGTCATCATTAGGCACACTAGATGAGATAAGTTGCAATTACAAATCAGTGAACGGGGTGATAAAGGTTAATAAGGGAGCTCTGACAGTAATGAAAGGACAAAAGGTAGTAGAGAACATCTATATGTTGATATGGACTATAATTGTAGTTGGAGTCGTCTCAATAGAGTTTGAATCAAAAAGTATAGTCTTGTGACATATGCGATTAGGGCATATGAGTGAACGTGGGATGCCTTCACAAGAGAGATTTGTTGAAGGGCGTCAAGACGTGCAAGCTTGAATTCTATAAATTTTGTGTCCTTAGGAAATAGAGCTAAGTGCAATTCAAGACAACAATATACAAGACGAAGACAATTCTGGATTACGTACGTATAGATCTCTGGGGACCAGCTAGTATAGCATCACGTGGAGAGCACTTATATTTTGTGAGTTTTATTGATGATTTCTCACGAAAGGTCTGGGTATACTTCATCTGTTATAAGTTAGAAACTTTTATAAAGTTTAAATTATGAAAAACTGAAGTGGAGAATCAGATAGGAAGGAAGATCAAATGTTTTAGGTCAGACAAAGGGACAGAGTACATGGATTCAAAGTTCCTAGAATTTTGTGAGCAATATGTAATAATGAGGCATTTCTCAGTTCGTAGGACACCTCAATAGAATAGTGTGGCAGAAGGTTGAACAGAACAGTCATTAAGAAGGCAAGATGTCTCAGGTTGAATGCATGGCTAGCAAGAATTCTTGGGCGGAAGCAGTAAACATGCATGGTGTGTTATCTCATTAATAGATCACCAAAGATAGTACTAGAAGGCAAAGTATCGAAGTAAGTATGGACATGGAATCCAGTAGATTACTCTTATCTTCGAGTTTTTGGATGTCCGGCCTATATGCACATATCTAGTGAGGAAAGATCAATGTTGGATGTGAAGTCAAAATAGTGCATTTTTCTAGGATATCAGAAAGGAGTTAAAGACTTCAAGCTTTGGGGTCCTAAGGCAAATAAGGTGGTGATCAACAGAGATGTGGTGTTTGACGAGAAAACCATGCTATACTCATGGAGAAGAAAAGGAAACACGACAGAGTAACAGGGAGAAAGAGATTGTGCATGTGGAGCCAGAGACTCATGACTCTGATGATTCTAGCTCAAAGCACATAGAGCATCGCACTATAGCTAGTCGCAGAATGAGACGAGTCATAAAGCCAACCACCAAATATGGATTTGAGGACTTGATGTCTTATGCACTCATCACTAGTAGCAAAGATCCTACATCTTTTCAAGAGGCAATATATAGCTCTGAGAAGGACAAGTGGATGGGTGTTATGTCGAAGGAGATGAAGTCGATGCATAAGAACCAAACATGAGATCTAGTCAAGCTTTATGAGGGAAAACGAGTTATAGGGTGCAAATGGGTATTTAAGAAGAAGGAAGCTTTATGCTTACAAGGTTGATCAAAGAACCTAGTCCATGTCTTTAGATGCTAGAGGAAAGGAAACTCAAACCCAGAGTTCCAGGTCGAGTGTTGCTCAGATACTCGTGCTCTTCGAAGGGGTGAATATTTGCCAAGGTGGAGTTGCTGACGGGTGACTCATATTTGAATAATGGATGTCATGGAAGAAAAATTCATTAAGATTTTTCATAACAGAATTTTATTAAGTTTTTTCTAATAAAATTCTATTAAAGTTTTTTCTAATAGAATTTTGTTAAGATTTTTTCTAACAAAATTCTGTTATGGTTTTACCGGGTTTTAGTTTAGGCATTATTTATAGGGGTCATTATAAACCTATTGTATCATCATCATTAATATCAAGAGAATAAGGTGCATTCACTTGTGTATAGAGAATTCTAATAAAGTTTTAGCCTTTTGTGCAGTAAGTACGCCGCTGAACAACGATAACTCTTCTTCTCCTTCTTCTCTCTCCTCTTCTACTTCTTCCTCGTATTTTTCTCTCTCTATTGTGCGTCTTTGCCTCGTTGCTCCATACGACCTCTTTCTCTCTTCCTCTTCTTCCGCGCGTTAGAGGTTGTTGTCCCCGTTTTACCCAACACTTCCACTGATGATTTCACAAAGAATGTATGGATTAAATTTCTAAAAGAAAAGTCACAAGCATTTTAAGCTTTTATACCCTGTTTGGAAATTTTTTTAAGCAAAGGAATTGAATTGAATTCCATCAAGAATTGAATTTCATTAGGAATTGAATTCAATTCTTGTGTTTGGAATGAGTTAGTAAATAATAGAATAGAATTGAATTCCTTGATTTGGAATCTATCAGAATTGAATTTAATTCTTATATTTTTACCATTTTGTCCTTCATCCAAAATGGCGCTGAGTGAGAAATAAGGGTTATTTAGTAATTTTCATTTGTCAGAGCAATTCCCTTCACAAATCAGACCTCTTTAAGTCTGATTTATTTTGAAGGATTTGAAGGGAATTGAATTCCAATTCCTTATCAATTCCTGACTGAAAATGGGTTCCAAACGATGAAATTGAATTCCAATTCCTGAAGGAATTCAATTTCATCCCTTTCCAAATAGGGTGTTAAGGATTTTAAAGTTAAAGTTGAGAATTATACTAGTTTCGTATCAAAACTTTATGAACTAATCATGGTGGCGAATATATTTCAAATGAAATTGAGAAATATTTTAGAGAACATGGTATAAGGCATAAGTTGATAGATCGTTTTACACCATAACAAATGATGTAAGTGAGAGAAAAAAATAGAACTATTGTTGAAAGTATGAGATGCATCCTCAAAAGAAAAAAAAATACCAAATGAATTTTGGGTAGAAGTTGTTTCTTGTGTAGGTTATCTTATTAATCATTCTCTAATAAAAAGTTTGAAAGATTGCACAATGCATGAGGCATGAGGCATGGTATGGAATAAAGTCTTGTATTCAACATTTAAAAATGTTTGAAAGCGTTGCTTATTCACTCATTCCACAAGCAAACATAAACAAGTTTGATGGAAAATCTGAAAAATACATCTTTGTTGAATATAGTGAAAGAAGCCGAGCCTACAAGCTATATAGTCTTTGTTGGATGTAGTGAAAGAAGCCAATCCTACAAGCTATATAGTCTTTGTTGGATGTGGTGAAAGAAGCCAAGCCTACAAGCTATATAATCCAAATACCAAAAAGGTTGTGATAAGAGATTATTTTCGTTTTGATGAAAATGCAAGTTTTGAAAATCGAAAAGGAAAAGCAAATGAGATCCACATTCCTTCAATTAGTGAACAAGAACCAGAAAAAGACATTTATTCTCATTCACCAAGAAATTCACCAAGTTTTTCAATAAGTTCTCCTCCAAGAAAAATGTGAAGTGTGTAGGAACTCCTAGATTCGATCAACCTTCTTGAATATGATGATTCTGTATTCTTTGCTTTCTTTGCAGGAGAAGAATTAATTTCCTTTGATGATGCAAAGAAGAAAGAAGTATGAAAAAAAGCCATGAAAGAGGAGATAGCTGCCATTGAAAAAAAATGAAACTTGGGAGCTCACTAATCTTCCTCCACATAAAAAAATCCATTGGTGTTAAATGGGTATACAATATAAAAATGAATGCAGATTGTTCCATCAACAAGCATAAAGCAAGGCTTGTAGCAAAAGGATACTGGCAAAAAGAAGGCGAAGATTTTACAGAGGTATTTGCTCCTGTGTCAAGACTTGATGCTGTTCGATTGATGATCTCTCTTGCAGCTCAAAATAATTAGAAAAATTTTCAAATGGATATTAAGTCGGCATTTCTAAATGGTGTTCTTCAAGAAGAAGTATATCTTAACAACCTCTTGGTTTTATTAAAAAGGGAGACGAAGATAAAGTCTATAAGTTGAAAAAAGTTTTGTATGGGCTAAAGCAATTGCCAAAGGCTTGGTATAGTTACATCAATTATTACTTTGAGAATAAGGGTTTTCTAAAATGTCTATTAGAGCATACTCTCTATATCAAATTCAATCCACCTGGAGACTTTATATTTGTAAGTCTTTATGTTGATGATCTTATTTTTACTGGTAATAATTTGAAGATACTAGATTATTTAAACCTCTCAATGAAGAATGAATTTGAGATGACTGATTTGAGAGAGTTACACCATTTTCTTAGAATTGAAGTTCTTAGATCCAAGCATGGAATTATCATGACTCAAGAAAGTTATGCAAAAAATTTTTGAAAAATTCAGAATGAAGAATGCAAATCCTATTCAACTCCTTATGCAAAGAAATTTTGAAAAATTCAGAATGGAGAATGCAAATCCTATTTCAACTCCTTATGCTATAATAGTTGAGTAAGCATGATGAAGGGAAATTGGTTAATCCAACTATGTTTCGAAATTTGGTTGGAAACTTAATGTATTTGACTGCAACAAGACTAGATATTACATATGTTATAAGATTGATGTGCATGTTTATGGAAAAACCATTCTCTAATCACTGGGAGACGACAAAAAGAATCCTTAGATATGTGAAAGAAACTCTTAATTATGACATCTTCTATTAAGTAAGTGTACAGGTTAATCTTATTAGTTTTACTAACAGTGACTTAGCAAGAAGTATTGATGATAGCAAAAGCACCTCAGATTATGTTTTTGATCTTGGAAGTTGAGTTATATTGTGGTATTCAAAGAAGTAGTCTACTATTGCACTCTCTACTACAAAAGCAAAATACATTATTGTCTCTTTTGCGAAATGTCATTTACTTTAGTTGCGTGGAATTTTAGAAAATCTGAAGCATGATCAAGAAGGTCCAACAACCCTATTTTGTGGTAACAACTCAACAATTTCAATTTCAAATGATCCAATTCTTCGTGGAAAAACAAAGCATATTCAAATTCGATATCATTTCTTAAGGGAGCTTATGAACGGAAGTATAGTTCATATTGAATATCGCAGGAACAGTGAACAAAAGACTATTATCTTCACTAAACCACTTGGAGCTTAGGAATGAAAGCAAGTTTGGTTTATGGAGACATTGTTGGAATTGTAAACCAAATTGTATACTTGGAAGACTAAACCAAATTGTATTGTTAGAATTCAAAACCAAACCAAATTATTTTGATCTTCATTCAGTCAAGTCAAGTTAGATTGAACTATGCAATGACAAATTAAGTTAGTATGATGAGTTGACAAATTAAGTTAGTATGATGAGTTAAAGTGGTCAAGTACATACAGTTAACAATAATAGTGTATTTAATATAGAAAGAATCAAATTATTTTTGAACATCTTTTATCATAACTATATAAGCAAAGTGGTAGCATGAAGAAAAAAATAGTTAGAAAAAAATTACTTTTCTTCCTTAGCTATATTCATCTTCATCTTCTAAATTATCACATTCCTCTTCTACCCCCTAAATATCAGGTCTTCTCCCCATCGTCCCATTCCTTTTCTTGGCCATCGATCGTTCAGATGCTTTGATAAAGTCGGAAAACGATCGATAGAAGATCTTTAGGCGGTGGTGGAAGGGAGGCGATCAGCATTGGGGAAGCCACTGCCGGCTTGTATCAGTTCTAGTTCCTTTTGGCGGATCAGCAGCAGCATTCGATCGTTCTCGAGGCGGAGGCGATCGTTCTCCAGCTTCGCGCGCTCCATATCGCGCTCTTTGTTGGTGCAGAAGCGGAGCCAATTGAAGCGCCGCCGCTCGAGCTGGAAGGCGCGGAAATGGCATGCCACCCGTTGCTCCTCTAGCTCCGCCGCCTTCCTCTGCAGCCACTGCTGCAGCTGCTGCTCCCCTCCACGGCTGCCGCCGTCACCGGACGGCATGGCGGCGGCCATCAGCTCCGACTGCAGCTGCTGCATTGCGCCGGACTGCGACGAGAGCGTCAGCGAAAGCGGCGGAGAAGCCGACATTTGGGAAGAAACCCTCCCCTTCTTTCTCCCCGGCGACACGAACTCCTTGCTGTCCACGTCCTCCTCTCCCTCCTCGTGCTTGTGCTGCGGGTGATGGCGGCGCTTGGTGTGGTGCCCCTCTTCCAAATAGTCCTTGTCTGCGAAGTCACTGTCGCCGAAATCCTCCTCGTCGTCGCTGTCGACGTCGTCGTCGTCGTCCACTTCTTCATCTATCATCATTACCTCTTCGTCGTCGGCGACCGGCGCCGCCATGGCTCGGCTAGAGACCACGCCTTTCGCGTCGGAGCGGCTACACTGAGATTGGTGGAAACAGAGTTGCTGTTGTTGTTGTTGAGGATCCTGGTGTGCCGGCGGAGGGGGCGCGGCGGCAGAGACGGAGGAGCCACCGCCTCCGGCGTGGTGGTAGGCGCACATTTCGCGGAAGAAAAGGTGTTTGGAATTGAGGAGCTTGCGCGCCTCCTGCTTGATCTTGGGCGAGAGGTGGTTCATGGTGTCGAGCAGAGCCTGGTTCTCCACCACCCGGCAGGAGGTGCCCTTTCCGAGCAACTCGTTCACCCGCTTGTACCGCTTGTTGAGATCGTTGAACTTGTCCTCGCACTGCTGCGGCGACACCGAAAACCCCTTCTCCGTCATCGCCCGAGACACCGACTTCCACTTCCCCTTCTTCTGCAACAGCGCCGTCGCCGCCGCCGCCGCCGCCTTACTCTTCCCCTTGCCCTCTGCCACTTGCTGCTGCTGCGGCTCACCCTCGGCTCCGACGCCGCCGCCGTCGTCGCCGACGCGATACACTACCTTGATGAGCAATCTCACCATGCTGTCGGTCCACTTCATCCTCTGCCACGGAGACGCCGCCGGCGCCGCTTGCGTCACCTGACCGTGACGGCCTAACGGGTAAAGTTCCCCCAGGTCGCCGGCGGCCTGGAAAGGCAGCATGCGGTGCGGTTGCTGCTGCATTTGCTGTTGATGCGGAGGCAGCGCCACGTCCAACCCGAGCAAACCCCCAGAGCCCATTTGCAACATCCCCCTTGGCATCCCATTCCCCCCATGATCCATCCTCTCCTCTCTCTCTCTCTCTCTCTCTCTCTCTCTCTCTGTCGATCCGTTAGCTTCAATCTGTCTTCTAATCCGTCAGCTCTTAATTCGTTTCCTTGGCCGATCACGATGGCCGAAGAACCCCGATTAAAAGGAAAATCGTAGACGAATGGAGCTAGCGTGGGCTGATATCTCTCTCGTCAGTGCCCTGCCCGGGGCGTGGAGCTGCGAGTGCATGCCGCCGGTTTCGGCGAAGCATGGCGGAATGAAACACGGGCCGCCTTCCTGTGGGTCGAAAACCAGCGGCCCCGCTGCGTGCGTCGAACAGCGAACAGGCGGCGGCTTCTCGGTCTGAGTTTGGTGTTAGTGGGAGGGAGGCGCTGGGTGGGAGGAGGAGGAGGAGGTCGGGTGGGGCCGGAGGGAACAGGAATTGCTGTCGCCCACGGTTTTTGGTTTGGTTTTGGTTTTGTGGTTTTGGTTTTGGTCGGGGTTTAGGAATCCACAGGTTGCAGAAAGGGGGGTTTGATTCGACGTGCGGGATTCCACTGTCCATGTGTACCTACGTAAAATCTACTGCCCTCGACGTAATTGAGTGGCATAATTGCGGTAGGGGAAACTTGATGAAAACCCTCCATATTAAAATTGACATTTGTATATAATATCCATTTGATAAATTAATTTATTTATTTTTATCTTTATAGGATGAATTGATAATTAATACGTGAATATTGTCACTAAAAGGTCTGGGGTTAAATCCTGACAAAGTCAGTATGCCCACCCTCCCCACGCACTAGCCGCAACATCCGGGCTAGTAGCCCTCTGATTTACCTCCTTTGTGTTGGCCCTGGGCCAGGTTGGCGGGGGCACTAGGGGCGAGCGATTCGCCTTTTGCCACCATTTGATAAAATTTTTACATTACTTTTTGATGGGATTGACAATATAATTTTGTGTATTATTTTTTTTATCAATATAAAAGAGTAAAAATTTAGTATATATTATAAAGATTTGAGTATAAATTATTTAAGATTAAGTACTAATTTAAAAAAATTGAGTATTATTTAAAAAATTTTGAGTATATATTGTTTCATTGTATAGTAAACTTTTTAGTATACATTATAAAATTTTAAGTATAAATTAATTTACATTAAGTATTATTTAAAGAAATTTGAGTATAAAATTTAGAAATCCGAATATATGAGGTTGCATCAAGACCATTATAGAGTTACCGCATCAAGATCTTCACAGGAGGGGTCACTAAAATATTATACTCAAGTTTTTAAAATTAGTACTAAATCTCAAATAATCTAAACTCAAATCTTTACAATATATACTGAGTTTTTACTCTTTTATACTGATAAAAAAATAACATACAAAATTATCTTATCAATCTCATCATGGAGTACATGCGAAGATTTTATCAAGTAGAGATTACATTTAAAAGTCAATTTTGATTTTGGGAGTTTTCTCCCATTAACTCTTGAGTTAGACCAAGCATCTGCCCTCTCGGATGGGACAAATGGATCTTCACAAAATGATTGGTAATTTTTAGGACCATTTGCCACGAAAAATCTTGGGATTAATCTTTCAATACGAAATAGTTATTGGACTCTTGATTTTCCTCTGGTTACGGACAATATTTACTGTGATTTACCTTATTTTTTATAAATGATGATTAGAAAGGTCGTTTGGATGTCCGAAATCAATGTATGTCGTTTTTTTTTATCATAGTATGAGATAATTGATTAATATATGAGATGTTATCGTCATAAAATATAGGTCAATTCTTGATTAATAGTCAAGTTCTTATCCTTCTCTATATAGTATATATTAGTCATTACTCGGGTTAATAATCTAACTCCCTTCACAATAGCATAGGATAAGGTACGAGAGGCGTCTGGAATGAACATTATCGATTTTTTTCATCGTAATTGAGTTGGATCAAGTCAATTTCCAACAGTATCATAATCATCTTTTATTATAAAAATTAATGTAAAATCTCATAAAATTCCTTATACCTAACCAGCCGCTTGATTGTAGTTAGGATTATAAATAAGTCATGTCAAACTGAGTTTTAGGATATTTAAACTTGTTTGATAATTAAGTCAAGTCAAGCATAAAATGAATTTAAAATAATTGTTCAAGTTTGACTTGATTTATTTATTATGAGCTTAAGCTTGATTCAAACTTGATTTGAGATAGATTTGTTTAGATATTATGAAACTTTCAATTCAAACTAATTTGATTATTTGAAACTTTACGTATTTAATTGATTATTGAAATCGATAATTGATATATGTTCATTTTATTTTATTTTATTTATTTAATATATTGATAAGAGTTTTATTAATAAATATAATTCATAAATATTATTTAGGAATATTATTCATTAATAATGTTCATGAATGTTATTCATTAACAATGTTCATGAATGTTATTCATTAATATTGTTCATGAATATTATTCATAAATATTATTCATTAATATTATTCATAAATATTAACGAATCGACTATATAATTGTTCAAATTTATTCGTTTAATTTATTAAATTATTCAAATTTATTTATTTAATTAATTTTATATATATTGAAAAAATAAATAAATTAGACGAATACTAAACATATTTATAAATATTCGATTCATTTACGATTTTTAATCATCATAATTTATTTGATTTTACGATGTCAGTTAAAGAAACTAGTACATTTTGCCACGGAAATGTAAAATCTTGTCCTTATGAGATGGATTGATGGTTAATACTTGGGTATTATTACTATGAGATCTGAGGATCAAAATCTGGTAAAGTCAATGTGTCCGTCTTCTCTACGCACTAGCTACAATATCCGGGCTACTAGCTTCTGTGATTTATCTCCTATGTATTGATCCTGAGACAAATTGACACGTCGAAGATTTACTTTTTATTGGCCTAGTATATATTTGGGCAAAAATTAATGTTCGTTTTTATTTGAAAGACATTATAAAAAAATTAATACTACTAAACGATATTGTATGTAAGAACAATATTATGTTATAGTAATCTTTCAGTTTGATGAACACTAATAATATTATGTTATAATAATTATAATTTATAATTCTTATAATATAGATATTTGTCAGCATTAATCAATATTAGTTAATATAAATCAATATCATATTATAACAATTATGAATCATAATTAATATAATATAAATAATTCATTTTGATCAATATTATATTATAATAATTATGAAATAGTAATTGAATTATATCTACTATAATTATATAACAGTTACGGATCCTAACTACTACACTTGCGTAATAACTATGATATTATAACAGATACAATAGCGTAAAAAATAAAAACAATTTAAAAAAAATAAAATATACAAAGATAGGATGAGATGTTAATTTGATAATTATTCCGGAAGTGAACGACGGGGATGACGAATCATCAAAGCACAGTCCTGGATGATGATGACGAGGAAAGGATGTCAGCGCTTGCGAAATTAACACGAGCATAAAAGGGATGTACTAGAAAAAATTCCGGTGGAACCCTCTCCGACGCTCAAGTCAGAAATCTTTCTTCTAGGGAGGAAAACGAGAAATCAAAGTATACAAGTTCAAAATTTTACCTCTTTTACCTGGGTGCCGAAGCATCTTATATACCTGACGTCTTCTCCCCCACATGTCTCCACCTCTACCCTCACGTTTCATGGTCATTGGTTATTTGATAGCTGTTCTCTTCTCTATGATGTCTGATAACGGCCACTATGGTTGTTAAAATCATTATTACCATTCATTACAGACAATAATTACCTGCTGAATTTCCTGTTCTAGAAGGGGGAGGGTACTTGAAGCTTTGTTCTCTTATCTCTAAGCTGTTCTTTGGGCTCCACTCTTTCGAGTTAGTCTCGAAGTCTTACTTTCCGGACTGAGGTCGAGGGTCTTCCTCATTCCCCCGAGATAGTCTCGGGGCCCGAGATCCTGGTCTGGCCTCAGGGGCCTTCCTCCATTCTCCCGAAATAGTCTCGGGAGCTGGGGCTCCCAGTCTGACCTCAAGTCTCTAGCCTAGTCGACACTGCCACGTAGCTTTCTCGTGCCATATGTCCTCCCTAATTACCCATCCCTATCAATAATAAATCAAAAAAATAAGGCATCCCTGACTATTCCAATAAAAAAAGGGCCCCCTTTTAAATTTTGCTCAATAGAATTCACAAATTACTGCTATCATTGGAGTTTTCTTCACCCCAATGCAGTAACAAATGATTGATATTTATTGACCAAATCATGAATAGATAGATGAGACAATCCAGTTACTGAGACACTGTTTTGATCAGAGAGAATTGTTCTTCTAGTTTTGAAAAAATTGAAGAGAATTCAGTATTGTTCATGATGGAATCATCAATCATGGTTGAAATCCATCACAAAGAGCTTCCAAGATGCTTTCTGAGATTCCTCCGAACAGACTTGCAGACACAGAGGTCTGGTTTAGGAAACTCACTACTGCATCTTCAGATGCTTCCTCGAAATCCTTCCTTCTTTTCATCACTAGATAGCCACTCAGTTCCCATGCTGCTGGATTCATTTGTGTTTCGACAATCTCCTGGCTAACTTCTCCGCGAGACCGCTTCTCGGCAAAACACTGCAAGCTCAGTGTCAATGCAAAGATATTGATTGTATTAGATTTTACGCAGCGAATCGTATGGAATTTACCTGCAGAAGGAGGAAAATTCTTCCACCACAATCAGATATCAGGACATTGTAGGGGATGCCAGTATCTTGCAAGAAAATACAGGCGGCCGAGACAGTATCTGAAAGATCCTTAAAGTTGATTCCACCGGCAAAGAGAAGACCTCTTACAGGATAATCTACAAGTCGAGAGACTTTGACCCCAGTTTTGAGGGTTGCAACAGTGTGAATTGGAGCCTTCTCGACTGCAAATGTTTCTGCAAGGTAGAAAGCCTGAAGCATTTGGCAACCATGAGAGCTTATCTAAAACACCAACATTGTTTACGATAGGTATAGCTTAACCACCTGAAAATGGAGGTGATTAATGGTAGCAAAGGCACCCAAACTGTTGTAACCAACTCTGAAATAGGGAGTGTTGGCTTCCTTTGCCATGGACATAGCAAGTAAGAAGCTCTCCTTATCGATTCTTTGCGGTAAGCAGTCCAAAACACTAGGAATTAGGAGCACATGGCCGTAGCCGATTGGGCTGACCTGCAAGAAGAAGAAAGTTCCTAAAACATCTAGTTGCATCCAAAATAAGAGAGCAAATTCTCGAACATTGATAGCAATAACATTTGGAGACTCTGAAACTGCATTGCAATTATCACTCTCTTGGAATCTAAATAGCACTTCCTCTTGCCCAATCTTTGTGAAACTGAACTTATTCTCATCAAAGGGTTGTAAAACTTCATCAATTCTAAACTCGGTCGGCCTTTTCTTGAGGTCACGCCCTTCGATTAAGTGTGCAATGAAACCATATCTTCCTGGAATGATCTGCAAGCAGAATAAAGTCAATTCTTCAAGAGAATTGAGTGACCAAAAATTAGCATGCTACCTTGGTTTCACAAGCGTTGGTATCATGATGGAATAAGCCTTTAACCTTGCGATCATCCCACTGCATTTCCAAGTTTCAACTCACAAAAGTGATTTCAGTTTCAGATATCAGAAAGAGATGTTCCTACCTTTATGAAAAGCCTTTCGAGGAAGTTTGCCTGCGGCTCAACCTTCACCACCTTGCTGAAACAATAAAGAGGAAGCCTAGTCCCTAGCCAATGAATTCAACTAAATCATTCATATATTTTTTTCCTAGAATCGAGTTGCTGATAAGATTCGAGATCTGGCTATGACTTTACGACGAACACATGGCGTGCATCGCTCAGCCAGATCCAGTTTAGCAAATCTAAAAATGTGTTTTTTCCTTCCCTGTCTCGGTAACAGATCGAATCGCTCTCGTGAAGCACAAAAGCTTTTGAAAATGCAATTTTCGTTCTCAAACAAAAATGAAGAATCGCACAAAACATCGGAGTTGGAAGATCCATGAAGCAGAGAAGCGGAAACAGCAGAATCTGATCGCGGGGTCACCTTGACGAAAGCAGCATCTGGAGAGGCAGTGGCGACCGCAGCCGGTTTCATCGCCGCCATTATGGCAGTCGTTTGGTCGGCGGGCGGAGGACATCGTCTGAGGTCGATCGGAGCGGCTGGAGAAGTATAAGTATAATTCCGGCGGCGGCGCTATCTGGACAGATCATATGATATTATTAGAGCCGTCAAACGTGTCAATCCGTGGCGGGACGGGTCGGCCCATGGCGGCCTGGCGGGCTGGCCATTTGGAGGGGCGGGGCGGGTCGACCCGTCATCTAGGCGGGTTAGAAAATTCCCAACCCAACCCAATTCAAGGCGGGTCGTGGGTTAGGCGGGCCAACCCGCGGGCCCATCAAAATATTTTTAAAAAATTAAAAAAATTAAAAAAAATCATATGTTTACATTTCATCAATCAAATATGTTAAGAAATATATTTTTTAAATATAAATGGATACAAACGAGTACTAAGTGATGAAAAATATTATTTTTTATTTCAAAATAATAACAAAGAAAGATAATAAAATGTCATAAAACTTAACTAACATGTGATTCTCGACCCGCGGGCCAACCCAAGCCCGTCGCGGGCCGACCCGTCGCGGGCCGACCCGTGCGGGTCGCGGGCCTAGTCGGGTTGGCCCGCGGCAGGCTTGGGTTGCTTAAATTCTAACCCAACCCGCTTAAATTGATTGGCGGGACGGGTCAACCCGACGGGCCCAGCCCAAATTGACAGCTGTAGATATTATGACTAAATCTTGGAAAATTTCAATTTACACGGAAAAATACATTAAAATATTCTTATTATTTCAACCTTTTTCTATTTATATCCTTCAAAATTTTTAGGTGTCATTTATATTCCTCATCCGCAATTTGATTTACGTCCCTACCGTCAAATCTCCATTAATATTTAACAAAGAATTTCGAAAATACATCCCAGTAGCTACAGCCTCCTCCTCCTCCTCCCGGCGGCATTGCTCTTCTGTCTTAGAGGGCATGATCATTAAGAAAATCTCAATGCGTCTGCAAAGTCCTTGGAGTTGGGAATGGTCTCTGTAGCCGCGGTTGCCGCAACACAGAAGGAGCAGAAGGATTCTGAGGCGACGTCAAGCTGCAAGCTCATTGGAGCGGAGATTAGACGACGAGGACAATGCCTGACAACCAAGTGGCGGAGAGGAGATTCAATGTGTCGTGCAAGTTCGACGTGGATCCCAACTTCGATTATCTTATCCCCATTTCTCCGAGCTCGTCTACGACAAGCCGAACCGGAGGATTTTTATGATTTATATAAACAACAAGACAGTGACGAAGAACTTTGATGTGTTCGTTCGAGTGGTGGGAAGAACAAGGTGTACCCAAGGACTACGTGGAGGCGATTTCGCTGAAGGTGGACTCGCTTTGGGTGCAGTTGGGGCCAAATTCGCTGTCGAGCAGATCCGGTACCGACGCCTTGCTCAACGACATCGAGATCGTAAGCTGAGCCAGAACGGAATTCTCGCTCATGCTCACACGCGAATCAGCACAGCACAAGGTAACAAAATAGCTCAAAAGTCAAAGAATAAGACTTTATGGGCGGTTGCAACCGCCGTCGGATTAGTGGGCATCGCTTTGTTGCTTTTTGTTTGTTTATTACATCGCCGAAAGAAAACGCCGCCAGCGAAGAAGAATTCTCCGGGAAGCCCAAAGAATGCGGCGACGATCAAGAGTTCGCTCAGCTCGAACAAAAACAGGGTCGGGAGAAGATTCAACGTGGCAGAGATTAAAATTGCGACTAGGAACTTCGCCGAGTGTGACGTGTTTCTGAAATTCTCTATTAAATATTAACAGAGATTTGATGGTAGAAATGTATTTCGGAAATCAAATTGTGGATGAGGGATATAAATAATATAGAAAAGTTTTGAGGGGTATAAATGGGAAAAGATCGAAAGAATGAGGACATTTTTAATGTATTTTCTCACTTTACACCATATGCTTTTACTATTGTTCTAAAAGATGCTTTTTAGTTTTACTATTTTAATTTTGCTCCATCAAAATTTTAATGTATTGAGGTTGCCAAGACTCAAGAGCAGCTGTTTCACTATCCCATAAAATTATAATTTTTTTAGGGTCAATTTTAGTAATGCTAATGAATTTGTGATGATTTTTTTATTAATTGACATTGAATATTCAATTTACTTATGGAATGATTGGTTCGGGGTCTAAAATGGACTTATGACTAACACATGAGACGTTGTTATTATGAGATTTGGGAGTTAAATCCTGACGAAGCCAGATGTCTGTCCTCTCTTATGCGTTAGCCATTGTCCGAACTAATAGCCTCATAATTTATCTCCTCCACGTTGAACTTGAAACGGGTTGACAAGGGCGCTAAGACGAGTGAATTACCTTTTGTTACTTAGAGTGATCGGTTCGGTCCCATAAAAATTTTTCACCCGCCACTGAAGAAATCGAAAATCGCTCAAAGTCCATCAACCTAGCATTCTTAAATCAATCGTCCATTAAAAAAACTCATTCATTAATTCGTTGAAATTATGATCCAATACTTAAATACCTAAAAAATTAAGAAGACATCCTATCACTACACTCTTGCCAGGGACAATTTATGATGATTTTTACAACATCGATTGTAGGAGTGAGTGCCCCAAAATTAAATCTCTCCCATTTAAAGAGACAAACATTTATCTCCCTTTCAAATATCTTGGGATGGACATGAAGGGCCCTTCATCTGAGATGAGAGCATCACCTTTTGCGACAAGAGTATTTGAAAATTAAAGAAAAACACAAATTCAAAAAATTACGATAATTTAATATAAATACTGGATTTGCAGTTTAGTCTAGAAAAGAATCAAAAATAAATAAATAAATAGTAAACTAAATACTCTTTATTGTGGATGTGACCATGAGAATCATGAAGATAACATTAGAACCACATGACCTCGTCGTATAAATGATTTAGCCAGAGGTTGCCATGTTTAAAGTCTAAAGATGTCTATATTTTTTTTTTATTAAACATGACTTATGTTGATCGACTCTTACTTATCCTTCTTTGGGTATTCTCTTGCTCCAAATATTGTTGATCCAACTCGAATGTTAGTGCTTCCCATCTCAATCTGCAAGGGGCATGCAAAAGTCCATGATCCAAGCTGAATATGTTGGCTGCAAATAATGCATTAACTAAAATATTGAATCCAATCTTTTTCAGTTGGATTTAATAAAAGTACTTGTTTTGATTCTGACAATCACTAGTCTGACATGTATAGTAATTTTTGAAACGCGATCACTTACAGCTTGCTCAAAGTCGGCTGACATTCCCATGGATAGCTCGCATTGGTCTTCCGGAATTCCAAGTTCTCCGCAAATCTCAGACCTGCAATCTGATAGTGTCTGAGAGTTCCCAGAACACGTAATCAAGGTTTAGCAAAGCATTTGGGAGGAAAAAATTGGAACTCAAAGTCATTTGGGAATTCTTACCCTGAAGTTTTCTGGAGTGGAGGTGTAGTCGAGCATCCCGATCGTCATTAGCCCAGAGAAAATAAGGTTTGGGCATCCAAATTTCACATGTTTTACGAGCTGGAGACAGCCTGAAGGATTGACACCATACTTTGCTGCAAAATACAGACAGATCTTTCAGTTTCAGGCATCTACTGTTTGGGCAAGGACAAATATTATCAAGGTTCAATGTGGCCTACTAATTTATTCATCATATGAAGAAAAAAATACAATCGTATCCACTGTTTGCACTAATGTTAAAAGTTTATTGCGTACATTCTTCTCCACTAGTATTCACTTGCACGAGGACCTTGAGTGGCTTCCTTCCCAGGTTAGCAACCATCCGATCAAGATGATTAGCTATCTGCGTATCATAAGGAACAAAGCACAATTTTTATTATACATATGGTAGGGATAAAGATTTAATTTTGTTCACAAGCATAATGCGGGGGCAATCAGATAACAGAAATATTAATTATAGATTGTCAGATCATTCCAGTGGTTGACTTTGTTAATAGTCGCTCCATTATTGAATTCTTAGAACTAGAAGTTTAAGGAATTTCAACTAGATTGGATATCATGGCTCCACACTCTGTTCATCCTGCAAAAAATCTGATTTTGCTCAGCATTTTTTCAGTTTTTCTCCACAGCTTGCACATTGCAGAATAATTAAAATGTTATAGAAATACATGCTTGAGAATCTGATCCACCAAATGATTCTCAAGAAAAATTCGAAAACACTTATTAATTTAAACAAAGCACGGCATTCCTTTATTGCTACTGAACTAGAAACAAGTAATAGAACCTAAGATAAAGACCAAAATCTCTGAACATTTTTGACTGAGATTGACCATGCAGTGAAAGGAAGAAAAGCAAATTTTGACTTCAAGTTATTCGTTGATCAACTACATACTGATCATGAATTAAATTTACCTTCTCATCATCTACACTCTCAAACATGTCAAGGTTTGGGACGCCAGCTGCGTGAAGAAAGACAATTCAATTAATCAAACACTAGCAATGCGTGGTGATTCAACTTTCAAGTAATCATGATATGCAAATTTAGAAACATAGAAAATAAGAAGTTAATAATTTCTACTAAATTAATAAAATAGCTAAGATGTTGAATGGAAAACTGGAATTCAGTCAGTTCTCCCTTAAATTTCAATAATATGGAGGGAGTCTGAAATGCAGACCACAAACTAGTCATTCACATATGGTCCAAAAAACATACAAACAACAGGTATAGTAATGAGAATTGGAATCTGATTATTAAAGAGGTTTACCACAAGGGCAAGCATGGATACATAGCAAGATATCATACTTATTGCAGTGGTGCCACTTGATTTGGTGATTTCACATTTAACCAAAGACTTGTATAGAGTTAGGATTTATATCATAAGGAACTCATTATTGCCCTAACACATGTTAATGATACTCCTCGATACGAAGAGAACTTTTTGGGTCAATACGATGGGGTGTGACCAACAAACTAAATCAAGCCAAGTTGAACTTTGCCTTGCTCAACTCAGATTGACAAATCATTATTGAGTTCAACCTTGATTTAACTGAATTTCCTCCTCAAACTTAGTTCATTGAACTTCACCGAGTTTGACAGCGGCTACTTTTCATAGATAAACAAGCTTAAAAGTCAGAAGCTTATACAAGCTCAAATGCAACTCAGTTGGAATTCAACTGAAGCTCAATAGAAAGTGTAATTTTAAGCATCGAGTCATGCCACCAAGCACGACCAATACATTTTTTTTTTGTGGAAGACCAACATAAGGTTTAATCACTATGTCACCCATGGTTCGCCGGAACGGACGTGGAATGGCTGGAATGGCCATTCCGTTGGGTTTCTTTGGGAACGGCCGGAACGGCTGGAATGGAACGGCCCAAATGGTCAGGACAGCCAAAACAGAACAAACATCTTGATTTATTGATTAAAAAACTTTGGATTCCCATTTTTTACATCTGACTTTGCTTTTCATTCAATTGACGCTTGATTAATTGATTAAGAAGCCTCGGATTCCATTTTTTACAATCTGATAACTTTTCTTTTCATTGACCTCTTGATTAATTGATAAAAAGCTTTGGATTCCATTTTGTTACCAGATCTGCTTTTCGCGGTATTAGCACTGATAAGGTATAATTATCATTGTATTTTTTTTCATTATGTTATATTATTGTAGGATAATTATGCACTAATGTATTGATTTTGTATGACTTCATGTATTTTATTTTTTATTACCAGTTCTCAAATTTTTTTGTAATTTTTTGATATCCGCGCCGCGACCGTTCCACGAAATGATATTGGAACTGGAACGGTAGTGTCCGCGATGGCCGCCGCGACCATTCCGGCGAACCATGGTGTCACCTGTGCTAGATAGTTGTAGAGGTCACAAGGAGAGAAGAAGATGGGTCATAGAAGTCGAAATCAATTAAGATGGGGGGGGGGGGGGGGGGAGGGGGTTCGCAAATTCTTCTAGGCTAATTTCTATATTTATATATTGATATATGCTTATATATATTCTATTATATATCTATGTGAATAAATATTGAAACTGTATTGGTACTTTAGCAATCTACTAAAAAAAACTCAACTAGACAAAGAATCAACTCAAGCCGAGTTGAGCTTTGCCGTGGTCAAGTTCAGCTTGACAAATCTCTATCGACTACAAATTTATTCATGAACTTTCCAGATATACACACACTATAATGCTTTGTTTGCAATGAAAGTTCTCTTCACAGACTACTATTTAGCTTGTTTGTTTCCTGTATGGGCAAGCACAAGACAGTGCTTAGTACCTATGTTGTTCCTATCCTGAATGATCTGGGATTTTCTTGCATCTACAAGCTTCAGGAATATCAAAAACAAAGACCCATAAGGCTCAACAGAAAAGCAAAAAAAAAAAAGAAAAGGCAGACTTAAAATATATAACATAAACTAAGTGCGTTGATAAAAGGAAGATGTAATTTCTTGTCAATCTGCACAAACATGCATGTGATTTATTTAAACAGATCAACAAAGATAACTTCAAATATCAAAAGAATAGTCAATACCAAGAAGTGTTTTCACTTTGTTGCTCTGCAAGTTTCCAATGAAATGCCACTCAATGTCTGATGGAAGCTGCAGAAATGAGAACTAATTTAATGTTTTTGTGAGTGTGGTTAATTAAACACTACAAATCATTTAAATAAATATCTAGCTGATACAAGTAATTTCAATATAAGTCAACACTCAAGCAAAGAACTGTTATATGAAAGGCTGATGATAAAAATCTCAAACTTGCCATCAAGTTAGACAAGGAGCACTGTAATGATCCATTCCAAAATTATAACACTTCAACTTATGTGCTTCTCAAATAACAGTTGCTGTATGCAGCATTTATGCCCATCCAATCTAATCTTATATGTAAATCTAATAGCTAGACTTTACTTGAACTTTGTCTCAACATAGAAAATGCGGACTAACCTAATTGAACATGTTACAAATGTTCTTGAGTTTCTACCCTCGTTTCACTAGAATAGATAATTCTCAATGTTAATTCACCAAATTCTAATGGCCTTCTCAAACACAACAGGAATTTGACAGAGTAGAATAAGTAGAATTTCACAAGAGCACACCAGATGATTGTCTTCTTAAGTCATCTATGGTTTTGTCGAGCTAAAGGTGACTCTAGAACCGATTATTCAAAAACAAAACAATAGAAAGTCACACCATATCGATCTCACCCATATAGGAAAAACAACAGGCTACTAAGCACTTTCGATCACCAATTAAACAACCCCAACCAATCATGAACAAAACATACACGCACCGTATGCTAGTTTTCAAGGGCGAAGGGAAAAAAAAAAGGAAAAATATGCGGAAGAGAAACGGAAACCTGAGGAGCCTTCTCCACGATCTCTTGAACATAGTTCTCACCGAAGCAGCGGTGTCCGGCGTCATATACTTGGCGAATAAGGGAGACAGGCTTCGTCTTGCTGACCGCCACCACCCGAACCTGATCGGGCGATCGACCGGAGCGCTCCGCCGCCCGCTGGACTCGAGATAGCACGGAGCGGAGGGCCGTCACGGCGGCGCCTTCGACTGCAGGAGCAGACATGGCGTCGGAGCAGTGGGAGGCGGAGGACTGGCTGACCTGAGCCGTTTCGGATGGCGCCTCGCTCGAAGACGAACAGATCTGGCCGCTTGTCCGCGATCGGACCACAAGCGATGGGATGATTACGAATTTACGACCAATTTAATCAAACTACTTTGCAAAACATAAAATTATTATTTTTACTAAATTTAATATTTTATCATTATAATAGACAAATTTTAAGGATATTATTATATAATATTATTATTATTATAGGCGATTTTTCAGTTAAATAGACAACAATTTCATCCATGGATGTTATTGATCTCAGGATAGATTCATCAATGAAAATAAAAGTCAAATTCTTGGAAATAAAAGCAAGTCATTATTTGTGTTGATGAGTCTAAATGAATAATAAAAAGTGATATTTTGTTGCGATAATTTAAATTTAATTTGAACCATGTACCCAGGGTCGAGATCAATACGGTGCTTGCAAGCAGCAGTATAGCCATCGTGCCTGAGCACGGATGTCAATTTGCATTAGGTCCCCATAGGATAGACTGATGGTTAGTACGTGAGTGTTATCATCTAGAGGTTTGGGAGTCAAAACCTGGCAAAGCCAGTGTGCTTGTCCTCCCCATGCACTAGACACAACATCCGGGCTAGTAGCCTCCGTGATTTACTACCTTCGTGTTGACCTTGAGACGGATTGACGGGGGTGCTAGGGGTGAGTAAATCGCCTTTTACCATCCGAGCACGGATGCCAACCACAAGGTCGCGTTGCATGCGATAGCTACCTCGAGAATCGGAGCAATTAGGTCGCGACAATCAAAGCAATTAGGTCACGAGAATTGATGCAATTAGGTCCCACGAATGGCCGTAGTAATGTCGTTGCGTGATTAAGGAGCAATTAGTGTTGGCACGTCGTGTGTAGCTAGATGAAAAAGAAGGTCGAAAAAGAATATTAAAATTACCTCTTGTTTATGAATTCGTACATAAGTGGAAAGAACGTCGAAGAAGACATCATGTGCAAAAAAAAATAAATTGACATGCATCTGCATGAGAATAGAGTTTAGCCACCATTTACTAATTTAGGATCCATGTGTTTTTTTTGGTATAACAGATATATTAATTGATGATTAATACAGAATCTTTAACCTCCAGACGTTTTGATCTGGACGAGTTAGTGAGCAGTAATACCAGACGTTTTGATCTGGATGATTAATGAACAGTAAATGATGTTGATTCGGTCATTAATTACTGCATATATCTAAGCCCTATAGAAAAAGACTGTAACCGAGAACAAAAGAAAAAGAGAGCAAAAATTATCTTCCACCTTCGTTCCCCAAAATTTTTTGTATGTTCTCGCTCGGTGGATTACCCGTGATAGCAATCAGGTACTTTCTTAGTTCACCACGAGCAACCAATGCTTGGTTGTGTACGTGGTCTCGCTGTTGTATCCTGAGAAATAGACGTCTATCATAACCTCGAAGCACAGTCGAAGGAGGACAAATTTATTTTAAGGAAACTGCATAACGCAGGCCTCAATAACTCTTGATCTCCAGCTCGGGAGTCTGCACAGATTCTACAACTCGGGAGTCTCCAGCTCTGAAGATCTAGCTAGGGAGTCTGTACTTAGACTTTGGAGTCAACACTCTACATACAAGGCAGCTCAGTTCTTTCAGGTGACTCAACAGATAAGTTAAAATTATTTTATAATTTCAATTTAATATATTATCTCCAACAAATATCTCCTACACATACTGTTATTGCTTTGCCATCGACGACGATCGATAATTGATGCTATCTATGATTTCGTTGCTCCGTTATCACGATCGTTGTAGTCGTTGTTGTCAGTTTATACGTTCCCTCTGTAAGCCATCGGCCTCGGCGTCGCCTCCTCCACTATAGTTGGCATCGACGCTGACGTCCACGTCGTCGTCGGTGTCGTTACCTTTACGATGCTTCACTTACTGGAAGGCAAGGCCGGTGTTGTCAAGATAGGAGATAAAAATAAAATTAAAATATATTTTTCTTAGATTTTCCTTTCCCTTGCTTACACTCAATTCCTTTTCCGGTCACTAAAATTAATACTTACCCTTCCTTCTCCTTCCCTCCCATCATCTCCTCCCAAACACAGTATGAGAAAATTACTTGATCTTGTCGGTGAGAGCAGTATGCTGTTTTTCTCTTGAACGATAAAAGCACGAGGCTCACAAAAAGACTTTACTATACGTGATGTGGTGGAGGCTACATGGTCAACGCGGACCATGATCAGGCCAATTCAAGACGGAACTCGGGTCAAGTTAACTTAGCTAGCTTATGATGAGCTCAAGTCAAATCGGAACAACTCTTCCGAGTTCAACTCAAATCAATCAGGCCTCGAACTTGGTTAATACACTCGGATCGAGTCAGGAACTCATGATTAAACTCGGGGTCAAGTCGGCTTGAGTCAAGTCTCCCTAGTCAAACTCAGGATCAAGCTTCATGTCATATCACTCTCATGCTCTAATGTGACACGGCGGTTACAGAAGGGTGCACCAATATTTGATAATGAAGGAAGAAATATATACTTTAGGAATCCTGACTACTCTTCGGTTTCTATACAGGTAAAAGATGACAACGTTAAAAGATACATGAGATATTAGTGTTTTTTACTTCTTCATGATTTTGTGCCGCAAACTCTCCTTCAAAATTTAAATTGGGTGTTGAAGGGATCTCATTAAGATCCGTCTTAATCTCCCTTCTATCTCTTCTTTATAATCCTTTTAGTTCTCTTTGCCAAGTTGCCATCGCAAGAGACCTTCGCCCAATTGACCCGGACCGTTGACCCGGGCCAGGTCCGAGCTGGACCCGGCCCGTGCTCAGGTCTGCCTTCACCGGGGTCCTTGCACTACCAACCTAAGAAGAGTCAGTCCACCTACTTTCAATTCAAGAACCGACCCATGGCCCCCACGGATATTGCTGAGATAGTAAAGGGTTGGTAGATTATCACTAAAGGTCTTGGGTTCAAGCCACGGTGCTGGTGGGGCGTAAATCCCTATACCCTGTGTAAAAAGTCTCTTCCCCCAACCTCTTGCTTTCTCAGTCACCGTGATTTACCTCCTCCGTGTTGGTCCTGAGACGAGCTGACGGGGGCGCTAAGGGCGAACGTTTCATCTTTTTTGTCACAAGAAGAACCGACCCATGAGGAGCCAACCCGAGAAGAGCCAACCCAACTACTACCGATCCAAGAAGAACCAACCCAAGAGGAGCCGGCTTGATGCTCTTCCAACCTGATAAAAGAACTCTACCATGGAAGAGCATCAGGTCGGCTGCTCTGGGACTATGGTGCAGCGGTAGGGTGACTAATCGCTATCCTAGGTATCCGTGGTTCGATCCCCAGCTACGACGTATTTACAGAAATTTTTCCTTCAAATGGGGCACGAACCCTGGAACGTTGGACTTCTAGACTGCCCACTGCGAGTGCTTCCCGATTTACCCTGACGATAGATGGAAAACTTTCATGAGACCAGACCGATCATCCAAAATTAAAAAAACTTTGTTAATCAGTTTTTTCTACCATGGATATACAAAAGTCGACTCTCCATCAATCTCAACCGGATCAATAAGTGTTGAAATTACGATAGATAAATTCGTCTGACCATTATCAAATTGTCATTATAATATCTTTTGTTCTCTCTCTTCGGCGAGTATTTTTCTTTTCAATTATATTCTAAACTTACTTGTCTCATCATGAATTGTATCATGGATTGGTCGTAGTAATTAGAATTTATCATTCAATTAAAATTAAATCGACTAAATCAAATAAATCAAAAATCCAATCAATCATGAAAATTTTGATTAATTAAAACCGACGGATTTTTTCTAAAATAACAAATAAATCGAACTAATTAAATATCAATTAATTTAATTTTTGAACGAATTAATCAAAATTTTAAAATCAAATTAATGAAATTTAAAATTTTATTTAATTAATTATATTTTTAAATAAAAATAATCAAATTACTATCCTTAGTCAGTTTATTTGATTTGACCCATTTACAAATTTTAAAATCAAAACTAAATCGAATTATGAAAAAACTAAATCAAATTTTAAAAAAACATAAAAATTAAATTAACCAAACTAAATTTCTAAATTCACTTATTTAATTCGATTTTACCAATTTTATAGAATTTTTCTCGCTCCTACTTATAACATTACTATTGCTCCATTCTTCTCTGAACATATTTTCTTCTTATAGTCGTGCAAGGATAATTCAGCTTGAAATAGATTTAGATTGACTTTGGCTTCAGGTCAGAGACTGCATTCAAACTAGTTTTGCCACTAATTATGTTATATCAATGCAGAATTGAGAATAGTTTCTGGTTGCTACATTACGCTCACAATCTTAAAGATAGATTGTGAACAGAGGGTGCTTCATTTGTGTTTTTTGTTTCCTTAAAAAGGAAATACATATACCTCCAAGTAATTAACAAAATCAGGTGGATGATATTACACGAACATATTTTCTAAAGCAATTCTTAATGACCAAGTATATGGACTAAGAATAAGCAACAAGGTCTGTTTCTGTAAACTCATATCAAACAATAAAGAAAACTCACTAATCTCATGGTTATATTGCCATGGCACAGTAGTTCAACCTTCCAGATTTGATGGCGACCTAGAAAAAAGGTTCATAGTTGATTGCAGATACTTGTCCCTAGTATGTAAGCATTCCTTGGCGATATCGATCAGACTAGAGCATTTTAGAAAAAGTTCCTGACTTCTCTGCACGGGCAAAAAAGAATTATGCATTCAAATACTCATGACTTGTTCAAAAGCACAGCCGAGTACATACTGTGTATGATATGAGAAGACAATTGCAAATATCCAGAGCCAATCTGCCTCGTGTCGCCTTGTGCAAGCAACAAAAATTGTTACTAAACGTGTAGCACTATTATCTCTGCTTGATATGAAATCATAAATTGAATCGGACTTACTGAATGAGGCTCCTGTCTGATAACATCATCCAGGATTTGAATAGCGAGATTGGCTATAGATGAAAGTTCTTGGTAGAATGAGAGGTCTCCAAAAAACAGTTGGGCATTACTAACGACCTGAAGACAGAAGTGACTCCATATTTTAGGAATTTGTAAGCTGTCAGTAGCAAAATCTTCTTACACCCACGGATTATTCAAGAGAAATGATTAATAAGAAAGTTGTAGTTTATTCATAACAAACTAAGAAGTAAATCCTTTTTTTTTTCATTTCCATTTCTATTCCTCTTCATAATGGGACGAACTGTAGTGTACGTATGCTAACTGTGCAAAAAAAGATTACAACGGTATCTCCGTTTCCAGTATTCAGATCACTAAACATGATACATCATGATTTGGAGTTGATTCATGGTTTGAAGTTGATAGGTATTAACCGGCAATAATGATACTATGTTGGAACAGACAAATGTCATTATCCTAGCCGATGACAGTCCTGATCACAAATTGACAATCTATGAAGATTCTCTTCTCATAACTCGTATTGCACTTGTATCTGCTGATGACGGAAGAAGATAAAACACTATAAAGAGAGGAGAGGCAAAACGCCAAAAAGGCAATAGTGATGTGTGTTGCTGGAGTCAAAGAAACGGAGATGTATACATCATATCCTCTACTCCAATTCTAAATGTGTCAATTCAAGTCAACCTCTCAACAGTTACAGACATGTAGAAAAACCATTTCTATTTTCTAATACTAAATGTGTTAAGATGATTATTTAGTTTGAGTTTTAAAAAATCATGGGTTGATTTCACTAGCATGCTACAAAACTAAATGCTCACATATGATACATGATACTCATTTTTGTATTAGTCAGGTATAAATTATTAATCATGATGTTTGTCGTTTTTGTAATTTGTTATATCAAAATTTTAATTTGATTACCTCTCTAATTGATATAATTTATATTTAGAGGTACAAAACTAATGAAAGAGAATAATAAAATCTCATTATGATTTGAGTGAAATAAAATGATTGAGAGATCAATAATAGAGAAAATAAAGATAAAAAGTAGAGAGAAAAAATAAGATAAGATAGATGTGATAAAAAATAGAGAGAGAAATCACAAAATATACAGAGAGAGAATGAGATGAGAAAGGTGAAGCAAAAGGTAGAGAGAGAAAATAATAGAAAATGTAGAGAGAGAAAAGAATAAATATGTAGAGAGAAATTTTAAAATGTAGAGAGAGAAAGTAAAATGAGATAATATAAAAAGAAATAGTAAAATGAAAAATATAAAATAAAAAAGGAGTGTTTTGGATATATGAAAAGGAAGGAATGATTGAGGAATTTGATTGATGAGGGGGAGTAGGGAATGAAAATGAGGGAATGATTCTAAAATTCGTATCGCGATGGATTTTATCAGCTCGGTCAGGAATCGTAAAATCCCCTATCAAAAACAAATGAAAAAATATACAATTTTTATTAACACTATAATGAACAATAATCTTTAACTTCAATTTAATGTCAATATAATAATAGAATTAAAACAAGAAAAAAAAATAAATTATTAATCAAAAAACTAAAAAATAAAAAGATATTAAAAAAAAACAAACAAGATGAAAAGAAAAAAAATAATAAAAAGATAATAATCCTCCTGAAAGGCTAAACATATTGGATCAATCTTAAACTAACTTGTAGATTTGAACGGTTTCATTTGATATTTATAGTACGTGTTCATCCAGTCAAAGTTATACCTTTAAGTTTCTCGATTTTTTTTTCGATCTGTCATTTTTTGATTCTGTATCTAATCTGTCGATCTGCTCAAACTTCTCGCGATTCTGATCGTTTTTTTCTAGTCTATCTACGATCAGATCGCGATTTGCATTTGATTACACTTCAATTTTATTTTTTTTTTTATTTTTTATTTTATTTTGAACTTCATTGGTTGATTTCGACACACTTTGAAGCAAACTAAAATTGTATTGTTATAGCTGGAGAACAAAACCCCAACATGGAACAATACTTTAAAATTTAAATATTGACACACAGTTGATAGCATTCAGAAAATTACCTAAGAGAAGAAATTACTTAAGAAAAACGGAAAATTGGAAATAAAAGTGAAATGCTAAATAATAACCCAAGAATTGCATATCACTGCATCCATGCCTAAATTGAGAATACTGTTGTACTAGGACATTATATTCTGACAATAGTATATGGCAGCTCATGGTTGATGATTCTTCAAAATTAGTACTACACAAGGTGTTCCACCAAGCTGATTGCTAAACACATCCCAAAAGATCGAGAGATTTGAGATAAGGGATTAACCAACCAACCAAAGTTTAAAATCTTAAGTCGTGACTCAGATTTCGATTTTGATTGAAATGATATCGTTTTGGTCTCTATATCACTATGTTAGTATGGTTTTAATATTTATTTAATTGAATTATTAATGATAACATGATTAATTTAACTAAGTTCTGGACAATCCATAAACTCTTAGTTTGATAATATTTCCTTTTAGTTTGTTTACTAATTGGGCTTAATTGATCGCTATAATTTATCTTTTCAAATGATGTACATTTGTATGGCTTTGAGTAATTGTGATTTCAAATTTGCTCATGATAAAAATTTTGAGCATAAATATCACTTTGCTTCTTTTATTTTGTTTCATAAAACTAAAACAATTCAAATCTTCATCATTTATTTTTAATTTGGTTTTCTTTCTTACATGTAATTGCAATTATGAGAGTTCAAATATAGAAATCCAAGCTTTTTTAGATTTTGGAGATGTAAATAGACTTTCAATTTTGTAACTAAATATTATTTAATTTTATAAATGTAAGATCTACTGAACAGTTATCATAGTTTAACACTTTATTCGGGTTTGGGACCGGCCATGACTTGGTTGTCATGACTCATGGCCATGGGTGGAGTCATAAATATAAAATCTATAAAAAATGAAAGGAAAAAAAAACCTTGACTTGGACTCAACTAAATTAATTTTGAAGATTTCGAATTCAAGATTTTTCTGATAAAATTAAATTCGAATTTAAAATTATTTTATATCTTCAAATTGAACTAAATAGAGGTTTTTTTTCAAAAAAAACACACCTATTACAATCATCATGTATTTTCAATGATATTCTAATAAAATTAATTACAAAAGTGAAAGAAGAATAAATAAATTATTTTCTCCACTTAATTAAATAAAATGTCATTTAATCAAAGTGTCCTGTTAAACCCTAGCTGCTTCTCAATGACCGGAACAAAGCTAGAAAAGATGTGGAGGAGGAAAAGAAGTTCAACATGATCTCGTTGAACTCTAGTTTTCTTATTGCTTACCCGCACTCCTAACATCACGAATGCTAGAACATGAAGAGTCATATATCGCATTTTATCCTATTTGAATTAGTTGCAACTTAAATTAGTTTTTTAAATTTTAGAGACTAATTAAGTTGAACTAAACTAATATTTTGGGTTTTAAGGTCGAGTGAAAATCGGTCTATGATTGTTTGAGCACATCGAGTAGACATGCTGATTAGGATCAAGTGGGTTCAGATTGGCTCAATTTGGCTATTTTGGCTACTTTAAGATTCAACCAAATTTATATACAGGATAGTGAGTGAAGGTTCAATCGTGTAATTAGATTAGTGGAACTTTTGAAAGGATAGGATTTATTTATATTCTCCTCCCTTTCTCTTTGGATACTCTCCTCGCTTCTCTTTCCTTTACCTTACTCGTCACCAGCTGCTTATCACACGCATTGTCCACCAATAAGCCTGATTCCCTTCACTCCTCTTCTCCAGCAACCCTTCCCTTGCTCTCAATCTCTCCCCTAGTTTCTCTCCTTGTCTCTCTATTTCTGACAAGCATGTCATTGTCACTGTCACTCGAGAATATCATGTGCAATCATTGAAGCAAGGCGAGCAGTCAACTAGTGAAGCTCCAATGTTGGTATTGAAATCATTTCATGTGTTGATCAACGGGCAAAACAACAATGGTGCTAACCAGCACAGCTTAGCACTTTTATCCATGATATCAACTTGGTACCGACAAAGGAGATCCAAGTTTCAAATCTTGCCCATGTCAAAATAATATTACCGCAGCAATTTACATGCTAAAATTTTGACCAATCAACTAAAAAAACTCATCCATGCATTAAAGGGAATTGGTATTATTAAGGATACAAATATGAATTGATCCTTTTCATAACTGCACGTTTTTAAATGTAGTTGGCCGATTAACTTAAGATTAGGTTAAAACTACAAAAGTAGCATGATTCTTTTTCTTCCATTCATCTTTGTTTTGGTATCATCACAGTCAACAAGTCACCAAGAATGCGTTTCAAATTAACTTATTGATTTCTTCTACTTGATAAATTGAATCATTGTTAAGAAGCTCTGAAAGAAGAATGTCATCTGGTCAACATTAGATATGCTATTCTATCCTCAGTGAGTGCAAAGCTACAGGATCTATTGGCTAATTGGCCATGATATTCTGTAAATAATCTTAGGAATGTAAAAATGAAGAGAACCTAGTAAATGAAAAAATTTGTTAATGTTGACCCTTATATTTAAGGGCTCAACTACTATGCACCTAATGTTCCAGCACTTTACCAACAGACACTGGAATGCTTGTTTTAACAACAAAACACTGTTGGAACTATTGCCAGTAGAGATAGAAAAAGAAACCCTAGCCCCTGGGAATTGCAACAAAATGCATTTTATGACACTGCAAACAACAAAGCATCATAACTTACAGAAAGAACAAAACCTTCGTATATATTTCAAAGCAGATTTTCATAATCGAAATCGATTAAGTGGAAATACCTCGGTGTTTATTGCATGGTACAGAAGCTTCTTTTGAGATAAACTTGCTGATAGGTATATAATTGCACAAAATATCTGAACTTTAGATCTTGGTGACACCCTAAATTGGTTCACATGAATACGAAATCAAATTGATCATATTGAAGGATATAAAAGAAGTCAGAATTATAAAAGACTTACAAAGACTGACATCTGAAAGTTGTAATAACATCTTGTACCAAATACATCGACCTATCTTCATGATTTTCTGCATGGAATAAGGAACATTAAACGATTAAAAAAAGTACAAATTCAATTTCTTGTTTAAGGTTAAACATGGATGATACCTTAACCTAAATTGTTATTCAGATTTCCATTGTCAATATACTTTTTACCCTTTCAAATTGGTTACTCATGATCCTGTTTGTCTAAGTATTTGGGGTCTGCACATACGAGATTTATCCTCCATTGAGATCTATGCAAGGCTATGTCAGTAATTATATTCATACTAATAAATTAGTTCTTTATTATATTGACTAACAATTTCTTTAGTTTTTGTTCAACTCTGCACCTCACACGTTAACTGACCCAACTCTTCAAATTACAAGTTAATTGACAAGTAGCGAATAGGCAGCCACTTGTGCGTTGAACAATAACATCAGATGTGAATGCTGAAATTGCATTGATGTGTCTGTTTACTAGGATAGGAATATGATGCTAACATAAATAGGGATGTGGATACTTGGTAGGACAGTTGTCAATGGTATGCAACTTACCACTAAGAAATTCAACAAACTTGGTTCTGAATCTATCTCATCCATCCCATCTTATGTAACCACAACCTTCCTTACCTTTCCAATCCATTCCCTCCTCAGTGTATGTGTTCTCTTTGTGTTTTCCCACCACATTTCGTTGCCAAGTTGTGAAGAGCCCTCCCCCTCCAATTCCTGCCGAAGACCAGAGTATCTCCTTGATTGAATCCCTCTTACATTGCGCTCATGGAAGACCAAGTCTACTTGATTCACCCTCCCATGCACATGATGTGGTAGACTGATTCCAATGGATCCACGTGATGTGTGGAAGACACGCAATAGAGACCAACCCCTGCTTCTTGAGTGAATCCCAGCTTTTCCTTTTTCTTTGTTCTCCTCCTCAGCAAAGACCCCAAATAGTTTATATACAACCTAAAAGTATGATATTTCTGCTCATCGTCTTCTCATCCATGATGGCATTCTACCTACAACCCTAAACCCAATAGTGTACAATCAGAACAGATATCAAACTCCATGGTTCAGGAGCATTCAAAGCTATTGTTAGCACTTTAGGGAAGAGCACTATCTCACATCTCCAACTACAGACAAGAAAGAAGTGACCAATTTAGCTCGTGTAGTTCAGCACTTACCATCTGCATACGGCTTCTCGACAATATGGAGCTAACAATAGGTACATCGGTGATCTTTCTCAATGTTCACAAAAACATAAGCTATTCTTTGTGAATATCTAAGTATTAAAAACTGGCTTTCGGTGATAGAGGGTTGGGGCCTAAGCAGTCAACATTAAAATATCATTATAAATATAATTATACACTCAAGTTTACAATTATAAATTCTTAATCAATAATAAACACACACAATTATAAATATCATTAATATCAATATAACATTGCAAAAATGCATATTAAAAATCAATAAATATATAACAATAATAAAATATATCCTATTTCACATTGTAACTAATACCCTTGGGATTTTAATCCGTGCCTTATAGTTCCAGTTCATTCTTTACAATATTACAATCTTCACAACATTAAATTGTAATTCATGCTATGTGATTCTAAGTATTCCCTTGAGTTTCAACCTATTCTTGCAACTCTTTAGGCCTACTTTCACAAGGGTGAATTGATTTGGGCACAATAATAAAGTTTCATGGGACCTCGGTCAGCCTATATTTGCTTGTCATTGATACCCCACAACTTATTTAGCCCTCTCTACAGGATAATCAAATTAACATTAGTTTGTGGAAGTTCAATGGGTGCTTAATGAGTGGGTAACTATTCCCATATCACGTGATCTTATTTGACACAACAATAAGATATCAAGTTCTCAACTTTGTAATTAACACTAATTTCTAAAATCATTTATCATTGTTAACAATTTCGGGTATGAAACTTCATGAGTACCTATAGAAGTATTATCGGGAAGATATAATTAGATCAAGCTGTTAAGCTTATTTGTATAAAAGCGAGTAAAAAAGAGTAGCTTATCACCACTAATTTTTACAAGACAGCTACTACGAGGAAGCATACATGACTTTGTTGGCAAAATATTTTTCCATGCAAATGTAATTTAAAAGATCCTTCTCATTGTTGATTCAATGCGATGAGTAAACAATAGTTTATCTGAAGGTAACGGAATATCACTCCAATCCTGGCCTTTTGATTCTCAGCCAGAACGATACATCGGCGCTATGTCTGACATGCTGACATAGTATCAAAGCGTCGAGGAAGGAATATTGGAGAGGATGAGCAGGAGGAAGAAAATCTAGAGGAAAGTGGAGAAGAACCAGGAATTGGCTTACCTCATCAAAGAAAAACTAGCCCTCTTGTTCATGGTTTCTCACAAAAGTCATCATCACTTGTAGAATTGCTTATGAATCAGCCAAAACCCTCATTGCATATCCCAGTTTCGAGTAGGTTTCACATGTCAGTCGGTTGGCAAAACGATAAGTTTTTCCCACTGGCACAAAATGGTTTTTCAAACCTTTGTTTATCAATCTAAGACTGATAACAGTCATTATAAGAGTGATTGACACTGAGATACAGAAGAAAGGGTAAGAAAGTAGAATTTCAAATATCTTATTTTCTTGCCTAATGCTTACAAGAGGAAGAGAAAAGTAGTAAGTTTACAATGACGAAAAATAATTTAAACCATGCTTAGTAGTGAGAGCTCGGACTAAACCATGAGGTTCAATATTGCCAATATTGACTTTGGAAATAAAATCTGAGCGATCATTGCCAGGACTTCATCGAATTTCAATTGCCATAGATTTCAGCATGTGAATTATTAGAGCTAAGCATTTCATACAGTACAAAACCTTTAAATCAGTAATTCCTTTCATGAATCTTGAAATACCAACGTAATTGGGATGTTACAGATTAATAATCTGGAGGCAAGGAAAAGAGAAGAAATACCTGGTAAGATAAGTAACAAACTGCATACTTTGCATGTCAAGGAACATATTTGATCTTCATCAATTGAGATGCCAGAACCTTCAGATCAATTTATACGTAAGGCTGGTTAAAACAAGCATGGAAGACGCAAAGAAACGAGAGAACAAAATGAAAGGGACATACTAGCACAAGTAGCACAGTTGCTTTTAAAAGCCAAATAAAAAAAACAACATTGAGGCACAAAAATATCTCCAAATGTATGATAATTTTTTAGGATCCATTCATTCTAAAGGAATTTCTACAGGAAATCATCTTCTGTCACCTCATGTAGCGTGGGATGCTCTTTAACATAAACTTCAACACCAAAATTATATTTACACTTAGAAGAAACAAGTTTCATCCTTGTAAAAAGGATTAGTTACAGTTAATTAACAGCTTCTACTATTCAACTTCATATGCTTTTTTATTACTGGTGTTGTGAGTTGCAAGGGTAGATAGGTCTTTTCCTTATTTTGTATCCTTAGAGTTATGAAAGTTATATAAGCCTTGTAGATGTTCTTAGCTTTTATCGAATGAGAAGTTTCAACATGATATTAGAGCAAAGTTTTCCAAAACACTAATTTTTTTCCTTCTTCTTGAGCCGTTTTTTTTTCTTCTTTTTACGCTGCAGTTTTTCTTCTTCTTCTTCTTCTTCTTCTTCTTCTTGCTCCGAAGCTCTTTCGCGTGTCCTCCTCTCCACGCTAGCAAGCACCGCCGTGATTTCTCTTTTCCTTCTTCTTGCGCCGCAGTTTTTTTTTCTTTCCTTCTTTTTCTTGCGCTGAAGCTCTTTGCGCTGAAGCTCTTTGCGCGAGATCCTCCTCTTCGCACGAGCAAGCACCGCCACGATATCTCTTTTGAGAGCAGATTTTTCGGATCTTGGTGCACTGTCGGTTCTTGCGCAAGCAACAAGTTCTGCCTCTCGTTGCAAGCAACGGCTATCTCATTGCAAGCAGCGGCTATCTCTTTTTAGAGCAATTTTTTCAGATCTTGGTGCGCAAGCAGCAAGTTCTGCCTCTCGTTGCAAGTTACCAAGCCCCATCGCCATCTGGTTATTGGCAGCTCGATCTTCAGGCATGTACCTCAAAAGTTAGGTTCAGAGCTGAAGGGACCTTCAGTCGTTGCTTCAGCCATTTCACGAACTTACGCATGTCCCTTTTCTTCCTCTTCTTCCTTGCGCAATTTTTGCGGACATCTACGATCCATCTCTTCTTGTGGGTTGTTATGGCGGACACCTCTGGAGAAACTTCTGGGATTTCTACAGATCCCTTGACTTCTTCTGGACAGGTACAACCATTTTTCACAATGACAGGGGCAGGAGGATCAGGTCTTCAGATAACCTTGGAGAAATTAACCGAGACAAATTATGCATCGTAGGCAGTTGCTGTTGAACTTTATGTTGAAGGTCATGATAAACTTGATGTTCTTCGCAGCACTAAAGTTAAACCAGATGAGAAGGACCCTAGTTTTCGTACTTGGAGGCGTGACAATATTCAATTAATGACTTGGATACTGAATTCTGTTAGTTCTGGCATCAAACAGATCATTCTTCATACCGGAACAGCCGTGGATATATGGAAGACACTTGAGCAGATGTATGGACGCAAACATGATATGCTACGCACTTATCAGCTAAGTAGTCAAATTTTTAAACTTGAACAAGGTTTTATGTCAGTCACAAATTATTTTGCTACTCTAAAGGGATTGTGGGATGAGTTTAACTACTACAGGATGGAAAGTTGGAGTTTTATTGATGATCATCAGAGATATCTAAAGCTTCTGGAGAAGGACAAAATCATTAAGTTTCTTAATGGTCTTCATGCAGAGTTTGAGAGTTTAAGAGGACATATCCTTAGTCTTGATCCTACTCCCTAACTAGAACAAGTTTATTACAAAATTCTTAGTGAGGAAGGTAGGAGAAAAGACTGAGCAACAAGGGGAGTATTTCTACAACAAGCAATCCAATTGGGGAGTCTTCTGTTTTTGTCGGTTTTGTAAACAAGTCCAAGCCTGGGAGAACAAAAGAAAAAGGTGGAAAGTTTTGTCGACACTGCAAGAGGACTAATCATGATTCAGATTTTTGTTGGGAGAAATATCCAGAGAAGAAACCTGAAAAATTTAAATCTAATGACAAGGAGGCTCTTAATTGCGGAAATCTTGCTGTCCAAAAATTAGTGGATGAGGGGACTACTGATTCCGTTGTACCTTCTACTGTTAAGTTGTCATCTACTGACATTGTCAACCTTCAGCACCTTTTCTCGCAACATCAGGCTTCATCCTCTGTCTCTACCATTCCGTCTCAAGCGCACACATGTATCCGTGGCCTAGGGTTTAGTGTTGTCGGTTCAAGATCTTATAGCCCCTGGGTTATTGACTCAGGAGCTACGGATCACATGACAAATGTTGCTAATTCTTTTATTTCCTACTTTTTGTCCTCTGAGCAGGATAAAGTGACCATTGCAAATGGGACCAAAGCCAGTGTTGCTGGAAAATGTTCCATACAACTGGCTGATCACGTTATCCTATCATATGCACTTCATGTCCCTTCCATTTCTCTTAATTTACTTTCTGTCAGCAGTATTACAAAACAACTACACCGCTCAGTAACTTTTTTCCTGATCATTGTGTCTTTCAGGATCTCGAGACTAAGCAAACGATTGGGACTGGTCGTGAAGTAGATCTTTATTACTATCAGCTTGGAACAACATCTGCTCTGAAGTCTACAGCCCAGTGTTTGGAAAATAAGCATCAAGAAATTTTTTATGGCATACCCGGTTGGGTCATTTATCTTTCCGGTCCTTGAAAGTCCTATTTCCTAGCCTCTTCTCTTCTATTTCTCTTGAGTCACTCCAGTGTCAAGTTTGTCAATTATCCAAACATTGTAGAACTCATTTTTCTGAGTCCATTAATAAAAGTTTGTCTCCGTTCGATCTCGCTCATTCAGATGTGTGGGGGCCCTCTCCTGTGCCTTCTTTAGATGGCTATCAATACTTTCTCTCCTTTATTGATGATTACACCCACTGTACATGGCTTTACTTGATGAAGAGCAGGGATGAAGTACCTCGACTCATTCAACATTATTGTAGAATGGTCGAAACTCAATTTCACACAAAAGTGAAGACTCTTCGTTCTGATAACGCACGTGAGTACTTTGCACAATCTCTAAATACTTTTCTAGAGGATTTAGGAATTCTTCATGAGTCATCTTGTCCCTACACACCACAACAGAATGAAGTGGTTGAAAGAAAAAATCATCATATCCTTGAAACAGCCCGTGCACTATTATTTCAGCGCCACTTACCAAATATTTCTGGGTTGATGCTGTCCTTGCAGCTGCCTATATCATCAATTGTTTGCCATCCAAGGGTCTCGGGTACCGGCCCTCTCACTCTTCTTCGTCCTAACACAACTTTGTTTTCCCTTACACCTCGGGTTTTTGGCTCCCTTTGTTTTATTCATGTTCTAGGTCCCAAGTCCACTAAGCTTGATCCTCGTTCTATACGAGGAGTTTTTCTAGGGTATTCCACTTGCCAGAAAGGCTACAAGTGCTTTGATCCTATTACTAGGACGAGATATGTCTTGAAGAATGTTACCTTTTTTTAGTCAAAGTCCTATTATTCTTCTTAGTCTCGTCCTCAGGGGGAGAATCTTACCTCTTCCCTTGTACCTCAGGTGATCCCTTCTCCTCGTGTACCTTAAGTGGTCCCTTTGCCTATTTCACTGGATGTCATGGAAAATAGAAAAGATGCACCACTACTAGATGCTTCATTACTGGGCTCGCAGTCTTCACAAGAAATTATTACTTACAAGCGACGAAGACATCATCAAGGACCTACTACTAATCGGCTAGCTGAATCGAATGCTCTGGCTCCTAATCCTGTGGAGCAATTATCCTCATTTGTTGAACCAACCGCACCCCTAAATATAAATGAGCTGAACGTTCCGATTGCTGTTAGGAAGGGGGTCAGGTCATGTACTCAACATCCTATCTCTAACCACGTTTCTTATTCTCGTTTATCTTCTTCATATCATGCTTTTGTTTCACAATTATCAAATCATGTCATACCTTCTTCTTATTATGAAGTTGTACAGGATTCAAGGTGGCGGGAAGCAATGAATGAAGAAATGGAGGCTCTTAATAGAAATGGTACTTGGGAATTAGTTGATCCTCCAAAGGGGAAGAACTTGGTTGGTTCTAAATGGGTCTATGCTATCAAGTATAACTCAGAGGGTGAAGTGGTTAGATATAAGACCAAACTTGTTGCCAAGGATTCACTCAAACATATGGGGTGAATTACTTGTAGACCTTTGCTCCATTTGCAAAGCTGAAATCGGTCAGAGTAATCCTTTCTCTTGCTGCTCAATATGATTGACATCTATTTCAGCTAGATGTGAAAAACGCCTTTTTGAATGGTGACCTTCATGAAGAGGTCTACATGTTGCCACCTCCTGGAATTGAAACAAAAGGAAAGGTTTGCAGGCTAATAAAAGCTTTGTATGGACTTAAACAATCTCCCAGAGCATGGTTTGATAGGTTCTGCAAAGCCATGATATTGTTTGGCTTTAAACAAGGGAATGTTGATCATACACTCTTTGTGAAAAAGAAAGAGGGCAGAACTACCATTCTCTTGGTTTACATTGATGATATGATAGTTATGGGTGATGACGAGGTTGAAATCCAGGCTCTTAAATCCAAGTTAACATTAGAATTTGAAATTAAAGACCTTGGACTATTGAGGTACTTCCTTGGTATTGATGTTGCTCGATCTCAAGAGGGAATTTATATATGTCAGAGAAAATATGTGTTGGATTTACTCAAGGAGACAGGGAAGTTGGGTTGTCGGCCAGCATCTACTCCTATAAAAGTAAATCATGATCTTACTAGTTCTAATGAGGAGGATCTTACAAGTTTCGAAAAAGGAACGTATCAAAGGTTGGTTGGAAAATTACTTTATTTGTCTATGACTAGACCTGACATCACCTGTGTTGTTAGCGTAGTGAGCCAGTACATGCATGCTCCTAAAACTGTACACGTGAAGGTCGTTGACAGGATTTTAAGGTACTTAAAGTCATGTCCCGGAAAAGGCTTGTTGTTTAAGGGAGGTGGTAATCTGAAAGTGGAATGTTATTCTGATGCAGATTGAGTTGGTTCTAGAGACGATAGAAGATCCACTTCTGGCTATTGCACCTTTTTAGGAGGAAACTTGGTAACTTGGAGAAGTAAGAAATAAAGTGTTTGTGCACGGTCCAGTGCGGAAGAAGAATATCGGGCCATGACACATGGTCTTGCAAAAATGTTGTGGTTGAGTTTTTTGTTGGAAGACATGGGATTAAAGGCTGAATCACCACTCAAGCTATATTGCGACAACAAGACTGCAATCAATATTGCAAATAATCCAGTACAACATGACCGGACTAAACACATCGAGATTGATCGCCACTTTATTCGGGAGAGGCTTGATTCCGGAGAACTATGTTTGCCTTATGTCAAATCTGAGAACCAACTTGCTGATATGTTTACAAAAGTTGTACCCCAAGTTGTGTTTAATTCTGCTCTTAGCAAGTTAAACATATTTGATATATATGTTCAACTTGAGGGGAGTGTTGTGAGTTGCAAGGGTAGATAGGTCTTTTCCTTATTTTGTATCCTTAGGGTTATGAAAGTTATATAAGCCCTGTAGATGTTCTTGTTTTTATCGAATGAGAAGTTTCAACAACTAGAAAGAAAAGGAACTGTCCTCGAGAAGCAATAAAAGATTTTTCAGTTCACAATGAGATAAAGAAGGGAAAGATCCCCTTGTGGATAGGTTATATTCTTGTTAAATTACTTCCACAGGTATTTGAATTCTCACCTCCATCTCTATTGAAATAAGTTCCATGTGGTTTTTGCAATTACACTTATATTTCAATATCATCACATCTTTATAAATGTTGATTAATTTCCGCCACTTAAACGAAATGTTATCTTATAAAGGGTTTCTTTGTCTAGAGTAATTGGAGGAACAGAGTCTAGAGAGCTCTAATATAGTGGGAAACGAGTGCTAAAGAAAAAGTCAAATATCAGCATCTAAACCTTCTGCCGTATCCAAGCATTGTAAGCAACTGACAACCGAAATAATAAATCCTTCTGAATGTGATATGAGGCCCCCAAACAATGCAATCTGCAAAACAAAGAAAAGGAAGATAAGTCAATTAGTATTTGTGAAGCCTACAATCAACATGGTATTTGTCCAAGTAGTCACCTCAGCAGACTCCAGATAAAGATTCATCCGCCTAATTTTGTCAGAAACTGATGGGAGTGTAACATCATTGAAAGCCAGGCAGGACTTTAGAAAACTAAGAAACTTTGGTTTGTCACGGAAAATTTTGATTCCCAGATTGTTGCTTGAGTGAACAAGAATACTCTATAAAAGTAACTACCAAAGGAAATTAGGAACATAACTAGAGGAGAAAAATTAATAACCTAAATGTTGCATACACAAAAGGCAGATTAACAGTCAAATTCATGGATACTCCAATTGTAGGTAATGTTCCAAGCAAGAAATCCCGACCATGCCAAGTTTCAATATCTAGAACGATATGATTTCGTTTGTCATGCCAGTACAATTTGAATACTTGGTTAATTGAATTAATAATAATAACATAATTAATTTTACTCATATAAGTTGTAAGTATTGATTAATTTTTTTACTTTAATTAATTATTTGCTTAATAATTAATTAGATTGTTGATACATGTTTAGTTCCTATTTATTTTTTATCAATTAATTTGATCACCTTAATTTTTAGAATTGAAAACGTCGGTAACTATTTAGCTTTAATTTTTATTAGTTACTTGTAAACTGTATACTTCTTTCATTTTATATTAATTTTCACTTGTGATTTATTAAACTTTTGCAGTAAAATGTTGGAATGAGCAAAAATAAATAAAGAAACCATTTTCTAGTCCTCCATATACTTGAGCATCCTTTGATTTCAAATTTTGTAACAACCGAAACAATTTCATTTGAACTTCATCTTATATAATTTTCTGTAAAATGAACAAATATTTGTATAACTTTATGTAATTGTGTGGAATTTATTTATTAGAATTTGATAACATTTTTTGATATTTGGTATCTTAAAACCCTAAATGAAAACTTCTGGATGTGGTGAAATAAATTAAAATTCTATCATTTAATTTTTCTTTAGCTTTGTTTGTTCTATATAATTATAATTATTAGAGTGGACAAAAAAATAAGAAATTTATTTTTTTAAAAAAAAAACTGACACCTAAAAGATTATATTTTAGGCTTAAAATAGATTTTAAAATTTATAATTAAATTTACTAATTTTACAATTATGAATTTTTTAAAAATTAAATATATAAAACTTGATTCAAACTCAATTAAATCAAATTTGAAAATTTTCAGATTTAAGATTTTTGTTTGCTAAATCACATTTAAATTTGAAAATAGAGTTTATTTTAAAAATATATATATTCTTATCTAAATAAAAATTTAATTAAAGAGGCATGTGAACCATAGCTAGTTTTAATGCTCGAACCAAAACTAAAAATAAACTCAAACACTATCGCATCGAATTATAGGTTTCTTATTACGTGCTTACATAATCACCTGTTTTTTCGATATTACAAAAGTTAGGATATAAGAAAAACTTTCACCAATGTTAGATATTAAAGTCTATCCTATTTAAATTTTTATATTTCAAATTATTTTTTAAAATTGTTTAGATAATTAATTAAGATAAATGAAATTAATATTTTGTGTTTTAGAATTAAATAAAGGTAATAATATGATTAAAATTAATCTAAGTTTATATACAAGATAGTCTCCTTATTTAATTAGATTTGTTGTATTTTTAAAAGGTTAGAAATTAATTAGGTTATTATTTTTTTCCTTCAAGATCACATCATCCCTTCTTGATCTCATTCACCCCGCAGTCATCGTCCCAAGGTCGCCTGTTCACCACCGTCTGAATCGCCCATTGCACTGCTATTTGCAATCGCCACCTATAGCAACTGCTGCTCACTGAGCCATGGCTTACAACAGTTGCTACACTCGCTGTTGCAATCACACCCTCTCTTCAATAACTTTTTCCTCTCCTCCTATATCAATGTTCAGCGTTTCACATTCCAATTAGCTAGTGAAACAATAATTTTCGCCTATGCCAACCAACACGACTTGTCACTTCAAACTATGATTCCAAGTATAAACATCTAAATGCACGATAACAACACAAGTTATATCTAAAAAAAGATTTGGACAAATTAACAATGTGTGATTTCCATGTGAGCATGTCAGGGTAAACATAAAATATCTAGAAATATTACATGCCATTCATTTTTGCATAACCATCAGTTAGACTTTCCATCAAATTGACAAATTTGAATAGTTGGCACTGGGAGCTAAACAAAGTCAGAGTTCCTTCTTAATGTCTTTTAAGGTTTATGACGGTACCTATTTCATAGGGATTTTAAATGTAGAGAAATTACTAGTGAAAGGTTAGTAGGACCCGCAAACAGTTGCTAGAACATAATTTGTTTAACTACAACAATTTTTTTGATCTTAAGATTTAGAATATCAAAATGTAGTTTAGCAGAGAAGCATTTGCTGAGAACTGAGAAATGAAATATAGAATTAATATCACTCGTGGCATACAGACTAACCTTAACTTCCTCAATATTTCCAAAAGCTGCACGAGAATCGCATAGAAATGATAAATGACGTTCTAAATCAGCTCCGAAATTGACCTATAAATTTGAAGGAAAACTAACCTGATCATTACTGACTAGTTTCAGGAAACAATAAATTGCAGTAGGAACAGTTGGTTCAATCTTTGTAGTAAACAACAAAGAAAGCAAGAAACTGTGCAAGAGCTAGCAGTTTTATCTGCAGGGATCATTAAAGTCAAATCATATGTATTTACCATGCCAACAAATTTAGATATCAGATCTGCTTTTTGCTTATTCTCATCGTTCATATTTGAGATATCAATGCTCTCATGAAGGACTTGAGATACTTCAAAAAGAAATTGTATTGTGCGAGGATTACCAATACGACCAGCTCTGCAACAGATAATCATTAATTTAAAAAAGGAAATAATAAACGCCTTTAACTGATGAGAGAATAGCCATAACAAGAAGCAACAAGGAAATGTTATAACTATCCACAGAATTTGCTTTCCAGCATCAAGCTATATGAAAGACATCCTTTAGCTGAACCACGACGATTTAAATATTCTTTCATTGTTTCTAACAATTTGTCTAGATCCTCTTGCATCAGCAAAGTCATGGACGGTTTTCTCCTTCCACATGTAATCACACTTTAGAAGCTTCTCATTTTTTTCTTCTACCAATGACACAATCAAATTATTTTCAAAATGGAAAATTATGCCAATGTTTCCACCACCATGAGGCAAAAAAATTGAACAAAAGTGTCAAAATAATTTATAATTTGAAACAGTAGCTAGAACAACAATTTGTATTTACAAATGCAACTAGAGCATTTTGGATTTGCATAGGCATTTTAAAATGCACCCAAAAAAAGTTTCTGAGCTAAAGTACAATTTTCAAACACTTTTCGAAGGACTTTATTACATATAACTTTTGTTACTCAAACTCTGGTATCTTAAGGGAACACCATGTAGATTCCTTGATCCCCATGTTCCTACTTAATAATATGGTGTGTTTGGATACGTAAATACATATCCCTGTCTAACAAAGACCGAGCATATCAAAATATAGTAGACAAAAACAACTACAATTCTATCAGACTATTGATATCCACAATTAAATAGTTTCATTTTTCATTTACACTTATCAGATTGAGTTATGGAATTTTTTTAATTAACACATTATAGATATTCAAATATTACTAAAATGCCATTTCCCCACATTAACCGCTTCTGCAAAATGTACCATGTAGTTTTAATATTTTTAAAATATCCCTATATCTTATAAACTCAATCCCCCCACCCCCACCCCCCCCAGCCCCATCCTTTTTCTAAAAATAATAATGTATTAAATTTAAATATCGTTCTTGGAATGGGGAATAAAGTGCATACAGTTATAAATGCTAAAGAAGAGGGTAATTCGACAAATCAAAATGCTAGAAGGTGGAGTGAATGTCATACCTACTGTTTAAGGCAACTAAATTGAGGAAGGGACAAATCCTAACATTTGTAATAGAAATGGAAAATCAACCTGAACTAATCCTATTTCTTTGGTTTTCCAAGTTACTGCTCTGGCTTTAAAATTTGTGGTCTTCACTATTCAGGATTGGGATCAGATTTATATGTATGTTTGTAATCACACATATTTATCTCTATACTATATCTTAATATATTTAAAACCCCCATAAAAATAATTTTAAATAACTGATTAATACGGAACAAACCAAACTATTTTCTCTGTTCAAGTTTTTTCCTAAACATGAGGGTATGGGTTCAAGTTTTTTATGTCCATAACACGAATCAACTCTCATGTCAGGTCAAGTTTTCCCAAAGAATCAAAAGAATTTGACAAGACCAATCAAGCCCAATTCCGTCCCTAGGCTGCATTAGCATATGTTCCATTGATGCTAATGTGATATTCCCACGAAGGTGCCAGTTGGCTAGGGGTGATAGATTTGCTACAATGGGGCAAGGATCAAGTCCCAACTGGCGCATGACCTCGGATAAAAATTCCTGCCACCCCGTGATTTACCTTCCTTCACATAACCTGAGGATGGGTTGTGAGGGGCGTCTGGGATGAGCATAATCACCTTTTGCTACAATTGATGCTGATTTGAACAGATAGCAGAACAAAGATACAGTGTATCTAGAATAGGGTGGAATAGAAGGAAATGACACTAGGTATGAGTTAGACAATTTCCACTCTATTGGAAGATAGGTAAGGTATCTGTTAGGGAGATATTTAAAGAAATACCCACAGGAAATTGCACCCAAAAACATAATCTTGAAACTTTTCAAGTAGAAAACAGATCAGCAAAAAAAGTAAATAAGGATGACTCACCTAGTACCTTTATGAAGTATATTCACATACACAGTATTCCGCCAACTTCCATATAAACGATCAAGAATTGCCATGAAATGTTCCTTCAAATGAAAACATAGAGGAGTTAACCCCAGGCAAGTGTTAGTATTTCAACAAAGACTAAGAAGCAAAACTAAGCAAATTCTGTAACAAGCAATGGAAAAAAAGACTTAAGAAATTCTACAGCCCCTAATCCAAATTGGACAAAGATAACAAAAGATTATAAAAATAGAAAATTGCTGTTCTTGAATAACCCTGTACATCACTAGCTTATCTATAACCAATTGAGAAAGCAAGGATTGATTCAAGACAACCAGACAATCACCAAATCCAATAAGGTAATAACCAAACAAAAGGGAGTTCAATAGTTCATAACTCCTAGGACTAGAAAAAGGAAGTAAAATAGAAAAAATAAGGTTCAGGTGGTTAGATTACCAAAGCAAGCATGTCTTCCAATGTATCAAGGTGATTGATAATTTTGACAAGAATAGACTGAAGAATGTCCAGCTCAATTTCATCAAACTTATCCTGATGAGATCTCTTAAGAATGCCATCCAGCATGATGGATATATAGTTGTTCTGATATAGGAAAAAACAAAAACTGATTAACAAACATAAACAGCTGGAGGAAATGCCATATTTTACAAATACCAACATGAATATGATATCACAACCTCAATAAGAGCGAATTTTTATATTCACATAGAGAAATGATAACATTCATAGGCAAATTAAACAAGAGGAATCTAAACACATATAGTTAAAATCACATTGCTCGATCAATGATCTAGTGACCCGAGAAAGAAGAGAGGTAGAGAACAAGGGTAGGATAAATTTTATTTAGAACATGGTCGATCTTTAGTGAACCTCTTATATATGTTTTTAGATAACTCGGTCATATAGAAATTCCTATATTTTAAATAGAAAACAGCAATGCAAAAAGAAGTAGATAGAGAAATAGAGAATAAGACAAGATGGCAACCCTACCTTGAAGAGGAGAAGAAAACACAACAAACTGCCACCATCCACTAATCCATCAGAAGCCTGTCTGTGTGAAATAGTAGGCTCGAGGTTTCGCATGAGGCATGAGACATTTATCAGGTGAGATAGGGATAAGTTAGGGTTTGGTATAAGATAAAGCAGTAAAAAGAAAGTAAATCTAGTTCTTCTAAACTGCCTATGCACACACTTTATCTCCCCGCCCGTACTTGCATACAAGGAACTGCATACGTGCTAGGCGAAGTGGTCCCTGTCCAAGCCGTCTAAGCAGTCAACTAGCCTGCTTTTGAGAATAATGGTGCAAGAAATGTAGAAGAAAAGTTAAGGTGGGTATCAGTTGCCTTTTTAGTATCCCTCTTTACCTCGGAATATATCAGACCCTAGCTAATTCTCTTTCCCAATATTTCTCCTCTTTTATTCTTTCAACTGTGTATATCGGAATACTAATCTATCTCTCATCATCTGTAAGCCATAAATTCATTTATCTTAATATTTGCAAACTTAGATCCCTATGCTACCTTTCAATTGAGGGGAAGGAGATGATTAAGTTCTTATGAGGGGCAAATCAATTTGTTGACTTCATATCACAGCTTTGCTCCATCAAAACCTCTTAATTGTTGCTTTAGTATCTACTTTGTGATATTAATATGTGGGACTTGATAAGATTTTCTGTTTCGTTTATTTTAGATTGTGAATTCTAACATACTAACATGACATTTGACCAAAATAAAAGCAATAAATTAACTCTTGAAGACGGAATCTAGGACGGGGAAGTGAATACTAATTTTGAATACATGGTGGCTGCTATAGTGGGGGCACATAAAAGGAATCCATAATAAGAATATTTGTTAGTTACATGGGATGAAGTTTTGGTTTCGTGAGAATCAAAGCAATTAGGAAGGTAATTAGTAATAAGAGGCAAATGAAAAATGCAATGTGCCAGTACATTGCGAACATTAGAAGAACAAAGTTTCCGTTTCTTATTGTATATACAACGATAAATGCTGGACATGCAGAATAAAACAAATATGCCAAGGGAGGAACTTAAAGAAAAAATTGATTTACTTGCTTGCCAACTAAATAAAAATATTTGAGAAAAGTAATATTGTGTCCAAGGGAACTTGCAAAGTCAGCTTTTAGAGGGCATGTCATATGAGAAAAATAATTCCTATCTTGTTTGCCTCAACTTCGTCTCTAAGTCACAGCAAAGATTGTAGCATATGGATGAAACATAGCATAAGAAAGATAAATCACAAAGAAAGTAATATCCAAGGAAAAAATTATAAGACTCACCAGGGAGTACATAAGGACAATATCTAGATGAGCATCTGCTATCATCAAGTACTCATATAAGTTATTGTATTGAACAAGTACCTGCATTTAGAACAAGAGAAAATTTGATGCTATTGGAGATGGATAGGGTAGTTCTTTATTATGAACCTACAGATGTAGAAATGAAATAGTTTTTAACTTTGTAAAGAATTTAAGAGTCAGTTTTATGTACACTTATGCAGAACTGAATTGTTCCCCGTTTAGTGCTGTTTCTAATTCGGACTGGTCATCCACGTGGATGAGACATCCCAATATGTGATAGGCTCGCGTATGGATCTCTAATGGCATGGAAGCATCCCTAATAATTCTAAGTGGATCCTTTAAGTGTATGACAAATCGCACTTGTTCAGTGTAAGACAAATTATATTTTTCAATATCGTCTAAACAATCAAGAAATACATCAGGGTTCATTCTAATATCAAAAACATCACCATCTGTTTAACACACATAAGCTTATCACAATTATTATTTTTAAAATAGTTTGATTCTTCTCTAGACATAAAATAACGTAATTATAGATTTGTGCACGCATGATTCTTGAATAAAGAAGTGTCTAAGAATAATAAGTACCAAAAATCTATTAGAATGGTTTGTTTTAGTTTTCATGAATTTAAGCTCTTTGTTCGCATAAGTAGAGTCTGGTACCTCAAAGTTTAAGGATGATGAAGAATGAAGAGATAAAAAGACGGAACCACCAGATTTTGTCTCTAATATTAATTGATGCAACACTAAATTGAACCCTCGAATCATCGTGACAAAATTGATAAAGCAAACAGAAAAAAGTATCTCACATAGAGAATTCAAGGAAAATTTATTAAGTGAAAAAATTTCTGATACATAGGATCCTAATTCTTTTTTATACACTCACAATAAAATCATTTTTTGTAAAATAGCAACTCAGTTTATCCCAATACAAACTATATTTAACTTTTTCTTAAAAAATAAAAATTTAATAATCTTCTGACTATTTGTCAACTTTAAAATATTTGACATTTTTAAATTTTTAAATCCGATTTGAAAATCCCAACGACATTAGATAGCTTTCTATAACTTACAGCCTCCTCGATCACATAACACATGACAACTTCAAACTGAATTATCCTTGATCATTTATACTTACATGACTCATCTTTCATATCAATAGCAAGCCCCTCCCCCACCCATGTTCTACCCCTATGCTCTCTTCCGGTTTTTGATAGTATTCCCTCAACCATTGCATCCAATAAGTTGGCCACAGAACCCCATGATCATTGTAGCACTCATATGTCTTAGTTTGTAGATGTTGCAACCATTGAAGTGGTGGCACTCATGTCCAAGCTTGAAATTTATAAAAGACAAGCAATTTGAAAGTGAGAGAAGCCTCAAAAATTAGAATCATTCGAAACAAGAAAGAGAAGGTATCAAAAACATGAAGGAATAACTAATTGTTACAGATTCCTCAAGGAAAGAAAAGAGAGAGATGATAATAGTGAAAATTGTCAGATCTCAAGCATTTATTTATTTTCCTGATTGTCTTCTCAACATTTGCTCTCTGATCCTCGGTCTCGAATTCATGAACTCAAGTTTCTCAAATGAAAAGCATGTATAAAAAAATTAATCTTTAACAGAATCAGGGAACAAAATGTGCAATACTAGTTCTTCTGGATGAAATGATCAACCTACCTGCATAATTCTGTTCATGACAGCACCACAGGAATTGAGTGAGAGTCGGCTCTCACAGAGTTTATGTCCCATTTGCCTATAAACCAAATGCTGCAGAAAAACAGTTGCTAAATTTAGTAAGAGAAACCTATAAAACTGTGTCAATTCTATAAGCTAAAAGTGCATAGACAACATACAGATTCAACAGAGATGTCTTTGTTTTGCTCGACGAAATCTATAATCTCAACTGCCTTGTCACTGATAACATCAGCTGGAAGTTGTTTAAGTAGATAATGAAGAACTAAGGAAACACATGGAAACTTCCAGGAAGAAACTGATAGATCCCTTCCCACACCAAACTCCTCAAGTATATTCCTAGAATTCTTGTTTTCGGAAATCTAAAAAAAGGTAAATATGATGCCAATGGGAGGAAAAATATGTTCAATATAAAACCAATATAGTATCATAGTTGTTCTAGTTCAAATACTAGTTTTATTAACATCATGTGAAATAGTCCAAACTTATAAACCTGTGTGTTCAAAGATAAGGATTAGCTAGAATACTAACCTGGGTTTTTTTTTCTTACCATTTAAATGCAATAAGTAGTAATGAATAATTCAAAACCAAAATAAGCTAAATAATCAAAATTTTCCCGTGAATTTTAAGACCTAAATTCCATACTTCAGAAGGATTGACTACTATCTTTTGCCTCTTTTTTTCTTTCTGTGTGCCATCTTCTATCTTACAGCAGGTGGATGGTATATCGCAAGATTGATAGAAGAAAGCAAAAGCAACTGATTACTGGTTGCAAAAGGAAGGAAAACAATAGAAGTCCTCCTCCCTCTCAACAACAATAGGTGTTAATATGAGTAGGGTCAGATCTTGGGGAAGCAAGGAATTATGGAAAGAGATATGATCCCAATGTTGATCCATCTATATGGAGAAAAACCTAGTATCAGATCTGAGTTGGATCAGATTTCAGATTTTCACCAAATCAAGTTTCTTCACTTTCCATCTAGTGATTTGTCACTAATAAATTGGATAAAAAAATTCAATTCTTTGAAAAACTTTTCATAGATTGCTAATAATCATGCAAAGTTCAAAGCATCATTCAATACTAGAATTTCAATACCCGACTAGAACAGTGTAGTTTTGCCATATAGCAGCAAGCCCAAATAAGCACAATCATGTTTTATTCTTAAGACCCCCTTTCACTTAACTTTGCTAGCTTCAAGTGTAAGCCTACAACAGTTATAAAGTCAATTGAATTGAGTGTAGAGAAACAAGTACAAAAATATACCAACCATCTCAACTAATGATTATTCCTTACTAATACTTGTCGTATATCAGATGAGAGCATTCATTCTTAAGCATCCCAATGAGATTGAACATCATAATTTTTCAAGAACCAAAGTAAACCATACTTCTATATATTTGGTATTGGAACTAGTTTCCCCATGTGTCTATGAGTATGTCTTGATTGTCTTCACTGCCCATTAGGAGTTAATTTGGATTGGTATAATCAACCAGAAGAAAAACAGATTATGGATGTTTCTTGGTTTCTTAGACTCTGACATAACTCCTCTTTGTTAATCTTGGTGCTCCAATTTGTGCTTCCCCTCCTCTTTTTCTTTATATTTGTTATATGGTATTTAATCTCCAAACTAAAGTAAAAGTTACAGGAAGAAACACAGATTATGGGTTGGTTGACTCTGGAAAACCTCTTTGTTAATGTTGGTGGCTCAATTGGTGCTTCCCTTCACCTCTTTTTATAGTATTTCATCCCTGAATCAAAGTAAGAGTTACAGGTTGAAAATTTTCCACCCTTGGATGGTTGTGGATAATACTAGTTGGATGATACCACCAAAATTATGTCCGCACAAGTACACAATGACATTTACCTCAGGCAACATACTATCAAATTGGTTGACAGACAAAATGACCACTCGGCACTTGAAATCATGATACACAATGCTTATTTTGTTATTATTTTTGCTCAATTTAAGTTGAATTTGGGTTTGAGATTCGATTCGAGACCCAAAACCAAACCCAAACCCAAAACATGATTTTTCTTAAAGGAAAATATCCAAGCATGTAACCTTGATAAACATCCAAATTTTTAGGTTGTATCAAATAAGGTCAGGTTGTTAGATACTTCTCCACAAATACAAAAATATGCCATGGATTTTGGTTTTCCTTTTTTTTTTTTTTGTTGAAGTTGTGGATTTTTTTTTCCCATTTTGTTCATTCCACTATCTTGATCTATCTGTTTCCTTCCTCTTCTTGCAACTTCCTCATAATGAAGCTTCCAAATCAAATAAAATTAACCATGTCAGAAATTCAGTTTGAGTTTAGCTGTCAAAAAAGAGCTGCAGTATTAACAACCATATGACTGCTGACCAAAAATAAGCTAACTTTTAAGATTAGACAACACTGATATGGATTGACTGTGCCCTAATAGATATGGACAGTAAAAACATTTTGTGCTTCTAGCAGATCATTTTGCTGAATAAATTATTGGCCTAAATCATCTTCAATTATTAATTTGTTTAAACAAAAGAAGGTTTCTTGTATTGAGTGATAGGAAACATGAGGTGCCAGACCCAATATCAACGTAAAACAACAATAAGTTGCAGGTCTCAATAATTTGGTAAATAGACAATGTCAGATTGTAAGTATCTAGAATTGCACGACTGAACTTGTGGTTCTGGTGACCTAATTTAGAGGTTTAGAGTAATATAGAAGTAAGTGAAGTAGAACATCAATTTCTTCACTTCCAATTCCAACTGAGAGATGAAATTTATGGCATTGATTTTTTCACTTCCAATTTCGATTGAGAAACGGAATTTATGGCTCTGCAAGGAAGTTCCCTCCATATCTAATCTTCTAACTGTTTTCTTGGATTCCTTTCTTACTTTATATGTTTCCTTTATTTATGGCTCTGCAAGAATGTTCTGTTGTTCTCTTTCAAGTTATATTGTAATTCCAAAACATGAGCATTTTCCATTTTGATGGAAGTAAGATCATTTTTGAGGTTGTGAGTGTTCATTTCAACGTGCTAACTTGATCAACCAAGAAAAACAATATAACCATGCATTTCTTATGTCTGTTTTGCCTAAATCTTTTTCGAGCTTTTTGGCAAAGCTTTAGCTCAAGCATAGTTATCCAAAATCTTCAGCCTCCAATAGAATATATAATAACAAAAGGGAAGGAAAGACTTCATTTCCACCTTTTTTTAATCTTAACATGGAAAATGAAGCAAGGCAAGCAAACACATTCATTTGTTTCACCAACCAACAAGTTGAGTTCAAATGACAAATGGAGTGAATAGAGAGAAGTGTAATGTGATTAGTAAATATTGGAAATAGTACCATCAATAGCACATACATGGTACTTGATGGCAGTTATGGTGAGAACGAGATATTACAAAACATCAAATAAAGTAGGTTTTTTGTCCTAACCTGATAACCTAGGGAAAATATACATTTCATAATCCACTCGATGGAAGGTTCCATTAAGCTTATCAGAACCCTTTTATTCTTTGAAAAATGGCGCCCAACTGCTTCCTTATCCAAAATGATCCGCCTTAGTAGAATAGAAAGGTGACTAAGGGACATGATCAAATATCCAACTGAGAAGAATGTAAAGAGCTTCACTTGGTAACAAATCATATCCAATGAAGAAAAGGAAAAAAAAAAAAACATAACAAAGAAATCAATTTTTTTATAATTAGCAGAAATCCAAAGCCTGCAAATCAGATATATCTGAAGGAATTTCTTCTGTGAAAAGTAAAGGTGAAGCAAAAGGAAAAAAGGAAAAACAAGAAAATGTAAAGTTCTATATTGAGAAAAAAGAATGGTTCATATGAAAATTCATCTTTACCATCATCTCCTGAATACAAGAATCTTGCAGAGTTAGCTAGATAAAGATGGCAATAGGCAGATGCAAGAGGATCTGCTATTCCCCTCATCATCATCACCAAGCGCTGAAGTATAGATGTGAAATTATTGTCTAAGAAACGCCAACAACGTAAAATGGCAAGTTCCAAATATCTGGCATACAAAATATGCTCTAAAAATGTCATATGCCTTGAGTGCACAAAAAAATGGAGAAAGCACATATAGAAAGCTGCAGGGATATGCTATACTAATATTTCAAGCAAATGTATCCAACTGATTACAACTATGACTGCAGGTATGTACAAGCTTCCTGCAACATGACGAGGAAGGAAGGTCCCACTCAGCATGCCATTAATTGCCTTGTAGTATGCGTGAGAATTAAGCTTTACAGTCAAAAATCAAATTTGATTGAAGTAAGAGGAGTTTCCCTCTTTTCTCAGGTACATTGTTTAAGACAACTTTGGCTTATGAAAATATGCATTATTGTGGCACACTAAAGCATTGAATCTTTAAGATACTTTATTCAATCTGAATAGATGCACTTTGCAGAAGCAACTACATGACATGCATACTTGCATATCCTATTTATGGTTTTCTGAGAGTTTGATATAGATACATGCATATCAATGATAACGTTGATGAGAAGCATGGGCCAACATGCTTTGCTATGGTAAGTAGGGGAACTGATTCATAGCAATACAAGAATTGGCCCAACTAGCATCTAATTCATGCAGGATGGATTGACACATTAGGCTTCCAAAGAAGCACTGATATGTGAAAAGTAGATTGTTTAATCCTAGCATGATGGAATGACTACCAACTTCATACCAGTTAACATTGACTGTATGACTCAGAAAACAGTTTCTTTAGTCTATAAAATCAGGAAATAGCATAAACACCATTTGTGAGCTATTAACAAAGTGTTAGGTGAATCACAAAATGAATTGAATCCAATGCTTCTCCTTGCACGCTGTTAGATCAAGTAGGTATCAAACAATCTGATTAGCCCTGTAACTATAACTCAGAAAAATTATGCACATCTTGATATTTTAAAGTTGGTATGCAGAAGAAATTTTGTGAATTAAAAGGCAATAAATAAAACATACTTACATACGGGGGACAAGTTCATGAATTGAACCAATTTTACAAAACCAGTTAAAGCAAGTCTCTTTTGCCTCACCGCAGATATCATCAGATATAAAGTCCTCTGCAAATTTGAACAGGTTGAACTAATAATTATGAACTGGTAGAAAAGAAGTTTTGAAATTGCTAAATATTCCAGAAAACTTATGTCTTAAGAGAGCCAAATTACTAAACCTCCATATGCAACAATGACAACCTGTGCATTCTGATAACCTAGGATCAACTACATGAATTCTATGAGTTGAGTAGTAAGGGGCGAGCACAGTTGAAATTCCATGGTTTTGATCACCTAAGTTTTTTCTTTATCAAAATATTGGCAAAACATTCCAACAGAACACCTAAATTTCTTCTTTATCAAAATCACACGGACTATTTTGTTAATGCAAAACCACGCACCTTCTCTTTTCCTCTCCCTGATTTTATGATTTTTTTTCTTTTCTTTGACATAAAGTTAATCATTTTGCACACAAAAAAGGGATAGATCAGTCAGAGCAACGAAAATAAACTGCTTTTGAATTGAAACAGGTTAGAAAGGACCAACAAGGTGTTTTGTGCCAAAACATATTCAAGGGCAATCAAAATGGTTCATTTCAAGTTTTCAACTGAAAAATATTGAAATTCTCAATTTGAGACTCCAGTATAATTTGTTAGCCAAATTTACACAGAAATATTTTTTTCTACTTGAAAATGCTAGAATACTCCACTTGAGGCTCCCATGAAGTCTCTATTATAAAGTTTTTTAGCCAAAAATGATTTATTTTGAGCTATCAGGTATTTTCCTAAGAACACCGTGATTGTGATGTTCATGTTTAACTCAAAAGTAGTTCTTTTGAACTCGAGTACTAGAAAATTCTACTTGAGACTCTCATGAAAACTCAATATAATTTTTCACCAAAATAACTTGTTTTAGGACATGAAGGTTTGTGTTTGTAACAATACCTGGCAAAGACCGTAGCATCGTACCATCATCAGCATATTCAGCCCTCTTCCTAATGCGCTCCCACACCAAAGTACCAAGCATATCCATCACATCTACCACTAAAGTAAACAATGTAGGATAAAATTGCAAAACAGAAGTGTCCATAAGTAGCCTTGCAACCTGATATGAAAACAAAAATAGTTATGACAAAACCAATCCACTGTAAACATAATCTTAGAGAACCTAAAATCAAGTAAACATGCCAAACGTTATAAAGAACCACTTTCCAAATAACTTATTAGCATTTATTAAGCTTCAACAACTACATAAAGACAAATCAAAATCTTGTGGATTAATTTGACGATAAAAGTTAACAAAAATGTATTGGATAGACTGAAGAAAGACAAGTACCCAATCAGATTATCCTGGTACTTCACAATAAACTTTCAAAAATCCAGGCATCAATCACGAAACAATTACCTTGATGGACAACTTCAAGGCTCTGATGCGATCTTCTGATCCCCATGCCAAATTAATTTCGCCTTTAAGTTCTTGTAAGCGTAAAAAGTACTCCTTTCGTGAAATTTCTATTTTCTCTCCTTCCAAAAAAGTTTCTAGGTAATCTTGTTCCTCTAAGTGGATATCTGCTAGTGACTTGTCCCCTGCACACTAGAAAATTAAATTAAGAAGATATGAAAATGTCACATACCAGTATTTATTCATTTATAGAACCTCATTGCTCAATGGTTTTGCAACTAACAAGCTTACAATGGCACAATACCTCTGTTGTTCCTTGCTATTATATCTGATATCTACAAAAGAAAAAACAAATTGAGATCACATACTGCAGTTACTAATTACAAAAGATTCAAATAATGAACCATTGTACATATGAAAAGAACCATGCTAAGCCATCCTTTTGAGATGATGATACAGTAATTTGAACCCTAGATAGTACAATACACCAATTGCAATTGACCTCACAAAAAATTAGTAATCCATGACTAATGAATTTAAAATAGTAAAGAAATGACTTGTGAATCCCTTATATTCTTATATTAACACAGTAGGTTGAAAAAAAAAATAGCGGTTTTGAAAGCATTTGACTAACTAATATAGCTACACGTCTTATTTTTGTTAACGCTTTTTGTTTTAATAATATATTACTGTGTCTAAATATCAATACTGGCTCCACTTACAAACAAGATAAAATGACAATGTCCATAAGCTCTGTATCAATAATGTTAATGAACACCAACAAGGCACTCTTACCTATTGATAGAAGGGCAAGGAATGGTGTAATTACAGTTTAGTAATGCTAAAGGATGAGGATGATTACAGTGGCCTGTGTGAGAAACACATCAAGATATGATAAACCATAATTGCAAATGCTAGAATATATCTAACTAGGTTATGATGATCAAAACACCATATCATAATTAAAAACTACAAATAACATCATATGATAAATAAGAATTGCATACAGTGATTATCACAATTGCTTCGCAATCGGACACAAAATAAGAAAAAGCCTGAGAAGCTCACTTGGGAAACTGCTATTGTATTGTTGCTGGTGAACTTTTGTGTCAGTGAACCTTTAAGTAAAATCCACTCTTTCTTCAATAGATTATCAGCTTCACTCGAACACCTATTTTTAAATGTACTACAGTTGTTTTGCCAGTTCAAAATTGATTCTGATGGATCTCCGGTATTCGCTCTCAGCGGATCATCAAAAGAGACGTCAGAATCAGGAGGAACCTATATTTGATCACATAAAATGCTCAGACTACTTTAATATGCTAATCAGCAATGTCAGCACTCATTCATTATCCAGAAGGAAATAATGGAAAGTTTATGTTTCTTGGTCTCTAAAATTGTAAGAATAAAGATTAATATTAGCATATATGATTAAGAACACTGAGGTGCATCAGGCATTGTCCTAAGGAGGATTCTTATTTTCTATTGTATAACATAAATGTCCAGGAATAACTCTCTCAAAAAACACTACTCTTTCAGTCAACTTACAAGCTCATAGTAAAGCACTCCTACCCAAAAACACACACAAATGGCAATGAATAAGGTTCCTGTTCTCTGTCCCTACAAACTGTTAGAAGAAAGATTTTTACTAACAAATATGACTAAGAATTTAACAATAAAATAACTTTATCCAAAAAATAACTAATCAATAAATGATAAGAGCGTATATGTTTGGTACATTTACAGCCCTACATGTGACTGATCTCATTAACAGAGAGAAAAATTCCAACAACAGTTTCCACAAACAAACGGAAATGCAGTGAGAAACCGTAAAGTAGTTTTTCTGAACTCGTAGACAAATGAATAATTATTTTAGTTCCCGTAATCGGCAAACTCGGGACGTGATACGTAATGTAAAGAGAAATGGCAAATGATAAGGATAAACGATTATGAACAGCGACGACTTCAGTAAAAGTGACAGCACGCGAGGGGGAGAAAGAGCACCTGGGAAGAAGTCGAAGAGCGCAAGGCTAGTGGGTGATCGTCTGCGACTCGGCGGGCGAGAGAGCAGACGATCTCCTCCAATCCATAATCGCGAGATCGGAATACCATGCCCATCGCCTCCGCCTTGTCGCCCGCGACCTCTCAAAGTCGGAATTCGGAAACCGGAGAAGCGACCGAACGATAAGATTATTAAAAAAATTGATTAACAGGTTATTTCGACCCGGGCAATCAGTCCGGTCTCACGAAAATTTTTCACCTGTCATTAAGATAAATCGGAAAGCACTCGCGGTGGACGATCTAGCCCAACGTCTCAGGGTTCATGTCCTATTTGAAAGAAAAATTCTTACAAATACGCAGTAGCTGAGGATCGAATCATGGATAATTGAGATAGCCACTAGTCGTCCTACCACTATATTATAGCCCCGGAAGCGAAAGATAAGATTATAATATCGATAAATTATAGAAAACTCTCCAATTCCCATTTGATCTTTGCTTTCACTCCCCATTTGATAAATTCTTTGTATTTACTCCCTGATAGATTGAGTATAAACAGTAAAAATTGAGTATACATCAGTGAAAAATTAGTATAAAAGAGTGAAAATTGAGTACACAGTTTCTTAATGTGATGGATGAAAATTGAGTACACAATTCCTCAACTTTCTTCAAATAATACTCACAGAACTGTCTTGTCAATCCTATTAGGGACTGCATGCAAAGAAAACTTTAAATGGGGACTGCATGCAACGTTGAATTTGAGCTAGGAAGTTTAAGAAAATTTCCCCTAATAATATCCCTGTTTGGACGGTCAAATCGATTAGATTAATTAATTAAACAGTATAAGTGTATAACACGCATGATATAATCTAATTTTTATAAATTTAATAATAATCATTATTATAATTATTAATAAAACTACCAGTTTAAGAATAGTGTGACAAATATAAAATTTTTTAGGAATTCCCGAACTGAGGAATTTGTTAGGAACTTTTTGACAAGAAAAAGTACCCGAGTTGGAATTAGAATATTTAACAAAAAAAAACCTCTAATTCCTAAATTCAAATTGTTGGATGTCATGGAGTTTATATCATGGAATTCCTAAAAACTCTAATTCCTAAATCTCCCGAGCTTCCGAACTGAGGAAGTACCTGACTATTATCAGAGGAGGTCAGAAACGAGGTGGAACGGATGAGAATCTCTCTGTATTATCTCTCTGTCTTGCTCTCGGTCGCAGAGCCCGTACATATAGGCTCAGACCCCACAGTATTCAATGACGAATTAATCATCATTTACTGACATTTACCATACCAGATCCAAACGTCTGGGGGTTACCGATCTTGGATTAATCAAAATTAATGCAGCAAAATGTTGGTTCATCTGCTTGAACAAATTTTGCCCCGATCGGTCGGACATTCAACGTGCGTGAGTCGTGCACGCATACAAGTTCACTTGGTTCAGTATAAATCCGAGCTTTGGATTTGCACCCCCTCTGTGCACCCACACGTGAGAGAGAGTCTCTCCCCTAGTATTTGTTCACAACTAACATGCTTGTGAAACAATATAAACCAACATTTATGCCATGAAAATGTTGGATCGATTCCGTACGCTAGAGGGGGTGAATAACGATTCTTCGGATTCTTTTCACCTACGTTGTTAGCTGCGCAGCGGAAATACAAACAAAAATAAACTAACAATGTAAACAACGCTAACAAACCCTATTTACTTGGTATCCACCCCGGACGGGTGACTAATCCAAGAATCCGTCGGTGGATCACTCTCTGGATAACCTCCGGCTAGCTTTTGTCGCTCTTCGTGGGTGGAGAAACCTCGTCACAGCACCAAGCACACTCTGAGCACAAAAACTACTATCTTGCCTTTAATCAAGACAAGATTCGTCAAGAACCCCAGCCCAACCGGAGTTCTCTTTAAATAAAACTTTGGCTGGAAACCCGCTGGCAGTCGACTGCTCCCAGGGCAGTTGCCCTCACTTGAATTCGACCGTTGACAGCCCCAACGTTCGAATCCAGCTGTACACCAGTCGACTGCCCAAATGGGCAGTCGGCTACCCTACTCACACACCTAGGGTTACACTCCCCGAGTACACTTCACTCCGCACTCAAACCCTAGGATTTTCCGAGTACAATCACACAACACTCGTACCCTCACGACTCGATTGACTCCTCATCAGCAGCCTCGACTATCGCCTTCGCACCCTCTTCATCTTCGGCTCCCGTCCCTCGGATGCACGCAAGCCTCCAGCTTGCCTCCATGTCATCCTTCACGCATGCCACGAAGTCCGCGCCCCTCAGCTCATCGTCTCTGCTCTCCAAGGTCCCTTGGGTGCACACAAGCCTCCAGCTTATCTCCATGCCATCCTTCACCGTACCGAGGTCGTCCAGTCAAGTCCATATGTGTAACCTGCGCACCCTGCACACTCAACATACACATATCAAATACACAAGGGTAAACATAACTTAAACCCTTTGCTCAAACATCAAAACACTTGGTCACTCCGGACCACAGATTGCCTCAATAGAAACTCCCAATGTGAGACTAAAGCCCCACTCACAATGGAGTCCCTTTATTCTCCACCCCACTTTCTACTCACTAAAAAATCTCAATGTGAGACTAAAGTTCCACTACCTCCCTTTCCATTCACATGATATCCATGATATCCAACAATTTGAATTTAGGAATTAGAGTTTTTTTCTGTTAAATAAAATTTATTTTAAAAATTAAATTATTTTAGAGTATTCAGATTCTCTATCTAAAATTAATCTAGAGTAGAAGAATTATTTTATTAAATTTAGATATTTATTTTTTATTATATAATATAGCAATTTTTTTATAATTTATTATATCTTTATTTTTTATTATTTTTTTCTCTCCATGTAATATCCATTTTTTTCATTACCAATATATTTTTTTATTTTTTTCTCTCTCAAATTAAATAATATTTTAATTTTTAAAATATAGATTTCATTTCTCAAATTAAAAAAATATTATTTATAAAATCTAAATTAAAAAAAATTATAGGATAGGTATTGTAAAAAATTTGTATCAACTTCTCTGAAATTTAAAATAAATTCTGTATTTAGGTGGCAAAAGGTAATTCGCTTGTCCTTAGTACCCCTGTCAATCCGTCTTAGGGTCAACATAGAAGAGGTAAATCACGAATATTATTAGTCGGGATGTTAGAGGTTGCAAGATGCAAACTCAGTCCCACATTGATAAATACACGGGAAGATCATTGGTTTATAAGGAATATGATATCTCCATTGGCATGAGGCCTTTTGGGGAGAGCCCAAGAACAAAACCATGAGGGCTTAGGCCCAAAGTGGATAATATCATGTCATTGTGGAGATATCCTAATTCCTTTTGGTCCTAACAAATGGTATCAGAGCCAGGTTGCTCATTCATATCTAACCATGTGCGTTAAGCCTTAAATAAAATGATATGTGGGCTCCCGTGTCTTGATCAAAGAGGACCAGTTCTAGTTGCGGCTAGGTGGTCCTAGTAGGTCAGGTTGACCAAGGGACAGAAAGTCCTGGTGGATCAGATATCTAAACGGAAAAGTGTTTCCGTTTGTGGTGGGGGATGTGGTACTTTGTTTGAGGGAGGGTTTGTTAGAGGTTGTAAGATGCAAACTTAGTCTCACATTGATAAACACATGGGAAGATCATTGGTTTATAAGGAATATGATATCTCCATTGGCATGAGGTCTTTTGGGGAGAGCCTAAGAACAAAACCATGAGGGCTTAGGCCCAAAGTGAACAATATCATGTCATTATGGAAATATCCTAATTTCTTTTGGTCATAACACGGGATGTTATAATTAGCATCCGAGAAGGACGAACATATTGATTTTATTAAGTTTTGATCTCCAAACCTTAAGATAGTAATAATCATATATTATAAATTTTGTATTTAGAAAAGTTACAGGATGTTCGTACATAACTAATTTGAATGTTAGTATAAATGATTAAATATTAGGGGGCGCTGGGTAAGCGGGTTTAGAATGGGGAAATGAGAATGAAATCTATTTCATTTCCATTTATGATGTTTAGTATACGGGAATCGGAATCAAAATATAGATTTGATACCCTTGATTTGATAACTCAACCCCAGTAGCTAGGTTATCATTAAACTTATAAATCCCTCAATCAAAACTCATTTTTATTCCCATTACCGAATATATATCAAGCGCTCAATTAAAATATAAATAAAATATTCTAAGGAAATATAAGGGACATTTTTCAAATTGAATATAACTAATTTAAATGTTAGTATAATAATGATTAAATATAAAAATAAAAATGAATAAGTATAGAGGAAATTCAAAAAAGATATGTTTCAAATTTAATATAACTAATTTGAATGTTAGTATAACAATAATCAAATACAACAACAACAACAACAATAACAACAAAGCCTTATCCCACTAGGTGGGGTCGGCTATATGGATCCTTTTACGCCATTGAGTTCTATCCCCTACTATATCATCATCTAGATTTAAATAAAATTTATCTTGTTTTATTGTTGCCAACCAAGTCTTTTTTGGTCTTCCTCTCCCTCTTTTAATGTGCGTATTTATCATAGTTTCACATCGTCTAACAGGGGCATTTATTGGTCTTCTAAGTACATGTCCGTACCATCTCAAACGTGTCTCCCGAAGTTTTTCTTCAATAGATGCAACTCCGACTCTCTCTCTAATACTCTCATTCCTTATTCTATCCATCCTCGTATGTCCACACATCCACCTTAACATCCTCATCTCTGCAACTTTCATCTTTTGCTCATGTGCTCGAGTCATAGCCCAACATTCAGCACCATATAACATAGCAGGTCTAACTGCCGTTTTGTAGAACTTCCCTTTAAGTTTTAGAGGTACTTTACGATCACATAAGACACCCGATGCTAATCTCCATTTCAACCATCCTGCTTGTATTCTATGTAAGACATCTCTCTCAATTCCTCCATCACTTTGCAAGAACGATCCTAAATACTTAAAGTTCTCGATTTTAGACAACTCATCATCTCCTATCTTAACAATTGTTTCACTACGTCTAGCATTGCTAAACTTAAATTCCATATATTCAGTCTTTACTCTACTAAGCCTAAAACCTTTCATTTCTAGAGTTTCCCGCCAAGATTCTAGTTTAGCATTTACTCCTTCACGTGTCTCATCTATCAAAACAATATCATCTGCAAACAACATGCACCATGGCACTGTATCTTGAATGTGCCTAGTGAGTTCATCCATGATTAGTGTAAAAAGATAGGGACTTAAAGCTGATCCTTGATGTAACCCTATCCTTATTGGAAATGCTTCAGTCAATCCACCTGAAGTCTTCACTCTAGTCGTTACATTTTCATACATATCTTTAATTAGGTCAATATATGTTACGCTAACGCCTCTCTTTTCTAGAATTCTCCATATAATTTCTCTTGGTACCCTATCATAAGCTTTTTCTAAATCAATAAATACCATGTGTAGATCTTTCTTTTGCTCCCGATATTTTTCAATTAATTGCCTAAGAAGATGTATAGCTTCTATTGTCGACCTTCCAGGCATGAACCCAAATTGATTTTCGGTTACCGTGGTCTCCTTCCTCAATCTTTTTTCTATTACTCTTTCCCAAAGTTTCATGGTATGACTCATTAATTTAATACCCCTATAGTTTGCACAATTTTGTATGTCTCCTTTGTTCTTATATAAGGGAACCAGACTACTTACCCTCCATTGATTAGGCATTTTTTTTGTTTTCAATATTAAATTAAATAATTTTGTAAGCCATTCAATACCTTTTTTCCCTAAACATTTCCATACCTCTATTGGGATATCATCCGGTCCCACGGCCTTTCCATTTTGCATCCCTTTCAAAGCTTGTTCTACTTCTGAAGTTTGAATTCTCCGATGAAAATTAAAATTTCTATACTCATTTGAAATACTTAAATTGCCTAAGTCAAGTTGGTCCCCTAAACTTTCATTAAAAAGTTGATGAAAGTAAATCTTCCACCGCTCTTTTATTTCGCTATCATTTACTAGTACTCTATCGCATTCATCTTTAATACATCTTATTTGACTAAGGTCTCTTGTTTTCCTTTCTCTTGCTTTAGCTATTTTATAAATGTCTCTTTCCCCTTCTTTTGTATCTAAATTTTGATATAGTCGTTCAAAAGTTTTATTTTTTACTTCATTCACTGCTTTCTTAGCCTCTTTCTTGGCTATTGTATATTTTTTTAAGTTTTCCTCGTTCTTACAAATATATAATTCCTTATAAGCTATTCGTTTTTCTTTCACTTTCTCTTGTACTTTCTCATTCCACCACCAAGATTCCTTCCTTGGTGGTGCATGCCCCTTTGACTCACCGAGTACATCCTTAGCTACTATTTTCAACTTTGATACTATCTTATCCCATGTCGTATTAGAGTCGCTATATATTTCATCTAATGCTTGTATTCCTACCTTCTCCTTCAATATGTTTTGCTTCCCATCCTTTAACTTCCACCACTTAATTCTAGGAGTCGTGTATATTTTTCCTCTATTAATATTATAACTAAGGCGTATATCTAACACTACTAATCTATGTTGGGTAGTTAAGCTTTCTCCAGGGATAACCTTACAATCTTTACAAATCTTCCTATCTCTCTTCCTAACCATAAAATAATCAATTTGTGATTTATTATTCCCACTTTTGAATGTGATCAAGTGTTCTTCTTTTTTCTTAAAAAATGTATTAGCTAGTATAAGGTCATATGCTATCGCAAAATCCAATATAGTTTTTCCTTCTTCATTTCTTGTTCCAAACCCATAACCCCCATGTACTCTCTCATATTCTTCATTTTTCGCTCCGACATGTCCATTTAGATCGCCTCCTATTAAAATCATTTCATTTGGCGGAATGTTTTGTAATACCTCATCTAAATCGCTCCAAAATCTTGATTTAGTTTCTTCATCTAATCCTACTTGAGGTGCATATATGCTAATTACGTTCACAACTTCTTTCGCCACTACTATCTTGAGAGCTATAATTCTATCCCCCTTTCTAACTACACCAACAACTTCATCTTTTAAAGAACTATCTACAAAAATACCCACTCCATTTCTTGTTTTACTCTTTCCTGTATACCATAACTTAAAACCCGAGTTCTCTATCATTTTTGCCTTCTCACCTACCCATTTTGTCTCTTGCACACACAAAATACTAATTTTTCTCCTAATCATTGTATCTACTATCTCCATTGTTTTACCAGTGAGAGTTCCTATATTCCATGTTCCAAATCTGAGACTATTACTTTTCTTATAATGTTTATTCTTAGTCCACCTATGGTGTGAGAACTCTTGCCTATTTAACACTACACCCAAGTTCTCATGGAGATGTAGCGGTCCTTGCCGAGACGTTACAGTCGGACCCTGCAACGCGAACCCTTGCATATTTAGCACTACACCCGGGTTCTGGAGATGTAGCGGTCCTTGCCGAGACGTTACAGTCGGACCCTGCAACGCGTTCCTTCCGGGGAACATCCTAGCATTAGCATAATACTTTAATGGATCCATTCATTGAGTATTTGCCATAGTTTTTTACGCTGGCTGGCAACCTAACGCAACCCTCCTCCTTTATCCGGGCTTGGGACCGGCCATGACTAGGTCGTCACAGGCGGAGTTAACAATAATCAAATATTAAAATAAAATTGAATAATTATAGAGGAAATAAAAAAGGTATGTTTCAGATTTAACATAACTAATTTGAATGTTAGTATAACAATAATTAAATATTAAAATACAAATGAATTATTATAGAGGAAATAAAAATGGTATTTTTCAGATTGAATGGATTATTCAGGTTGTCAAGTTATAAGTTCAAGTTTAGATTTCGAATTGAGTTCATGATTTTATAATAATATTTTTATTTTGATCCGACCCGACTAGCATTCATCTGATCATCTGGATAGACATCCCTAGTTGGTCTGAGAAACTCTTGCGAGAGAAGTAACAGCAACCCTTATAGTCGGGTGCAAACGGTTTAATCCGATATGTTGCCAATAAACCCATACCCGACACCGGGTGCGAGGGCCCCACTGCAATCATCCTTCTCCTTCGCCTCTAAGAAAAAGAAAAATACAAAAATCTCAATAAGAAAATAAAATGAAAACTCGCTCATAAAAAAACCACGCCCCAAGTCCACCACAGTCGTCTATCATCCTATTTGGCAGTATTGTATTGGAGATCGCAAGGGCAAAGTGCCACGTTAATCGGGTAGGTATTTGTGTTATGGCCTTCAAATATTGACTATCACAGGCTGGAAATGGTGGCCCACAGATTCGACGTGGCAATATCGTGGACGACGACGGACTATAAATTCGACCATTCCCCGTCCATTTCCCTTCGACTTCAGCTCGATCTTCCCAGCTTCGTTCCGCGCAGCAGATACTCTTCGATTTCAACAATGGAGCAACAACCTCTGCTTGCATCAGGTACAACTCTTTCTCTCATCTTCTATCGTATCAAAGATCGTTTTTTTTCCCTTTCGCCTTCGGTAATCAACGATATCTTCGTCGGCAGGAGAAGCGGCTGGGAAGGGGGAGGAGTCATGGAGGTCGTACCAGTTCGTAGGGAGGAGCCCCTCCCTGCACGCCCCTCCCACGTCTGTCGCCGCCGGAGAGGAGTTGAGCGTGGACGAGATTCGTGCCGCCTCCGTCTTCTCTTCCGATCATTATTACCCGCCTTCAATCCATGGCGCCCTCGTGGGATCGCCCGAGCCTGATCATCCCCAAGGTACTTGTTTGCAATTCGCTCCGTGGGAGTTGTTTACTTTTTCGTTCTCATTGATTTCGGAAAATTGTATCGAAACCTTTTGATTGGGATTTTAGTCAGTGCTGTCCGGGAATTAGGGTTTGTGGTTCTCTTTTGGATGCTCTGAACATTCAGGTATCTATTTCCATTTTATTTTTCGGCAATGAAACTCCAAAATGGAGGCCTTTGGAAAAAGCCTCCAAGAGAAGGCTGATCGTATTTTTATTTCAATTAAATTCTGGTTTATTAGACCAGTTTACCCTGCGTTACTTGTTTTCTTATACCGAGGCATAACCAATTCCTAGTTTAAGACTAAATTAAGCCTATGCTTGAAATCCCTGATAAAAGTTATTTTTTCATATATGACCAACCTACCTTGGAGTGTTTAAATGGAACAAATTTAATTCTGCTATTTCCTTTGGTGCAGTTATCACAGCTCAAGCTCTTGTACCCCAGGAAGGGTACGATGGGTACTCTGGTGGCTACAGCTCAAAAGAATTTGGCAGGTCAGTTTCATCAACCTCTCTCCCTAGAATTTTCAGGATGTTTCGTTGCTATTTTACTTTCATATTTTGCATATCTTATCCAGTACTTTATATGGAAAGAAATCAATGCCTCTACTTGTTTTGTTATCTCTTTAAACTTTTTAATTACAAAAAACATCAATTTTTTGCTCCTCTAGACCAAAAGTCAAGCACTAATGTCAATATACACAACCATTTGTCTCCAACAGAATTGCTTATTCTCTACAGAAATATCTGTGTTCGTTATGCTATTGTTGATGTATGAAGCCCTGAACACAAATGTATCTCTGAAGAATTATTCCTTTATCCTTTTATGTTCACAAAGCTAATCTAATTGCAGAATATCACTGTAGTTACTAGGGACTTTTGTCTCATCTATTCATTGTTGTTCGTTCAATATACAGTAAGTTTTTTGACAAGTCCAACTTATGACCTCTTCCTTGTTATAGACTTGTAGTAATGTCTATGGTATGCTAGTAAAAGACAATATTCTGACTGTCTAATTAAGTTTACAGGCAAATTCTTGATGAAGTGGAAGTGCGACAATTACTTATTGATCATGTTGGGCATCGCTGTTGTTGGGGAAGCCAACCTGCCAGAAAGTGGAAAATATGCTCTATTGATGACTGTAATGTATATGTTGGTACTCTAGAAACGTTTATAGAGGAGAGAGAAACTGTTCAAGAAAAAGAGCCATACTTGGGAGGCAAAATTGATGGAAAAGAGAAAGACCACATAACTGGGGTTTGGGAACTGGATTTGAGGTCTGAATTTCCAATTGTTTTTGTGCCACATAAAGAAACCAGAGTTAATATACCCCATTCTGAAGCTGTTGAGAAATGCTCTGGTAAGTCTTGAAATATTACTTGTGCCCTAAGGGTTTCCTTTAAACAAAGTCAATATTTATACTGGGAACAAAACCTATAGATGTGTATTTTTGAAATTTAAAATTAATCCACCAGTTTTTATTAGATATTAGGCTATTAGCCCATGGGCAATAGTTAGAAAACCCAAAATCCACTTTGTCAATTCCTTTACCTATAGATTATTCTTAAGCGCATTCTTTTGATGCCAAGTTTTCAACCTTTTCTAACCGGTACATGCTTTGCACCAAGTTTTCTTTTAAATTTTATTTTCGGATTTAAGTGGTTTGCTTTACTACCTAATCTGTGCTATGAATTTCATCTTATTATCAGAGTTTAGATGGACCTCTTCTTTTGTATGGTAATGCATGATCAAATAACTTCTGATCTTCCACCAGATGTCAGAGAACAATTAAAGTGTAGGGAAACTGCTATTTCTCCAATCCTAGTCTCTTGGCATATTTGTTGTTCTTGCTAAGTGTATTATGATAAACTTTTCAAAAGTCTTATCAGATTACTAAATTTAGTTAAATGCCTTCTTGATATTAGCTTTTTTGAAATAGTTATCTAGTTCCAGTTTTTTACACGATATGACTTGCATTAATTCTCACATGAATGAGCATAACATTCTTAAAATGTGTTGTTAAAACTGGAAGAGTGTGATGGTCGAGGACACATTGCCTGCCCTATTTGCAATGCTGGTAAAAAAGGTGATCTTTACTTAGAAAATCAGATGACTGAATGCCCTTCTTGTTATGGAAGGGGACTAATTGCTCATCAAGATGGATCTGATACAATGTAAGTTTTCGGAGAACTCATCTTATCTTGTATCTGTTAATGTTTTATATTAGCCTTTGAATACTTTAGTATGAAAATCACAACAGATGTACAAAATGCTCTGGTAAGGGAAAATTACCATGCGCAACATGCGGTTCACGCGGGCTTGTAAAATGCCAATTATGTGTAGGACAAGGTTCTCTCATCACACGCAACATTGCACTAGTCAAATGGTATGTTTTCTCCTGATGTTAATTGATCTGAATGCATATATTTCTTTTTTTCAACTGAAGGTTGCTCAAGAATGTCTAAATATTATAGCATCTTCGAAATGGATCTAGAGCACTTCAAAATGAACTAGCACGATAGTTGAGCACATTCTCATTTTGGTACAAGTCATGAGTGATTGTATTTTGGTTTTATAATTACTTTAGTTGTTTTCCTTAAAAACATTGCAGCAAAAGTGCTAATAATTAACATAGCAAGTAGTTGTTTAGGCAATCATCCCTGGTTGGTAAATTTTGCTGCTGCCTCTACAACTTGAGTGATGGTAGTTTCAGATATCTATTAGAGCTAAAACGTCAAGACTTGTCCTTGATTTGCCACATACTAATTGTGAAGGAGATAATGGTTGCTACTATTCCTATGTACTCTTTTCTCCTCGAGAAAAGAGGAGGAATTGCTTTGTCAAGATAAAGTATTAGAAGACCGATATCATCTAAAGTTAGTTTTCATGTTTCTCCTTGTGCTGCATTCTCAGTTTCAAATCAAGTCATGCTAATTAATATCACTAAAGATCACAATTATATGCTATAGGTGATTGGGGATGAATCATGCTCATAGTCATTGAATTGGCTGTGTAAGAGTATGAAGATATGTTGGCATTAATTACGTCCCTAACCTCGTGAAAGGAATGACAATGAAACCAAATCATTCTTTGTTCAGTTCACTTGAATAGTTTTTCTTTTATTAAAATACACTCTTTTGGCCTCTGCAAGTAATTAACACCTATAACTTGCTGAAAACCTTGTGCTTTGTTTGACATTATTATCGAAAAGGAAAAAGTCTTCAAAGATCAAAATTGAGGACTGTTTACTTTGTCTATATATTTGTTAATCCGACAAAGAGATGCATACTGGTATCCTTTCCATATTAACTTCCGCTTCTAAGATTCTGAACACATACCTATCGGCTCGATCATCTTTTCCCTGCGGTTCCTTGGAGGCATTTTGGAGGATGCCTCGTTTGTCCTGCTCCAAGAATTCACAGAATTGGATGACAATAGTTTACTGATAATGAATTCACTATGTATTGGTTGTATCATATGTAGGAGGACACTCTCCAATCGGAAAGTTAGTGCCACCAGCTCTGCTGCATCAGTGCCAGATGAGGTGTTCCATAGAGCAAGGGGGGTTCAGCTGTGCAACATCCAGGCCTACCAATGCACTCCTGCCTTCTTTGCCGACTCCTATCAGTTGAACAGGTTTTCCTCCGAAGTTATTGCTAATCGGTCGCCTGTTCCTCCCTCGGCAAGGGTCATCTGTGAGAGGCACATTATCTCCGTAGTACCCGTCACTCGTGTTACAATGGCTGAGCGCAATCGGTCCTTCAGCTTTTACATAATTGGGTACAGCAGGGAGCTTTTCATAAGGGACTACCCGAAGAAGTTTTGCTGGGGACTGTGTTGTTGCTTTGACTGGCTTAAAGCTTAGAATTCCTAAAGCAGAACATGATCTAATGAGGAATATAAGTTGAGCATATATGTATTTTAAGAAATACTAAATCTGTTTGTATCCATGCTTTTCTAGTATAATAATTATCTTTTTGGCAATTTGTCCCGTAGATGTTCATCGAATTAGCAGATGTCTTTGGCACAAGCTCGAGTATTCATGGTTTATGTTGAATTTTCTAAAATTAAAAATAAACAAATAAGATATTCTTTTATGAGAGATAATGGGCATTTTATGAAATAAATAATATATAATTTTAATTTTTTAATTAAAAAAATATATAAATACATTTTTTTTTCATTCAACTTATCATTCTCTTCCCTATATATTTCTTCTTTTCATCCTCTATTTATATTCAACATGGATAAAAATTTTAATACTTCTTTTATAAATTTTTGAATTCTTCAAATGCGGAAGAAAATAATATCTTTTCAAAATACTCGTATTCCTCCCAATATCTAATATATTTTTTTTCTATCACACACAATACCCTTCAAATTTTCAAAATCGTTCATATGCTCCATAATATCCTTTAAATTTCCCAAATTCCCAAAGTTATCGAAAATTTTCGATGAATCCAATAACGTCCCCCCAACTCCATTTGGTATGTATTCATCCCAAGATTGGTCAACCATAGACAACTAATTTGGAATGTCTTCTATACCTTACGTATTTTCTCCTCCTCAACCATCAACCATGTTTTCGAATAAATCAAAAAGGACTACTATCTACATATCTATCACCGACAAAGAATCTTTAACGCCATCATCTGTTCCAGCAACTCAGTTGCCATCATTCTCATCACAAGAAGAGCATGAAGTTGAATAAGACAAAGATGATTTAAAACGAATATTTTAATCTCTCGATGAAGACTGATCCTTGTGAAGTCATGGACAACTATAGCACTGATGCAGTCATTGGTAATGACCAGAAGGATCAAACTTTTTGAAAACGTATGGCTGATTACTACAACAAGCATCGATCCATTGAACTTCGATGAGAAGCTATCAATGGCTAAAATTACATTACTATAAGTTTGCACATATGGTAAATGAATTTTCTACAACCTATAATAATTTTTATAGTTATCGTCAAAATGGTTGGAGTGACAAGAATATATTGGAGAACGTATTAAATATGTGGAAAGTCAACAACAATAAAAAGAACTTCAAGTATATACATGTATGGAGGGTTCTCAGCGAGTATGAGAAATATGCTCCCCAATCAGTTGCTCATTACTCTAGTAAGAAGGCAAGGACATCTGATTCAGGGGGAACACTTCCACATCAAATTCAGATACGAGTGTATATGGATGACTCTGAAGTCCGTATTCATCCGATAGGGCAAAAGTTAGCGAAGAGGAAGGACAAATCCAAAATCATAGAGAGTGACTCAATAGAATAAAATATCGACAAAGAATGACAAGATATTAAAACATATCAAATGTAAAAAATAACTATACGGAAAGTTAAGAATTTTCATAAGGATTGAAATTCTTATGAAGAATATTAGCGAGATGACAACAGGACAACTTCATAGAGAAAATGATTGGAAAAATTAAAGAGAAATGTGATCTGGTGTAGATGTGTTTAAATTTTTTTATATATTATTATAATTTATGTCTTTTTATTTCATGTACTATAATATTTATGTAATTTTATTATTCTTTGTTAGTAATTTATGAATTTAAATTTTATAAAAATTTAATTATATATAATGTAAAATATGAAGGAGATGAGAAATATATAATGAAAAAGTATGAGACCCGCGAAAAAAACAAAGGTTGGATAACATCGAACCTCGGATAATTGGCCTGACCCTATGGAATTTCCCACCAGGCGCGAGGGTAAATTAGGAAATGCTCAAGGCGGGTGGTACAGAAGTCCAGTGTCTCAGGATACGCACCTCATTTGAAGAAAAAAATTCTGTAAAATATGCTGTAGCTAGGGATCGAACCGCAAATACCTGAGATGATAACTAGTCGCCCTTCCGCTGTACTATAGGTTGAGAGATTTTTTTTATAGTTGATGGGGTTGAGCACCTCGTGGTTGACACGTGGACTAAAGAAGCTATCTGGCAAGATCTACTGAGTTTGGACGACTCTCTTTATGTGGCGCCCAAGGCCTCCTCGGGAAGGTGGGTTCCCGAGAACACCACGAGCAGACATACTATGGAGACCGACCCGAGAAGACACACGTCCGAGATCACCTCGGGAGGTCAGGTCCTCGAGACCACCTCGAGAAGGTAAACGCCCGGGACCCCCCCCCTCCCCCGGGGCCAAAAGACCTTGAGATCACCTCGGGGTAGCGGAGCCCACGGAGCACTCGACCTCAAGTAATGATCCCCCTTTCTTCGGATCTGTAGATAATCATCACCAATTATTACGGGATAATCATCACCAATTATTATGGGATAATCATGACTCATAATTACCGCAATGGTCCGGATTTAATGGCTGTGTGGATCGTTGCAAGGGTTATCCCGTAACCGACAATTGGGGGACGTGGCGAAGATCGTGGAGACACGTGTGACTGCTGCCTCAGGTATAAAAGGTACTCCAACCCCTCCGGTAAAAGGGTTACACACTCTTTAACTTACGCATTCTTCCTTGCTTCTTTCCATCTCCTAGACTGAGACACTGACTTGTGTTGGATCGGGTTGGACCGGCTAGAGGGGGTGAATAGACGGTAAAAAAAATTATGAAAGTGGAGGCACTCGTCTTTAAAAAAAAAAACTTGGTCGCAACTGAGAACGTTGCTTCCAAGGCAGTGGACGCTCAATAAAAATCTCCTTGTGGCGGAGAAGCCTTACAAAAATAGCACACTAGACTTTTAGAGATTTTACAAGAATGAATTAATTGAATTAATTCTAAAGCAAAACCTCTAAGTCTATTTATAATCTAAGAGAATAAATCTGGATTGTTGATTGTTGATCATATTTCTCTTGGCCGTTGATCCATGGATGTAATCTGGATGGTTGATCTTGGATGAGTTTAAACTGCATCCATTGGATTTGATTAAAGGATAATGTAACATTATCCTTTAAGTTTTAATTGTTTTAATTAAAACTTTATCTCGCTCGATATGGCTATTGGAATCTCTATATCGCTGTTGTAAACTATAAGTAGTAATAGCGGCAACACTTTACTGCCATCGCCCTTCATCCCAAATGGTAAGTGGGTTAATGTTTCTTGTTGAGGACTCGGGTTCGATCCTTCTTTGGCACCAAAACTTTTCTCTTTTCTTTTGGGCGCTTGGACTAGTCTTTTTGATTCTTCGTCTTCTGGGTGATTTCCGGCCAACCGAAGTTAGGCTCACCCGAACCCGACTCCGGCCTTTCGCCCCTCGAGCATGCTTCCTCCCGGCTTCTCGTCCCTCGGACACCGCGCACGTCCTTCTCGCTCCACCGGTGTACTCTTCCGCAGCTTCCGCGTCCCTCGGATTGTACCGAGCCCGTCGGCTCACTTCCCCGCGCAATCCTTCTCGTCCACTGCATCTTACGCTTGACTTCCTCCGTACCTAAGTTCCTGCACACTTAGCAGAGGGATTAAAACCAACAGGACCTAACCTAACTTGGTTGATCGCATCAAAACCAACCGGGGCACCAACAACTTGAGCATCAAAGTGGGCTCCGCGGGACAACCTCTGGCGTGTTCCCATTAACGCTCGTGTTAATCTCACTGGGTGGGAGTTCTTCCTCTAGCGTCAGCATCCGCGTGGGCGAGCTTTTCCTCTCTCGTCGTCATCCCAGTGGATTGAACTCTGGTGACGGGCCGTCGACGTCGATTCCTTTCAGAACAAGTTTGGCGTCGTTTGTGGGAAACCAGTAAAGCACCAGAAGGAGCACCGATGGTAGAGTCGGCGGGACAATCCATCGTCTTGGCGAAGGAGGAACTAGATCGCTTGGTGGCCAACACCATCAAAGGGGTGCTCGAACAACATCAAATCGAGCAGGTCGCCTCATGGCGAGGCACTTCTGTGCAGGAGGAGATCCCCAGAATCTCCTTCTCGCACCCCCAACCACAAAGATCTGTTTCACCACCGAGAAGACACGCCGGAGCAGTCTCGAACCACCGGCGGGATTCTCGAGGAGATGTGGAGAAAGCCAACTCAGTTACCTTTAGCGCGCTGAGACAAGAAGATGGACTAGGGAAGAGGGAAGAGCCTAAAGCCTCCTCAAAGGCTCCCTCTACGCTTTCTCATGGGAGATCGTAGAAGACCCCATGCCGAAGCAGTTCCGCGAGCCTGGGATTGCTGATTGGAGATGTGGAGAAAGCCAACTCAGTTGCCTCCAGCGCGCTGAGACAGGAAGATGGACCAGGGAAGAGGGAAGAACCTAAAGCCTCCTCAAAGGCTCCCTCTACCCGTTTCTCATAGGAGATCGTAGAAGACCCTATGCCGAAGCAATTCCGCGGGCCTAGGAATGTTGATTATGATGGGAAGACAGATCTAGAAGATCATGTCTGTAAGTTCGAGAATGCGACACTCCTACACCAGTACATCGACGGTGTGAAGTGCCGGGTGTTCTTGAATACCCTATCCGGAGCAGCCCAACGATGGTTCCAGAGGCTGCCCCCAGGTTCTATCAACTCCTTCATGGAGTTTAGAATCACCTTCCTTCACCATTTTGCCAGCAGTCGTCGTTATCAGAAGACGACATTAAACTTATTTGCTCTCAAGAAAAAGTCGAAGGAACCACTCAAGGAGTACATCCAGCGGTTCAACCGGGTGGCACAAGATGTGCCAACTCCAATGTCGGAAATCCTCATCAGCGCCTGCACCCAGGGGCTCTCGGAAGGGGATTTCTTTCGATCTCTGGTGAAGAAGTCACCCACCAGTTTTGATGACTTGCTAGGGCGTTCCGTCAAGCACATCGACGTGAAATAAGTACAACACGCCCCCTGCAAGGACCAACCGGGGTCCCTCCTCAAGTCATTGTACGGTCAGAAAGGAGGGAACTTCCGGCTCCAGTCCGGGGAAAGGATCTCTGTCTGGGGAAGGATCAGTGGGTTGGTAAGCGGAAACTGGTCGAGATAGTGGACACCGAGCAACCAAAGCCACTGATGAAGTACTGCGACTTCCACGGCGGTACGACACACTCCACCGAAGAGTGTTATGCCCTGAAGAAAACATAAAGTGAGGAAATAGACACCAATCCTCGGAGGAGGTGGAAGAAGACGGGGTATCGTCGGAGGTCTCCTCGACGAAGTTTTTCTCCCCGACGACGACAGTCGGTAGAGAACTAGACCGGACATAGGTCTCGGTCATGTTCAAGGGGGAAGAGTCGGAGAGCTGCACCCCATAGGTCTCCCTCATTGGAAAGAGACCCCAGGAAGGGCAAGGTCCCTACATGTGGCCCGCCCTCGGGACACGTGGGGGTGATCTCCGGAGGGCCAATCGGAGGAGATTCCCATTGAGCAAGCAAGGCTCACACCCAACGGCTGGAGAACTACGCAATTGGGATGAGTCGGAGCCAGGATCGCGGCCCTACGATCTCTTTTGGCCCGGAAGACTTGGAAGAGGTAGAAGCTCCCCATGAAGACGCCCTGGTGATCCTTGCCTACATCACCAATTATGAGATCAAGCGTATTTTCGTGGATACAGGAAGTTCTGTGAACATCATGTACAAGGCTGCTCTGGATCAGATGCAGATAGACGAGGATGAACTGCTTCCAGTTTCGCCCCCGCTATTCGACTTCACCGGGTACCGAGTACAGCCGATAGGGCAAATTACCCTATCGTTGTCATTGGGCAGCGACATGATGGAGAGGACTAGGAGGACCCCCTTCTTGGTCGTGGAGGCTCCCTCATCCTACAATGCAATCTTGGACCGCCCGACGCTCAGTGTCTTCCAGGCGGTGGTCTCTATCTACCACCAGAAGATAAAATTCCCGGTAGGTGACCAAGTGGCGGAAGTTAAAGGGGATCAGTTGGTGTCTTGACAGTGCTACAGTGGGGAGGTCAGATCGGAGTCCCGGAAAAACCTGAAGGCACAAGAAGACTAACTGGAGGAAGCTACCTTCCACAGGAGGACAAGGACAAAAAGCTGAAAAGACCAGGGCAGGCCAACTATCTCCAACCCTGTCACCCCCGGTAAGATTTGTGAGACATGTTATGTACTTGCCTGTGTATTCTTGCTACCTTACAGTGAATTCATGAAATAAATGAGACGTGCCATCACAAAAGTGCTAGAGCATCTGTCAAAAACCCTACTACCTCGCGGTGCTGTGGATGCCCGAGGTATGTAACCTTGGTCTCAGTGTTGCGGATGCCCGACCAAGAAATAAAAACCCTACTACCTCGCGGTGTTGCGGATGCCCGAGGTATGTAGGCTTGGTCTGGGTGCTGCGGATGCCCGACCAAGAAATAAAACCCTACTACCTCACGGTGTTGTGGATGCCCGAGGTATGTAGGCTTGGTCTGGGTGCTGCGGATGCCCGACCAAGAAATAAAACCCTACTACCTCGTGGTGCTGCGGATGCTCGAGTTATGTAGGCTTGGTCTAGGTGCTGCAGATGTCCGACCAAGAAACAAAAACTCTACTACCTCGTGGTGCTGCGGATGCCCGAGGTATGTAGCTTGGTCTGGGTGCTACGGATGTCCGACCAAGAAACAAAAACCCTACTACCTCGCGGTGCTGTGGATGCCCGAGGTATGTAGGCTTGGTCTGGGTGCTGCGGATGCTCGACCAAGAAATAAAACTCTACTATCTCGCGGTGCTGCGGATACCCGATATGTAGGCTTGATCTGGGTGCTGTGGATGCCCAACCAAGAAACAAAAACCCTACTACCTCGCGGTGCTGCGAATGCCCGAGGTATGTAGGCTTGGTCTGGGTGCTGCGGATGCCCGACCAAAAAATAAAACCCTACTACCTTGCGATGCTGTGGATGCCCGAGGTATGTAGGCTTGGTCTCGGTGCTGCGGATGCCCGACCAAGAAACAAAAACCCTAGCGGTGTTGCGGATGCCCGAGGTATGTAGGCCTGGTCTGGGTGCTGCGGATGCCCGACCAAGAAACAAAAACCCTACTACCTCGCGGTGCTGCGGATGCCCGAGGTATGTAGGCTTGGTTTGGGTGCTGCAGATGCCCGACCAAGAAACAAAAACCTTACTACCTCGCGGTGCGACGGATGCCCAAGGTATGTAGGCTTGGTTTGGGTGTTGCGGATGCCGGCCAAGAAATAAAACTCTACTACCTCGCGGTATTTGCGGATGCCCGAGGTATGTAGGCTTGGTCTGAGTGCTGCGGATGCCCGACCAAGAAACAAAAACCCTACTACCTCGCGGTGCAGCGGATGCCCAAGGTATATAGGCTTGGTCTAGGTGTTGCGGATGCTCGACCAAGAAATAAAACCCTACTACCTCGCGGTGTCGCGGATGCCCGAGGTATGTAGGCTTGGTCTGGGTGTTACGGATGCCCGACCAAGAAACAAAAACCCTACTACCTCGCGGTGCTGCGGATGCCCGAGGTATCTAGTCTTGGTTTGGGTGCTGCAGATGTCCGACCAAGAAACAAAAACCCTACTACCTCGCGGTGCTGCGGAGGCCCGAGGTAAGTAGGCTTGGTCTGGGTGCTGCGGATATCCAACCAAGATCTCAAATCTTACTACCTCGCGGTGCGGCGGATGCTCGAGGTAAGTAGGTTGGGTCCGGGTACTGTAGATGCCCGACCTAGAGCCAAGCAGACCCTACAACCTCTGACCATGAATTGGGGGAGGCTAGGGGGAATGTAGGAGAAGAAGGTTAACACATAGCCGACCAGATATGAGATAACACCCTCAAACAAGGGAAACAAGCATGATATTTGATTTTTGCTCGAAGCACTTACATGTCAAAGGTAACAGGTGTCTCCCTTCATTTCTACGGGGAATACATTGACAATAACATCTCAAGGAAATACAAAAAGTAGAGGATACAATCAGTGGACCCGGTAGAGGAGATCACTCCTTTGCCCGGGCCCTCCTCTATTGCTTCATCATCCTCGCCTGGTCAATTAGCTCAGAATCATCTTCCGGTGGTGGGTGACCTGGGAGTCATCTGTATTATGGTCTTGGCCCCTGAAGCTTCGGCCACGGCTGAGACTTCTTGGTCCTCCATTCTTATAACCCCTCACTGATGAAAAGGAAACAGGAGCGACTTGAGGTACACAGGGTAAAGAGTCGAATCAGTTCCATTCAAAGACCCTGATTGCTTCTTACATTCAACTCACATTTAGAAACAAAGATGAATTGCAAACTACAAAGGGAGGAAAGGAAAAGCAGCAGCTACAACTCCTCCTCGGATGACAGCCTACTCCATGCCTAACTGACGCTTGAGGTGGGCGATCGGCCAATGCCTAAAACTCGGGGAGTTGAGCGATCAGGAGGTGGAGAGCAATTGGTATAGGCCGGGGAGCAACCAACAAGAGACACTTTCTGATATAAAGTCCGAGGGAGTTTGCTATACTCTCGGGTGAAAGAGATGACATCATTTCTGCTATGCTCCTCGGCGAAACATGTGATGTCTCTTCTAGACTATCCGGTAAAACATGTGATTCCATCTCTGCTATGCTCTCCAGTGAAAGGGGCGGCATCATCTCTGCTATGCTCTCCGGTGATGCGGACGACCCCTATCAGAAGGGAGAACGGTGGAGGATGTACCGGCACGATGTAAGCTTCACAGGTAATTCTGAGAGCACCTGGCTTCGCCTGTGATGAAATGGCTTCGCGTCCATCTGGGCAGCGAACCTCTTCCCTCTCAGACCTCGCCCTCAGGCTACGAGGTTCTAATAGGAGGAGGAAAGAAAGATGGAGGAGGAAGAGCGGTTTGGCCTTCCACCTTTATAGTGATAGCTGCCCTTTTGCATTTAATGAGGGCACGACGCGGGGGTCATAACGGACGTCAATCCTGAAGCGTCACCTCTTTCTTGTTGATGTTGATTGACAGGTCTCTGTGGCGCCTCGGAATTCGCAAACCCTTATGGATCACTTCAAAGAACCGCCTGGGGCCCTGAGACGACTGTTCGGATTCCGCGAACGCACCAAGCACTCAGTAGAGAAGGGAACCAGTATGGGTCCCACAGATGGATAGCCTCAGGACTGACAGTCGAACTTTCGGGGTTACTTTGGGGAGATCGACACCCAAGGTCGAACCCAAAAATCCCTTAGGTTGTCTCGACCCCAGAGACACCTAGCATCACGAGGGGCTATGGGTTCCTGAAACCAACCTAAGAGGTTGCTGGGGACGAGCATTGACTCCCTTGCCCCACGGGGCGGGGAAGGAATGCTTATTTTTCAAGAATGTTAATCTGCGAACTGGCTCTGGGCGTCGGGGAAAAACATCAGCTTTCCGATCCCCTTGATCCTCATGTTAAGGACAAATAATACAAAAAGCCAAACGAAAAGATACTCAGGGCAGTAAGACGAAAAAGGGGTTTTCATTACGAGTCAAAATGAGTACAATTGGAGAAGATGGTTAATATGAACGGGAAAAAGACAAGGTCTGGAGGGGAAGATAGCCCTCTATTTCCTACAACTCCTTGTTTTCAGGCGGGAGCTCCTCCCAAACTCGGCCAATACTCATAAAGCTCAGGTCGGCGTTCGACGACAGGAGTTGGGCCTTCCTTAGTTGGTCGATGGCCCCATGGAAGCCCTGCTTTAAACGCTTCATTACTTAGCCGGCCAGGATGTCGCCAAATTCGTCCGACTCCAAGAACTTTGCCTTGAATTCCACCTCAGCCTCCTTGAGACAGGAGTCCTTGATTGCCCGAAGATTGTGCATTTCGGCCACGGCTGCCTCCTGAGCAATCTTTAGCCGAGCTACCTCAGAAGACATTTTGTCATGGTCTTCCAGGGCTTCTCTGAGTCTTTTTTAAGTAGTCAGAGCCTTCGATCGCGCCTGGGCCGCGTCCTCCTCAAGGTTGGTCACGCGATCAATTGTCACCGTAAGGTCATCTTCCTTCTGGGCCAACTGGTGCGCTTGGTCCTTGATGCACTCGTTCAGCTTCCAGGCCGAAGTCTCTAGGAGTCGGACATCCCTCGATAGCTTTTCCTCCCTCGCCTGAAGCTGGTCCCGCTCCTGAGTCACCTGGAGCAGGTCGTCTATAAGGGCTACAGCCCTCTCGGATATCAGACATTCCTATCGCCGGGAACTCTGTAGGGAAGACTCCATGGACAACAGGGTATCCAGCTAATGCTCCACCTTCGCTCAGAGAGCTCTGCTGACCCTCGCTTGTATGAGTCCCGCTCTATGCTCATGGTCGGCTGCGCCCTCTGCTCTCAGTGCTCGACAGGTTAAGGCCTTAATCTCCAGCCAGGCGTACAAGCCGCGGGCGGCTGTCAGACAGTCTTGAGCTGCCTATCATAGTACAAAAGAGTTATAAAACAGGAGAGGAAGTAGCCTATGGCACAGGGAACACTTACCTTCAAAAGAGACTCACGGAGGGTAGTGAGAGGCCCGGTGGAGACCCGCACAGCCTCCCCTCCTGGAACCCCTTGACTTCTCGAGGGGTCAGCCTGGCTCACACAGGATGAGATACGTGGGGGGAGCGGCTGGACAATGGGAGCCCCGGGTGGTACTGTAGAGGGGCCAGAGTCGTCCTCCTCTAAACTGGAAGCCCCCTCAGAAGAAATGCCCTCGGCAGGGACCTCCTTAAATTGCACCGGGGGGAAAGACTGTATGGCAGCCTCCGAGGCCGCGTCAAGCCTTGTGCGTAGGCGGTTGAGCTGCATCCAAGGGTTAGTAGGTAATGCTTGCTTGCCTTTAGGGGCCCTGAAAGGATCGACCGGGGAGGAACCAAGGGTCGAACCGTCTGTCTCCATAGAGGCAGTCGGCTGGGAAGGTGGAGACAGTGGGACGACATCCTCATCATCGGAGTTAGGAATGTCTTCCTCAGGGATGGAATGGAGCACGCTTGGGCTAAGGGGACGCAACCTTATCTGTCTCGGGGATAGACCTTCCGGGATTTTTCTCTTATACCACCCAGAGAGTTGGGGCATTTGGGGGTCGGCAAGAGGCAATGACCTCTCTGCGGTTTCCCCCGTATGGACGACAACAAGAGGTGGATCACTCCCCAAAGGGGTGCTAGTCCCCGGGCTGGCAGGCACACCCGGAGTCCCTTGATTGGTAGGTGTCTGAGGGACAGCAGGAGCCTTTGCCTGCTCTGGCGCGACATACTCACTGGAGGATTCGACAGTCCCCTCCGAGGACTCAACTGAAGCAGAAGGCGAGGTGAGAGGGATTGGAGGGGGATCCAGGGCTCCCTTATTGGCTTCATCCCACTTGATGAGCCGGTTAATCACCCTCGAGAGCATGATTTCCTCTGCAATAGACAGACAACAGAACATCAGTTAGAATTAATAGGCATTGATGGAAAAGGTCAACTTACCAAGGCTGGGCTGATGCGGGTCACTTTAGGGCTGAGGCCCGCACGGTACATGAGCTCCTCACTCTATACCAGGCCCGAGCCACTGAACTCCATACCGGAGAGAATGCTCCTAGCTCGATGGTAGGCGGGATCGTATAGAAAATTCCCTATTATAGGGGGAGTATGCAGATTCTCCGTCCATTGATGGGAGCTGAAAGGACTGTGGGGCAGTCGGATGAAGAAAAACTTCTCCTTGCACCCTTTATGAGAAAAAGGGAACCCTCCTAAGAACCTATGGTTTGGGCGTGCTGTAAAGCTAAATGCCCCTCGTGAGCCAATCGGAACAAAGAAGGAATGGAAAAGGTGAGGGGTCAGAGGAATGTTGAAGAGTCTAAAAATAATGTACGCCCCGCCCATCTGAGCAAAGGCGTTGGGAGCCATCTGGCGAGAGAGATACCAAAATAGGAGGCCACATTCATGAAGAAAGGAGGAATGGGGAAACGGAGCCCTGACTCTACTTGTCCCAGAAAGAAGGTAAAGAAACCTATGAGAGGTTACACCGGTGTCTGGTCCACTCTAGGGATCACCACTGTCATCTCGCTCGGAATGCCGTAAGCCTCAATGGCTGCTTGTAGAGCTTCCGGCCTCACTCTAGATGAGGCGGACTCATACCACTCCACTTGGTATCCCTCCATGGTTCCTTAGGAAAAAGACAAGAAGGAAGCAGAAGACTTACGTGAAAGGAGTCCTTAGGAAAGAAGACGAAGACGAAGTCTGCTGAACGATGAAGTCGGAGGGTGGTCGAACGTCTTCGCCTCCCCCTCTTATACGGAGGAAACTGCCTGCATGTGTGCAATAGGGGTGAGACACGTGGACGGCGAAAAATAGCTACATCGAGGTGGCACTACTGAACAACCGTTTGATGAGAGCTTGCTACAGCTGCGCATGTCGGCAAGATATCGCAAGGAAAGCGGTTAAGGCACGTGGAGAAGACGAATTCGCGAAGGGGTTTGTCGCCATTAAAGAGCACTATGCGCTTTTATGGGTAATGAACAGCTATCATTGCCGCGCCTTGATAATTGCAGGAGCCTTTTAGGAGGGTTAATTCAAAAAGAGAATGCCTCGAACCTCGGGGCGAATATTTCAATTCCTCGGACTCAACGTGCCTCCAATAGAGTAGTAATGGGTGCATGAATCCACCATAATATAGCTTCTTCGTTACACCACTAGTCTAATCAGTCAGCAATACTTCCTTCGATTAGACTTGAAGGGAGGGACTTGTGATAGGGTTGAGCACCCCGTGGCTGACACGTGGACTGAAGAAGCTATGTGACAAGATCTACCGAGTCTGGATGACTCTCTTTACGCGGCGTCGAGGCCCCTCGGGGAGGTGGGTTCCCGAGAATACCACGAGTAGACATACTTTGAAGACCGACTCAGGAAGACACACGCCTAAGATCACCTCGGGAGGTCAGGTCCCCGAGACCATCTCGGGAAGGTAAATGCCCAGGACCCCCCCCCCCCCCCCCCCCGCGGGCCAAAAGACCTCAAGATCATCTCGGGGTAGCGGAGCCCAAGGAGCACTCGACCTCAAGTAACGATCCCCCTTTCTTCGGATATGCGGATAATTATCATCAATTATTACGGGATAATCATCACCAATTATTACGGGATAATCATGACCCATAATTACCGCAACGGTCTGGATTTAATGGCTCCGTAGACCGTTGCAAGGGTTATCCCGTAACCAACAATTGGGGGGACGTGGTGAAGATCGCGGAGACATGTGTGATTGTCGCCTCAGGTATAAAAGGTACTCCAACCTCTCTGGTGAAGGGGTTATGCACTCTCTAACTTACACATTCTTCCTTGCTTCTTTCCATCTCCTAGACTGAGGCACTGACTTGAGCGTCGGAGTGGGCTCCGTCGGATAACCTCCGGCGTGTTCCCATTAACGCTCGTGTTAATCTCGCATGGTGGGAGTTCTTCTTCTAGCGTCAGCATCCGCGTGGGTGAGCTTTTCCTCTCTCGTCATCATCCCGGTGGATTGAACTCTGGTGACGAGCCGTCGACGTCGATTCCTTTCAGAACAATAGTTGAGAGATTTATAGGGTTCTTTACATTTGACGTGACGTGGATATGACAACAAAGGAGCATTTCAAAAGTTTCTATGACCGTGGATGCTCTAAGGGAACTCTCCAAAAGCTTCTTTGATGTCATATCAAAGCATCCTTCGATGCTTCATTAGTGTCACATTAAAAATAAAAAAAACCTCACATATCTCTTTACTATTAAAAAAATCTCTCAACAACTCCTTCGTTGTATCTCTTTTATATTTTACATTATATGTAAATAAATTTTTATAAAAATTTTCATCTCTCTTTTTTAACAAGAACAAAAAAAAATTATAAAAAAAATAAAATGAAGGAGCAACTCTTTGTTTATGAAATCGAGGGAGCTCTCCCACTGTCGGAGAGCTCTGAAAGAGCTTTCTTCAACATCACATCAAAAAGTAAGAAAATCTTATACATCTCCTTACTATAAAAAAAAATCTCTCAACAACCCTTATCTTATGTTAGTCCCAAAATTTTTTATTATATCTATTTTTCATCTCTTTTATATTATATATAATTAATTTTTTATAAAATTTAAATTCATAAAAAAAAATTCTTTTAGCCCTTCATGTTTCTATTTTAAAAAAAAACTTTTTAAAAAATCATTTTAATAATAATAATAATAAAAAGTGGAGCTCTGTAAACACAGAGTTGCTCTTTTGTTAAATTGAAGGAGCTCAACTCCTTCCCCATCACTATGTGACAATGGGAGTTTCGAATGATCTCCCATTGTAGATGTTAGGAGCATCCATAGTCGCGAGAGCTTTCCAAAAGCTCCCTCAAAGCCATATCAGCACCATGTCTAAAATATAAAATATCATATATCTTTCTGTTATCAAAAACCTCTCAACAACTCTTCTATAGGTTTCCATAATTTTTCATTATATATATATTTTTTATCATTTTTATATTTTATATTATATATAATTAATTTTTTAATAAAAATTAAATGCATGAAAAAACCCTCCTTTTAGCCGTTCTTGTTTCTGTTTTTTTAACTTGAAAAAACATTTTAATAAAAAAAATGAAGAGCGGCTCCATAAACATGGAGCCACTTCTTTAAATCAAGGGAACTCCCTCCTCTCCCCATCATCATGTTGCAGGGCGGCTCAAGCCTATTTAAGACCCTAGGCGAAAAAATACATTATTAACATTGTTTAAAAAAAATTCTACTCCTTTTTCATTCGGACTTGCAACTGTCAACCGACTTAGTCGAAAACAAATATATTCAGAATTATTTGAAAACTAAGAAAGATAAAAAAAAAGTCTAATTACTCAAATGAAAGACTAAAATAACAATCCTTACAAAAAAGGAATAAATGAAATGGGACAATATATAATAGAAAAAATCATGTTTCCATCCTCAACTCATCGTCACTGCAAACCAAAATAAATAAGAGTAATGATTGGGACAGTGAATTTGGGACAGTGAATGGGACAGTGAATGACGTGCAATTATTGTGTACACGTCCGATCGCCGATCGGACACCACCGATGGTCTCTGATTATCGTCCTGAATCAAACTATACCTTCAGAGGACGGTGAACTCGTCAGGATCGCCGGCAACGGTGAACCTATCGAAATCGACGGTCAATGATGCGAGATCGCAATTGCGGCGATCCCCGACGGGTTCACCGTGCCTCCCAGGGTATAGTTTGGTTCGGGGCAGCGGCCGAATGCCGCCGGTAGTGTCCAATCGACGATCGGACGTGTACACAATAATTGCCACGTCATTCACTGTCCCATTCACTGTCCCAAATTCATTGTCCCTATCATCACTCATTATATATACAAAATGGCATAACTCAATATAATCCTTAGAAAATGAAAATCATAAGGAGATCAAACCAGTCATTATCATTTATTAAAAACTAAATAAGTCATTTTAGGGACAGAACAAAAGAAGAAATAAATCATATTTTTCATCACCTAAACCAAAATAGTTGTAAATGATAGAATACAAACGAAAGGGAAACCAAAAAAATTTATTTATGTAACTATATATAAATAAAAGCTAAACTTAATGTCTATAAGGAAGCGAAATGGTAAAGATATCTAACTCACTATTACTAAAAAAATAATAAAATCCTCTATTTCGATCGAACACAATATGGATGAATCCCTCAACATTTGAACTTAATCAACCAAGGAGCATAGTAGTACCAACCGGCCCCCACAGGCTGGATCGGATGGTGAGGCGCTTGGCCGATTTGAATGAAGTCACAGGTTCGAGGGTCGCCATTTGCACACGGGAATAAAATCCTAGTCTGCTGGCATTAATTCCCTCGACCCCAGGCGCCTCACTACACCAGTGATAACCGTGATTTGCCTCCCTCTAAAAACCTGTGGGGCAGGGATCAGGCGGCCGCTGAGGTGGCGATTCCACCTTTTTTTGAATAGTAGTACCAACCGGATCAACGTGACAGGTTAGGTGTAATTTCTCTTTCCCAATATCAACGAGCGAGAGAAGTACAAAGAGGGCGAGCTAGTCAACAGAAGAGGGGGAATTCGAAAAAAAACTAATGTTTTTATTTTGCATTGGATGGATAATTTTTTTTTTAATTCATGTTCTTACCAATCAGAAGAGAAAACATCACTAACAAAAAATAAATGTAACAAGGGTAGGGTTGAAAGATATTGAAGATGAATACATTAGATCTTATAATATAATATACATAATAAAAATTAAATTTAAAATATTAAAAAGAGAGTCCTTATGACTCTATTCATTGGAACAATAATAAGATTTTATAAAATCTATAGTTTTGATTAAAAAATGAGATACATAAATTTTTTATCAAGACCTTATTCTTTTCCATTCCCTTAAAATATATAATAAAAATATATTTAATATACCAAAAATAAGGGGCCCCAATAAAAATTGAGACCCTAAGCATAGGCCTTAATGACCTATGCCTAAAGACGACCCTGTCATGTTGACAATGGGAGCTCCAATTACGGATGCCCTATATTCATAGTCTTCAAAGCTCTCCCAGAGCTCCCTCGATATCACTTCAGCTCCCCATAAAAGTAAAAATCATCATATAATTTTTTACTATAAAAAACCTCTCAACAACTCCATGGATCCCATAATTTTATTATATATATTTCTCATCTCCCTTTTATATTATATATAATTAATTTTTTTATAAAATTTAAATCCATAAAAAACCTCTCTATTTAGTCGTTCTGATTTCTATTTTTTAAACAAAAACTTAAAAATAAATAAAATAAACACAAGAGTAACTTTGTAAACACATAGTAGTTCCTTCGTTAGATGACTATAGGAAAAAGCTCCCTCCCCATCGCTGGTTAGCAATGGGAGAAGCTTCCATTGTGGATGCCCTAAGAGCATCAACAATCATGGGAGATCTTTAAGAGCTCATTCGATATCACATCAACACCACATCAAAAATAAAAAAAAATCTTACATATCTCTCTACTATAAAAAAAAAATCTCTCCTTTCTATTTTATATTATATATAATTAATTTTTATCTCTATTTTTTAAAAAATAAAAAAATATGTTTAATAAAAAAACAAAATGATAGAACAACTGCCTTGATAAATCTAGGGAGTGGGAGGGAGCTCCCTCAACTTTGCCAACTTAGCAATGGGAGCTCCAAGAAGCTCTCACTGTAGATGATCTAATTAGTAGGGTCTAAAATATAATTTTAGACAAGATAATAAGGCATTTATTAAAAAAATTATGATCGTTAGAAAATATTATTCGATAAAAAAAGTAAAATAACAAATGCTCCTACATAATTGGAAGGGAGTAAATTATATATTAGCAGCTTCCATGTGAGAGGGTATTTTCACTGTTTTTGTCAAAATTTAACTTTTACTTAATTTTATAAATTTATCATATGATTATCAGCTCGACTACGTTTTGGTAGAGGTATAATTGAATCGAGCTAAACCGAATAGTAATAGGCTCGAGTTCGAACTTAGTTCGCATTCCTAAGCTTGAGCTTGAGCTCGGAGTCCTCGGACTCAATTCGTTATCCCTGTGTCCTTGTTAGAAAATATTATGTTCTCGTGTGTCTCGACTAGGTCACACTCCATAATTGTTTATGTTATTACGTAAAAAAAAAAATAAAATTGAAGTAACTTTCTTTATTTTGTTCTAGAATCCCATATTTAAAAATATTAAAAGATATGACAATATAAAATTACTTAAGTTTAAATAAAAACATTATATGTAAAATATTTTTTTTAAACTTAGCTAAACTTATTCTAACTTAATTAAAAGTACTATGATTTAATAAAAACTATTACACAAATAAAGATATTTATAAAATAAAAAGATAGAATTCTTTTTGATATATTTTTAATACGGAGTGCTCTTTTCATATGATAAAAATAAAGGGCATTTTTTCATAAAATTTTTGCCAAATCAGTATGTTAATTGGTAAGAAATTAAAGGAGAGAATTTTGAAAATACAGATAAATAATGTGGGTTGATATGAAATTTGGTGGCAATTATGTTGTGATTTCTTTTTTCTCCAGTAGGTGCCCTAGAAAACTTGGAAGCCGCCGTCCAAGCTAGCTACGCTCTCAGCGCATCCAGCCCGCTCCGTCCTCGGCGATTGCACTTCCTTCGACAGTAGTTTCTTCTCCGGTAAGTCTGCTTCAATCTGAGTTTCTCTTCTCGTGTGGATAAACATTTGATTGCAATGGGGTAGAACAACAGCGAGCCTTCTTCGTTGATCGTCATCAACAGTAGCCAATTAGATATGTGAACTGAATCAAACTCCTCATAGTTGTTCTTAGCTGGTTCTAAGCGATATTCCTGTATTTTGATCTCTTATTTGGTTTCCATGCAGTGCTTGCAGAAGTGCGCTACTTTATCCAATTTATATATTTGAATCCTTTTAATTTGTTTTCGCGTACTTGTGATTTGTCGTTCAGTTGCCTGTGGATGATTAACGTATAAAATTATCTGGTGATCTTTCTCCCAGGATCTTCCACAAGAGTTCCACAATGGCCGCTAACAATGTTGCAAATAATATTGGGAAGGAGCAGGTATGCAAATCTAGCCTTGAAGATTACTTAGAATTCTTCTCATTTTCTACAGTGAAATTAATAGATTCTTTTTGTTGGGCATGGTCATAGCGGAAACAATTTTTTGTGCTCTTCACTTTTCTGATTCTATTATCTTTTTTTTTTCTGTAACCTCGTTTCTTCTGAATATATTATCTTTGTTTAATATATTATCCCTTGCCCCCCTTCAATTTGGTGCAAATTGTGCTACTTGTAGTTTTTTTTTTCATAGAAGAAACATAACCCGTTTGCTTCAATTTGGTGCAAGTTATGTAGTTTTGGCACTTTCAAAGTCGTTCCATGACTATATTTTAAGGTTTTGCTGAAGCATCCTGCATCATGCAACACTAGGAAAAGTTAAAATATTATATAATAATTTGATTCTAGGAAGCTCTGGTTCCAGGATGTATGATGAATCATATGTAATTATCCACCCAAGATAGAGTTTTATAGGCATATTCAGTTTTTCTTTATATCAACGTTATGTTCATTTCTTAATTATTCATGTTTACCCTTTTAGAAAGACTAGGGGGTGTATTCAATCAAGAGATTTAATGATTTTCATTGACTTTATTTTAATGATAGACTTTTGCAGAGTTGTTAGATTTTTATTGACTTTTATAGAATCTCATAGAGTTGTGAAAAGAATTCGATGGAGTTCTATAGACTTTTTTGTAAAACTTTTGCAGATACTTGTAACCTTTTTCATAGAAACTTATGGATTTCGTAATTTAATAATATCTTATAAAAATAAATACAATGAGTCATATTCAATTTATATAAATTAAAATTTTAATTATTAGATTCAATTAAACATAATAATTAATTAATCAATACTTTTAATGATAAACAATAACTTATTTATCAATATCAAATATCCAGATAATCAAAAAATATTGAGAATTTGTGGTATGTTTTCAATAGTCTTTTACGGGAAAGAAAAATCTAACAAATTAGTACTTTGATTTCCTTCCACCTCTAATGTTTTTGCATCAGTGTCATCTCCTAGTTTCATCGAGTATTTTCTTGTAGCAGTTCCATTTCCAACTGCAATTTGATCTTCATAATCCTCAAAAGTATTTGTTCAATAACGTTCATATTTCGGGTGAAGCTGCAAATAATGAAAAATAGCAAGTGTTAAAACTAGTTATAATTCTAATCATAAATGTAAATTTTATTATTTGAAATAGAAAATGTTAACCTTAAAATAATCCTCCCATATTTCTTCAAGAGCCATGAATTTCTTCGTTTGAGGATCCCATCAAAACTAGAGTTAGATGCATAATTTTTTCACTTGTTAGCCACATGATTTCTTCATCATCTCATCGAGAAACAAAATAAAAAAATATGACACATATATGACCTTTAAATATTTTATCATAATGATTCAAAAATTTTCATAAAAAACATACCTTTGAAAGTTGACGGTGAGAACCCTCTATTGTATAGTTTTCTAGAGAGAAAGGAATGTCTTGTCATGTGAGAGAAGAAAGAGAGGAAGAAAATTGGCAACCATGATGAGCAACGACGACATGGGATGATGAGAAAGAGAGGAAGAAATCGAGAGATGGAGAGGATGTCGAGGGAATCAGGAGAGGAAGATGAAAAGAGAGAGTAAAGTCGGCAGCATAAATTGGCCTTCACCGGTGACGGCTACAAGGGGCGCCGTAGGGTCTTGCTGCGGGTGAGCGTATGAGAGGGTTAGAACGTTGAAGAGGTGAGAAAAAGAAAACAAGAGAGAGATGGATTAAAAGTCTATAGAAATCTCAAGGGTGAGTAGATGATTTTTTTTTTAATTTTAATGTTGTACCAAGTGTTAAAGTTTGTACCAAGGAATTTTAAAAGAATCTATGAAAATCTTATGAAAGTTTGTATACCAAAAGATTTTTATAGAGTTTTAAAAAGTCAAGTTTGAATACCACATGACTTTTTAAAACTCTATACAAATCTAATTTGGATACCAGTAGATTTTTATGGAGTTTATAAAAGTCTAGATTGAATATACCTAGACTTTTAAAATTCACAAAAGTCATTGAAAGTAATTAAAAGTCCAAGATTGAATACACCCCCCTAAGATATTATGCATTACCTTTTATTTGCATTTGCTAGTAAAATGTTTCTACATTTTGTTCTCATGTATGTTTATGCTTTTTTTTTTTTCAAGTGACTTACTGCGTCAATCTGACCTTAAAATTGTGCAGATACTTGAAATAGCAAAGAGTGAAATGGAGTACAGGGTGGAACTTTTTAACAGGTATTCAGAAAAAATACTTTGCATCAACATGCCATCAATATAATTCCTATTCTCTTACAATTTTCATCTATAGGATCTTGATGCTCCCAGTCATGCCACACTTTAGAAGAGTTAAATTGAATTTCCCAAATCAGAGTTGGAGATTGTCTCAGCTTGAACATAAATTTTTGTAGCTTATACACTAAACTAATCCTCTAAGCAACAAAGGTTGCTTCATATAAACCTCCTCTGTGAGATCACCATAAAGGAAAACATTTTTTATGTCAAGCTAATGAACAAGTCAATGAAAGCTAACAACTAGTTGAGGAAGAGACGCACTAGAGCGATTTTGGCTATTGGAGAGAATGTACCAAGGTAGTCAACGCTATAAATTTGAGTGACCGGGCAAGCTTAAGTCGATCAACAATACAATATGGTGAACACTTAAGAGGGAAAATTCATCGCAACCCACGGTGCACTTCCTTGGAGGAAGAGGTGAATTGAAATGATCTTGGCCATCAGAGAGAGAATGTAATCAACACCACAACTTTCAGTTTACCATTTTGCCACTAAGCAGGCTTTAAGCTAATCAACAATATCATTTGGTGAGTACTTATTAGAAAAATTCATTTGCCATCCATGGTGGAGTTTTTTGAAGGAAGCAAAATTAACTCCCAAATGCTATTAAAGTGGAGAGAATCCATCCAATCAAGCATAGCCTATCACCACCTTGGATCTCAAAGTGCCCTTGGAACATTCTTAGGAATTAACTCTAAGTATAAAGATAACATTAAGGCAAGTGTTTGGGTGATAAAGATGCATAGGATGTAAAATGGTACCTTGGATAATTAGTAAAAAATGAGTTTTTTTGTGAAACACAATGGGATGGATAAATTAGTAGGGGGATCAAGGATGACGATTGACGATTAGAGAGAAGGGTAGTCACAGGGAGTTGATGGAGTGTCTTGGAGGTGCGTTTGGTTGATTACACACCTATAAGGGAGGTTCCTTATATGGTGGGTGCAAAGGAGGTACATGGGCAGTGGTGGAAAAGATAGTTGGATACGAAAATAAAATACTTCCTGCATTGTAGGGATATGTAAGGGAAAAGAAAGATGATTCAAAAAATGTTAGGAGAGTAATGGCCCAATGTGTCAAGAGAATAACGACAATGTTTTCGTAATCTAGGAAGATGCACTTGCCAGAATACACTAGGTGGACAAAGTAAGTGCATCCAAAAATTCATGGTAATAGATAGAGAATATATAACATCCTTGAGAAAGAAAATAGTGGTACGAATTTGTAGAATGTGTTGGCAATGTGATACAACCAACCCCACATAGTGGGATAAGACTTGGTGGTGGTTGTCATCGTCGTCGGTGTGATAATAGAGAAAGAGATGATACTAGAAATATGCTCATAGGCACTTTAGTCTAGAATCTACAAAGACGACCCAGAGGTATGGGATAGACAAACACTAAAGATAGCTCCATGGGCATACTAGGTGATTAGTTGAGATGAAGCACTGATAACAGCCAAGCCTAGAGCCACAACTCCTTGACTTGAAGAATGATAATGGAATTAGAGCATGCTTCATGTACTGTGAGGCTTCCTCGATCTTGCTGTCGAGCTCCTCAAGATTTTGACATAAAAAGGTGAAGAAGCAATGGGTTAGATGTGCTGCTGGCCTAATGGATCAGATCCACTACCAGCCTTGAATATTGGGGTTGAACTAGGACAAAAGAGCTATGGAGTGGATAAAAAATTGGTCGGACTTAGGTTATGTTTGGTGAGAGATAATTGGCTTTGTAATGTAATCAAAATTACATTACAAGATTGATTACTTTGTTTGGTACAATTTTAAAAATGTAATGTAATGTAATTTGAATTATAAAAGCTAGTTAAAGTTTTGCAATCTGGATTACAAGACCAACAACATGTAATCTGAATTATATTCCAAGCCCAATTACGTTACAAGCTTGATTACATTACCTCTAACTAAGATTATGTTTGGTGAGGGGTAATCAGCCTTGATTACATTACAAGATTGGTTACTTTGTTTGGTACAATTTTAAAGATGTAATGTAATGTAATTTGAATTACAAAAGCTAATTAAAGTTTTGTAATCTGGATTATAAGGCCAACAACATATAATCTAAATTACATTCCAAGCCCAATTACATTACAAGCTTAATTGCATTATCTCTAACCAAACATCGCCTGAGTTGAAGAGAAGCTGCAACAAGGGGTATGTGCAACATCTGTGCACAGAGGAATAAGGTCTCTGGTTTTTTTTTCCATGTAGAAGTGGTTGTTTGGAGGGAGAATTGGACAGGACTGTTCGGAGGATGGAGCTTATTATGTTTGTTGGATGCACAGGAAGCACACAATTTCTGATGCAAGCAGGTTTTTTGGTCAGGGGGATGCGTCACATTCGAAGGCTCACATAGAGTTTGGAATTTCACGGTTAGGGAGATATACAACCATTGGAGATGATGATGCAAACGAATCAAGTAGAGGATTCATGCCACGGATAACTATGTTAGGACCGAAAGGAATTTTGCAACCCCAACAAACTATTGGTTTCGTTGATTCACACACGATTACCGGATATGATCTTCTAAACTCTCTTGATTCCCCAGAATGTCAGGAGATAGACAACTGAATTTGACGTTTGAGAAGAAACAACGTCACTGCAAATTCTTATTGATCAAAACCTAAAAACATAAAACAACTAAGGGAGTGTTTGGGAGAGCTTCTGCTAGCTGCTTTTTAGATTCTAGCCACATAGAAGCACTTTTGAGTGTTTGTGAATGTCAGATTCTGCTTTAACTTCTGCAACTTTTACTCAAAAGCTGAAAGCAAGAATTTGATGTTTTTTCTGTTTCTGTTTTTTGCTTATGGTCTAAAATTAAAAGTTGACATTTATACCCTTAATAAATTTATCATTTTACATGATTACCACCACACTTTTAAATAAAATTTTATATTTTTATATAATTTATATTTTCAGAATTATATATTTATATATATATTTATAAATTTATATAAATTTTGTCATTTTTTTATATTTTTATTTTTATTAATTTTATATCTTTTTTAAAAATATATATTATTAAAAAAATTAATTTTGATATATATTCAAAATATAATAATAAATATATAAAACATTATTGATGATGGATCAAAATTATATTTAGATAATTGAAAAAATTAATTTATATAGTTTAAGGATATTATTGCCATTTAACTAAAAATAAGCTTGAAAATAATTATTCACTAAACACTCAAACTTTACTTTGTATCAACTTTTGACTTCTATTTCCAAACACTCTATGCTTTAGCTTCTCATTGACTTCAAGATAATCTCTATAAGAATCACATTTCAAGAAGCAAAAGCTCTCCCAAACACTCCCTAAATAGGTGTTTAAATAGACTAAAACTCTAACTTTGTGAAAGACAAAAATACCCCTAAACCCTAGACTTGAAAAATAATAAAAATAATAACAAAAAGGATAAAAATATTCGGAGCCAAAACAGGTTCGATTTGGTTGGTAGATCGTCCCATGGTTCATCTCGAGTCATAAATTATGGGCTATGTTAGTTTGCTCTATCCTCCCACATCATTCTCCTCAGGGAAGAGAAAATTCGTCCTCGAATTATTAGCTGCATCATCATCAGATGAATCACTATAGAAAGGAATTAATTATACTAACAATTCCTTGTGCTCACGTGGGCTTATTCTGTAATGCAATCTGTTCAGCATTGTCGCTTCTGGCTCCAAATTAATATGATATTGGATATCATATAAGAGAGGCAATTCATTTGTTAACTCTTTGGGAAAAATACCAACTATTCTCAAAGCAACCTGAATCTCTCTCTGAAGAGCCTCATCAAGCTCCTGCTTATCATCAGGAGTGATGTCTTTCGCACTCAACTGAGTTAAACAATTCCTTATCCTTCCATGCTTTTGAGGTAAGGATCTTCTGACTGACTGAGTTGGATGTGCAGTTAAAACCAGATCAACTATCTTATTTTTAAAAGCATCAAATACCTCTTCTTCCGACTTATTCAACTGCACTACAAGACGCTTAAGTGTTTCTGCTATGTCTGATTCAGTTATTGCAGAATTTTCATTAGCAAAATCTCTCTTTTTCAGATTTATCCTTGTATGATGGGAATCCGGACCTCCTCAGCCAGATTTGCCAAGTTAAGATAGCGTTTGGTTTCCATTTTCCATTCATTGTTTTTTGTTTTCATTTTTTAAGAAAATGCAGCTTTCCAGAAAGCGTGGTTAGTTTGCATTTTCCACGTCTTTTTTCAGAAAAATATAGTGTTTTCTTAAAAATTAGAGAATGAAATAAAGTCATTTTCTAAAAAATAATGAAAATGTGATTTTCGTAGAAAATAAAAATAGAAAATTGAGCAAATCAAACGTAAGCATGTGGGAGAATGATTTTGTAACCACGATAGTATCAGTGTATCACTCACATCCAAACTACTCAGCGCCTTTCCCAATTCCTCTAGCTTTTGAGGTTCATGCTTTTCTTCATATTCAGCAAAAAGTTCATATAAATCTTGAACTGTTTCACCCTTTTCTTTCATATGTCTAGCAAACTCGGCATCATCCTTAAAATCCACTTCGCCCTCTTCTCCTACCTAACAACATCGATCTGCTCATTTGGAGATATCTGTTTCCAGGATTCTATATAGTGCTTGGCATCTTTCCTTGTTGATTGATGAAGAACATTTGCCCGAATGCGAAGTTCATTCATGCAGCGCCGCATTGATAACTCGTCAATAAATCCTGACGTGTCTTCTACAACAGACCTTTTAGGCTTTGGCAGATGACCTCCTCTTCCTCCAACGCCACCACCAAGCAGGTCTTGTCCTTCAACACCTCCTTCAAATAGTACTTTGTTTACAGCCTCATCACCATACATTGGATCTTTCGTGAACTCTGTTTCTTCTTCTTCACAATCATTGTCAACAAACGGTGCTTCCTTTCTTGCCGCATTTTCCGCTCCCAAGAATGTCTTGATTCCTTCGACTTGTTCTTCGTTGTAGTCCTTTGAGTTGTATTTTAAAGGCTCATCCTCGAATTCAGGCCCCTCTTTGATCAAGTGCCAAAAATTATCATCCTTCCGGTACAAATGTCTCTCTCTTATGACAGTCCTCATCACTCTCTCATCGTCGTCGACTTCATCATCCTCCTCGTTGGATGAGAGGAGGAATAGATTTGGTTGTAGGCTGCCATGAAACTTAGGCATTTCAATTCTCATATTTGTCTCCCAACGCCTGTGATCCTCCTCTACTATTGTTCTTTGTCACCTACATGGAACTTCTTCATAAGCATCCTCCTCCACTCCGTCATCCGTTTCCACATCCGATTTTGTCCGGTGATGGCGTTGGACATGATTTCGTCTATTTTGGTTTTCGAACTTCGTCGCCATCCTTTCAACAAGTCATTCCACGACCCTTTCCATTCAATCCATCCGATCCATCCATTCATCATTCATCTCTCGAACTCGTTGCTCCATATCACGTTTGTTCATAGACGTTGTCGTCGTTGTCAACGCGTTGTTGTCTTCTCGAGGGCATGATTCCACAAGATCACCTTGCTCTGATACCAACTGATGCAGCGGATAACTATCAATTTCGTTGATTCACGCACTAATACACTTCTAAACCCTGTTGATTCCGTAGATAGGCAATCAAACTTGATGTTTGGGAAGAAACGCCGCTGTTGTAAATTCTTATTGATCAAAAACTAAAACTTAAAACAACTAAACAAGTGTTTAAATAGACTCAAATTCTAAGTCTACGAAAGATACCTAAAAACCCTAGACTTGAAAGATAATAAAAATAATAACAAAAAGGATAACAATATTCGGAGCCAAAATAAGCTTTGATTTGGTTGGTAGACTATCCCATGGTTCATCTCGAGTCATAAATTATGGGCTCTGGCAGTTTGCTCTGTCGTCCCGCATCAAGGATTCACGATAAGAAGAAAGGAGCACTCAAACAACCGGGACAGCTCTAGCAATTTTGCTTGTTCTCAAGGGTTGGGTGGATTGTGAAGACCCAATGCTCTGATCAGGAAGGTTTGGATTCTGATTTGAGAAGAATCAAGAGAGAGGATCAGTGATTAATCAGGGTTCAGTGACGTGCAAAAAGGAGCTTGGAAGAAGACATTGGCAGAGGATATGATGGACAATGTCAGTGTACTAAAAGACTGGAATGACACACATGGATGGCAGACATCAGGGTGGGACAATGGTCACGAGCCTGGCTTTGATACTATGTTAAGATTAAAGGGAATTATTCCTTGCCAGGACACTATGGAGCTCCCCCGCTACCTTTGATTTATGTATTATAATGAATTATGAATACTACAAAATTTATTGTTTACCTTTTATGTGTGTGTGTGTGTGTAGAGTCTAAAAATCCTTTTTCTTTTGGGTAGAAGGCTTTTCTTTGTGCCATGCTACCCTGCCTTAGTTGACATTGTTCCCGAGTCAGCAATCCAAGTTGAAACGCATGCTTGAATTATCATAAGTTAAGCTCATCCTTTTCATATACGACTTGACACATGCCTGATTCAACTGGAAATAATCTGTCCAAATTAGTTTCTTGTTGTACTGCATATTGTATAAGCTTTGGAAGAGCTTTGAGGTCTTGAATTTGCCCTTTGGGTTTCTCCAAATAGTTTCTGTTTGCTTCCTAGCGAAGTGGTGGATTGCATGGAATAATCATTCTTTGTATGGGTACTTCTAGGTCTGAGCTGCCCTTGCATCAATCCAGCAGCCTGTATGGCTTATAATGGCGCCAAGGAGCCTTTGGTGGTGGATACTCGGGGCCAGCCACATTCCTAATAATTTTATTATCATGAATTGATAACAAATCATTGTCATTGGTGTTGATTAAAGTTACATCTAAAATGCTTGTGTGAGTCTATAAACAAAAATGAATGGACAAGTAAATGTTGCTAATAGGGTTCAAAATGACGCTGTCAATTAATTCCATGTAATTATATAATATTTTGCTTTTCAAAAATAACCATCCGAGTAATCTTTCTTCATTTTTGAAACAGGCTCACAAAGATATGCTTTGACAAGTGTATCGAGAAAAGGTATGTGATGCCTAGTCATTTAATCCAATGCCCTCTAATACTTTTGTTGATTTCTTTTCTTTACAAATTTTGTCTACTTCCAGTTAGCAATGTAATTATCTTATAGTGCCTGTTATTCATGATTCCTACTGATGAATAAATGTTCACTCGACGAGTATTGTTTTATGCCCCAAAATGGAAATGCTTTTCCCCCTTCAATTATTATTATTCTGAGGAAGTAAATTGATGATATTTTGTCAGGTACAAGGAATCTGAGCTAAACATGGGTGAAAACAGTTGCATCGATCGCTGTGTTTCAAAATATTGGCAGGCAAGACACTATCATTATCATTATTGAATTTGGTGCAATGTTCTATACTTAAATAACCTTGCTGCATATTCATTCACTTTAATGAAAAGGAATAAATACATCAAAATTAAATGACATTTCATCCTTAGTGGGACTCCATGACCATAGGTACGACATGTACCCACAATTGTGTATGACAATTTTCCTTAGCACCTGCACAACGAAAAATCATAAGTTCAATCTTTCACTAGTCTACAATACTAATGATGCAGTCTTTGTAACAGTTAGTTCACAATGTCAACTTTGAAACTGCAATCTTTCTAACAGTTACTTCAATTTCTCTGTAGAATTTTATTAAGTTCATAACTGTTTCCATTATCGTTCTAATTTCAGGCAACAAATTTAGTTGGGCAACTACTAGGTTCGAGCCGGCCGCCAATGTGAAGCATATGATGATCGAGACTAAAATGCAATCTCACCCGTTGGAAATATACTCAAATTTTTGTGTTAAAACATGATTTTTGTAACCTTTGGAGGCAATTCAAACATAATTATTCCCTGTTTCTTATCACTTAACATTATTCACAAACATGACTTCAAATAAAGTTTCAATGCCATTTAAGAGGCCAAATATTTTTTGCTTTTGCTATTACATTGCTGTTTCTTTCTCGTGCCTTGTAGTTGAGATTGAATACGCTCAATCCACTTGTTGTGCATTCAAATAACTTGTCAAGATTCTCTTCATGCCTGACCCGCGATTGCGGGAATTGCTGTTTAAGATGACAAACCTCTCTTCTCTTGCTGGACTAATCACTGTTGCAGGTGAGAAACTTGGTGTGGAGCAAGCAGTCATACAAGCAGCATCTAAACCAGTTACTGATTGCCGAAATGAGGATTCCTGATGGTCGACAAAACTGATCTTCGCAGACTTACTGAGGCATCTACATATAGCAATTCATCGATTCGAGCAACGATATTGAAGGCGAGGCTCTCCAATACTCTAGAGTAGCTTTCGAGGATGGATTTTCCGACAAGAATCAGCATTCAGATATGTAATGGAATTGCAGCTTGCAAGGCACACAAACCTTGTTGAATTGGATCTTGCAGACATCCAAGTTGGTTTGTGTTAGACCAGGGAACCTTTGCTTCAAGCACAGCAAGATCGTCTCGGCTCTATTGGCAATATTGGATACATTGTGAATGGAAAGGAAGGTGGAGAGTAAACAGACTTCATTGTGAATGAGACTTTAATCCCACGTTAAGAGTTTCAAAGCATATTGGTTGGTTTAAATTGTTTCACAAGCATGTTAATTGTGAACAATGGCATGGAGAGAGACTCTCACGCGTGGGTGTGCAGGGGGTGCAAATCTAGGATTCGGATTTGTACTGAACCAAGTTAATTCATGTGCGTGTACAACCTGTACGCGTCAAATATCGGACCGGGTGCGATAAAAATTTATCCAAATAAATTAACATTTTGTCACAACCGTGACCGAGAGCAAAAGATAGAGTGAAAGAGCAATAATTGTCTTTCATCTCGTTCTTAACTTTCCGTGTGTTTCCCGCTCGGTGGATTTTCCCTAGCATTCGGGTACTTTTTCAGTTCACCACGAGCAACCAGTGCTTTGTTATGCCCGTGGTCCCGCTGTTGTATCCTGAGGAACAAACACTTATCGGAACCTCGAAGCACATTCGGAGGATAAATCTGTTTCAAAGAAACTGCATTACGCAGACCTCTCTCCGGTTCGGGAAAACCGGGTCAAGAAGTCTGGATCAGGAGATTCTGTTCGGGAATTTCAACTCGAGAGTCCGGGTCGGGAATTCTAACTCCGGAGTTCGGGTCGGGAATTCCAACTCGAGAGATTCGAGTCGAGAATTCCAGCTCGGGAGATTCTCCATACAAGGCCTTTCAACAACTAAGTTAAAATTTTTATAATTTTAATTTATTTTTGAACTCTCCGAAAGTATATCTCCAACGGACAAATACTATACTTTTTTCAGCATCCATGGCCATGCCCCTCGTGAATTGAGTCTTCGATGCGGTTTGCAATTTCGAGAGCTTGGTGTTGGGAGGATAAATCGAGACGATCCAGAAGGCACTCAGGTGAGAATTGTTCAGAAGTAAAACAACTGTACACTGTCTCACCCATGCTTGCTCTTAGATTCTGTAATCCAGGGTCATTGTATGATCATTCGATCGATGGAACGAAATGCTGTTGATTGCATTGGAAAGATCAAGGGAATGAAAACACACCGTTGGAAGTGAATCAAAGTAAGAATCAGGAACTTCCATTTCTTCCAAAGTAGTGCTGTTGATTGCGACTGAAGCCTTCAATATCTGATTTGGACAGTCTCTTTGGTGTTGCAACTGCTTTCTCGTGCTCTTCCAAAGTCCTTCGGCAGGAACACGAGGAACGGGAAGCCACCATTTCTCATTCTGCTGGTGAATTCTTCTTCTGAAAGATGCCAAACTATCAGAATCTGCCACTGTCCCTTGATCAACGTACCAAAATTCTGGATCACTGAAGCTGTGTAGTATTTCCTGCAAAGATCGACACCAGCGAGTGTGCTTAAACCTGAAATGAACGAGTGCAAAATCACATTGTCTCTCACAAGAAGCATATTGTTCAATTTCCTGAGTGCTGGAAGATTGATGCACAGATCTGGCCTTGGCCTGCAACTCATAACCTCAAGCTTGCTTCCATCAGGATACGTGTGCAAAGTCGGTTTGAATTCGACAATGTGATCGCTGACATAAAGAAGCAACTCCATCTCCCTTCGCCACAGGGACTTCTTTTCAGGAGGTAGAGCTTCCAATCTCCAAAGCTGACCAAACACAGTAGCTGGAAGAAGCACAAGAAACCGAGATCGGCCTTAATCTATGCAAGTAATGATATTTACAGTAAAAATAAATATTTTAGTAAAAATTTTAATCGTTAATTTGTGACACGTCGACGTTTGATCATCGATCGGACACTATCGGCGGCCTCCAGCTGTCATCCCGAACCAAACTATACTGTGAGGGACACGGTGAACTCGTAGGGAATCGCCGCAATTGAGATCTTGCATTATTCACGGTCGATTTCGACGGGTTCACTATTGGCGGAGATCCTGACGGGTTCACCGTCCTCCCAAGATATAGTTTGATTTGGGGCGGCGATCAAAGGTCGCCGGTCAGAGACGTAGCTAGGATTTAAAATTATATGGGGCTGACCGACTATAATTAATTTAACAAAATAATTAATTTAAAAATATATACGAATACTATATTTTAAAAATATAGAATAAAAGTATTTAATATTCAATATATTCAATTAAAAATATAGAGTGAAAATACTATTAAAATTATGTTTTTCAATTCTTCTAAAATCAAAATCATTAATTATTATATTGATAATAAATTTTTTGCTCAATATAGATTACTATATAATATATAAAAGCTTATTTTCTATCTTGTTACCAAGAATTATCATAACAAATTTTATAGTCAGAAAAACTTATTTCATTGTTATTGTAAAAATGAAAAATAAAAAATAAATATAATGATCAAGAACATATTATTTATATATATATATATATATATATATATATATATATATATATATATATATATATATATATATATATATATACTATTGCAAGAGTTATTAAATACAAGTTAAAAAAATAGAAAATAAATAAACTAACTCATATTAATTTAAATCAAATTAGATTTTAACTAAAATTAATGCCTAGATGGAAAGATAAGAATTACAATGATTTAAATTAAAATTATATTTAATTTAGTCAAATTATAATTGAATCAAGTGATAAATTAAATTTTTTCTTTAAAATAAATTCGAATATGTAAAAAAAAAATTCTCTTACCTATTTTACTTCCTTTTTTTCATGCAGGTGCAACAACTCAATATTATCCTCCGTAAATGGCCTTTGACATGCCTCTCTCTCTCTTTTTTTTTTTTTTTCCTTCTCTTGTTTTTTCACTACAGCAAATCTGCATTTGTTTGCCCTCTCCCTCGCCTATCTAATTTTTAGTTAATTCAAAACTAGGTGGGGTTGGAGCCCACCCTAGCCCAAGGGTGGCTCCGTCCATATCGCCGGTAATGTTTGATCGGCGATCGGCGATCGGCGATCGGACTTATCGTCGAGTGACAGTCAAAATTTTAACTGTGGCATTCACTTTCATTGTGCGTATCATTTTTCATCTATATATACTCCACAATTTTTCAAGGATTAGAAAAAGAGAAATGATTTACATAGTGAAAGTGAATGTCTCAGTTAAAAATTTAACCATTAATCGGCGACACATCCGATCACCGTTTGGACACCACCGACGACCTTCGATCGTCGTCCTGAATTAAACTATATCTTGAGGAGATGGTGAACCCGTCAGAATCGTTAGCAACGACGAACATGTCAGGATCGACGATGAATAATGCGAGATCGCAATTACGATGATCTCCGATGGATTCACCGTACCCCCAGGGAATTATTTGGTTCAGGACAGTAGCCGAAAGCCGCCGACGGTTCCTGATTGTCGATCGAACGTTGGACATGTCACTGATTAACGATTAAATTTTACTAAGGCATTCATGCGTTACCCTTAGAAAAATATAATCACCATAGAGATTGGTGACTGCATTAAGAGATGGCCAGCGCAGTGCAGACCCCTTTACCACAGCCAGACATGTCTTCCCCCAGCAGCAACTTGGAGTTGGAAGCCGCTCCTTCATCAACTCGATCTCTAAACGAATGCAACTGCAGGTTAAACAAAAGAAGCTCTTCAAATTTGCATTAACTTGTGAAAATTCCTCTCCTGAAACTCCACCTTTCACCATCTTGCTCTCAAAGGTCGAACAGCTGAAGGCTTTGCCACATTTGCTCTCGGCGTCCTCCATTGAGAGGCAATGCCGGCCGGCGGCGGCCGGATCAGAAGCGCAGAGGAAGGCGAGATGGATTAAGGGTACTCGTTGCATTATTAAGGGTGCATGGTGGTTGGCGTTGGGGGCTCTAAAGTGACAGTTTCTGCAATGATTGAAGGAGAAAAGCTAAGAAACGGAGGTGATTTGTTCGCTTTCAATGCCCCGTCTCAGGGTCAACACGGAAGAGATAAATCATAAAGGTTGCTAGTCCGGATGCTATGGCTAGTGCGTGAGGAAGACGAACACACTAACTTTATCAGATTTTGACATCTAAATTTCATTATGACAACATCCATCACGGACAAAAAGCTAAGAAACGGGAGGACGTGTGTGTGGGGGGACTATCTCAGAGGGGGTTGGTGGTGGCCATGATACCCAAAGATGGAAGTTGCATGCAAATTGCAGGGGATTTCAAATATCTTAAAGATGCAATCTGGATTAATGCAAAAAGGCCGGGAGTTTAGTTAGTTCAAATTCTTGATTCCATCGATGTATTCATTGATTGATTGCCAGTCACTCAATTTGTTTGTTCAACAGAATATAATTCTTTGCTCTATGCTCGCCTCTTTGTTAGTTGCATAAAGGTATGATTTTGATAACTGGACTAGATATAAAACTGATCGAGACAAGAATTCAGAGGTCCAGAAGTTCAATCGATTTAACTGGGAGTCTAACCGAGATATAATCGGTATATAATAAAATATGTATTTATATAAATATATTCTGGGAGTATAACCGAGATATAACTGATATATAATAGAACATGTATTTATATAAATATATGAAACTAACAACTTACTTAATTATTTTCTTCAAGATTGGATTAACTAGGTCGAGCATGTAATATATTTTTGTTAAGAACTCAGTACGATATTCTTGAAAAAAGGGTTAGTATCAAAGAAAAATTTAAGTTTAACACTATTGGATTCAAGCAAACAGTAAATTTATTCGTTTGAGATTTTAAATGAAAGCAAATTAGGATTTTAATATTTTATTTTTTAAATTTTATTTTCAGTAAGAAAATAAAACTCTAAAAGGGAAAAAAAATCAAAAAATAAAATAAACAAGTCGATTTTTTTGATTTGTCCGGTTCACCGGTTCTTGATCGGTTCAAAACGGTTCACACTCGATTTTTGAGCAATTAATTTTTAAAATTAACTCGGATAAAAAATCTGATCGGTTCTCAGTTCAATCGGTTCAACCGATCGATTCAGTTCGATTTTCAGAAGGCTGCATAAAGGCGAATCGGTCAAACTGGTGGGTTTGATTGTGACTTGGGAAAACATTTGAGCCTACTCGAAGAGCTCTTTGTTTATTGTAGCATTACTGTATGATCCAATAGCGGAGAAGCATGCGCCAAGTGCAACTACCAACCTTTTATGCATTTTTTATTTTTTCACGTTAACACTGGATATCTTATTTTTGAATTGATTAATTCTGAATAGGATCGGTTTGATCGTTTAGAAATCCCTATTAATTATAAGAATAAATCAGTAAGTATTTATATCGATCTATCAAGTCAATTTGTTTTCTCATATTTGTCTCATAATTGATCGAGTTGAACCTAAATCTTAAAATTCTTGAGATCTACATTGTTCGTTTTCTCATGTCCATGATATATTAAAGAAAAATCTCTTACAATTCGACATCCTGAGTCTCAATCATGAAATTCTTGAGATCTACACGTTTAACCACTTCAGTGTAACTCCAGGAGCCACCTTTTATGTCGAGGAAATTAGTTTTCATGGTTAATTAATCAAATTATTTTGTGAATAAATTATCATTTTCATTATTTTAGATCAAATTGTCAAGTTCCCACCTAATAAATCAACTTTAACTTATTTTTTTAATTGAAATAAGGTATCAAAGCTTTAGACTAGATTAATCTCGGAAATAATCGATTCAGTCTTACGAAAATTTTTAATAGTCGTATGAGTAAATTAGAAAAGTATAAATAGAAGTCCATGCTGACATTATAAAAAATTTTAAATTTTAAATGTACGATGGATCATGGATTGAACACTCTGTTGAACCTATTGTAATGTACTAAACCAGTGAAAAAATTATAAAATGATCAAAAATAAAAAAATAAATTTCACTATATTTTCTATTTTTTTTATAAAAAAACTTCACTATATTTTATATTTTTACTCTTTGACTGGGTTTTGTTAGACGTAATCTACAATAGATTCAACCAGATCCTTCATAAATTCCAGTAAGATCACGTGGACTGGAGCTGGCAATGAAGTCAAACGATTGCACGCCCCTCCATGTTTCAAATCTCCCACCCAACAAAATACCACGAATCTTGTGTTTGAAATCAATTTCCTCCTCTGTTCTTCCTTCCTTCCTTGTGTTTGGAATCCGTGATGAAGAGGGAGCATTGTGGCGGCAAATCCATCGCTTTCCGGCAGCTCTGTTGCTTCCTCATCGCCATCTCCATCCCTTCCTCCTTCTTCATCTTCTGGTCTCACCCCGCCTCTGCTCCCTGCTACATCGATGCCGCCGCCGCCGCTGCGGCCGTCGAGCAGAATAGGTCCTTGGACATCCTCGCCTTTTCCTCCGCCCTCAACCATCTTTCTTTCTCCGCCCGCCCGCCGCCGCGGCTCCTCAAGATCGCCCTCTTCGTCAAGCGCTGGCCGCAGCGCAACCGCGCCGGCGGCCTCGAGCGCCACGCCCTCACGCTCCACCTCGCCCTCGCGCGCCGCGGCCACGAGGTGCACGTCTTCACCACCAAATCCAACGCCACCGCAGCCGCCTCCGCCCTGATCTTCCACCCCACCGAGCCCTCCCCTGCCGGCTTCCTCAACCAGGCCCTGGCGTGGGAGCAGTTCCGCATCCACAACGCCACCGGGCGGCCCTTCGAAGTGATCCACTCGGAGAGCGTCGGCGTCCTCCACGGCCGCGCCCGAGGCCTCAGCAACCTCGCCGCGTCCTGGCACGGCATCGCCTACGAGACCATCCACTCCGACGTGGTTCAGGACCTGCTCCGCGGCTCGTCGGAGCCGCGGAGCCCGATCGTGGCGGAGCGGCTCGCCAAGGTGATCGAGGAAGTCAAGTTCTTCCCCCGCTACGCCCACCACGTCGCCACCAGCGACCACGTCGGGGACGTCCTCAAGCGGGTCTACATGATCCCGGAGGAGCGCGTCCACATCATCGTCAACGGCGTCGACGAGAGCGTCTTCGGCCCCGATCCGAAATCGGGAGCAGAATTCAAGGCCAAGGTCGGCGTGCCGACCGGCGCGAAGCTGGTGATCGGAATCGCGGGGAGGTTGGTGAAGGACAAAGGTCACCCGCTGATGTTCGAAGCTCTGAAGAAGGCCTTCGAGGAAGAAGAGACGTTCCGAAAGGGGGGCGTCTTCGTTCTGGTGGCCGGAGACGGGCCGTGGGGCGACAGGTACAGAGAGCTGGGCCGGAGCGTCATCGTCTTGGGGCCGCTGGAGCAGTCCGAGCTCGCCAAATTCTACAACTCGCTCGACGTTTACATGAACCCGACGCTGAGAGCGCAGGGGCTCGACCACACCTTCATAGAGGCGATGATATCGGGGGTGGCCGCCGCCGGCACGAGGTTCGCGAGCATCACGGGGTCGCTGATAGTGGGGCCGGAGGTGGGGTACACCTTCCTGCCGACGGTGGAGTCGCTGACGGCGTGTCTGTTCAGGATCGCGGCCGACGGGAAGGAGGTGCTGGCGAGGAAAGGGGAGGCGGCCAGGAGCAGAGCGTTGAGGCTGCACACCGCCACCAAGATGTCCCTCGCTTACGAGAGGCTGTTCTTGTGCATAGCCAAGAGATCGCCGGCGGTGAAGGACGACGACGACGACTACTGCAAATACCCACTTCCGTGGGATTGAAGTGGAGTGCTGGGGAAGAAATATTACTATTTGTGGCATTTAAAGCCATGCACAAGTTAACCAGTCCGGCCATTTTCTATAAGATCCGTCATTTCAGACAATTTAACATAACTCATATTATAAGAACATTCATATAACATTATTCAATAATTTAATATTATTTATCTACATATTTTATTTCAATTTATTTATAATTTAAATGATTATTATTTAAATAATAATAATATTTTTAAATATTTTATATTATTTAATGTTATCATTATTTAAATTTTAAATATATAATTTTAATATTTCAATTTTATTCTCTAAAACCAATCTGATCGGCATCTTGATCGGTCTGGTGACCGATCAAGCAGGCAGACCGATCAGGATGCCATGTCATACGCGATGAACGCGTTCAAACATCTGAACGCGTTCATCATGGGTCCACATTAACGTGCTCCCCACAATGATATTAACACGGACAGACCGATCAAGCAGGCAAACCGATCAGGATGTCATGTCATACGCGATGAACGCGTTCAAACATCTGAACGCGTTCATCACGGGTCCACATTAACGTGCTCCCCACAATGATATTAACACGGACGGCTCGTTAATCGAACGTTATAACGCTTGATTAATGAGCCGTTGCAGATGCCTAAGATCCGTCATTCCAGACAATTAATACTATAAATAGACAAACTGTAACATATGACTCGCACCAAAAATTTTAACTGTTTGCTTAAGAAGGTAAAAGACGATTCATTTTTCTTTAACGCTTTCACCACTCCATAACACAAAAAAAAATCATGAAAATTACTAATTCGGACAATGACTAACACAAACACCCATCTTTATCAAGATTTAACCTTAAAATCTTATGATAACGTCTGATACATTAATCATCAATCATATGAAAATGACTTTGCTTATGACTGTTAAGATGCGTTTGATTCAAGTTATCAGATACAATCTTAGTTATGTGATTACTAAGTAATAACATAACTAAGGTAATGGAGAATGAAGCATAACCTAAAAATCTGAAATTGTTTGGTTCAATTTAGGTAATCAAATAAAATTTTATTTGTTTGGAGGTAATAATCTATGACATAATATAATATTTTACCGTATTATTCTTTAGTTAAATTTAAGTATAATATTATTATATGCTTATAAATTTAAAATAAAAAAGTAAGATGATATTATATACATATTCGTACCCTCGATCGCTGGCTGTCGACGGTGGTCGCCGACTGTCGTTGCCGGTTCGGCCGTGAATAATGGCCGATTGTCGACGGTGGTCGTCGGCCGTCGTCGTCGATCGTCGGTCGACGCCGTCGCCAATCGTCGACGGCGGTCGACAATCGCTGTTCGCCGACGGCGATGATGGCCGATTGCTGGCGATAGTCGCCGACTGCCGAAGGTGGTCGCCCGCGAATAATGCCTCTTTTGCGAAGGTAAATATTGGAGGATAATTTTGGAAAGATAAATTTCATAATCCCGAAATCAAGAAAAACCTTAAGGGGCGTTTGATAGACTTGTTTTCCATTTTCATTTTATGTAGAAAATATGATTTTCTGGAAAACATGTTTGGTTTGTATTTTCTAACCTTATTTTTTAGAAAAAGATACATCATTTTCTGGAAAACTAGAGAATTAAAGAAAGTCATTTTTCAGAAAATAAAAAAATATAATTTTCTAGAAAATGAAAATAGAAAATGAAGCAAACCAAACGTCCCCTTACTTTCCTAAGGTTTTCCGATTCCGAATTGCATGCCCCTTTTGCTGACGTGTCGGGCATCGATCATTACTTGGGAATCGCTGATTATCTAAACTAAACAAGATTTTTATTGATAATCTTGAACGAATAATCAAGGTTATCAAGGATAACCTCCAACCAAACGTACCCTTAGCACTTGAGATTAATTCCCTTGCATTAATATTAAATTACTCAAATTTATTGCATATGTTCAAATAAATGTGTTTAAAGGATAGCTAAGCACTAAAGCATCATGAAAAAAAGTAGATATGTAATTTCAACTCTCACCAAGTCTACATCTATTTGAAATATTTCAATCAATACAGCAGAAACTACCAATTGTTTTTAAGCACTTCCAATGCGTTTCCATAAATGATCCATATTTCCGTCTGTGAAGAGAAACCATCATTGGCAGCTCAAGTATGGAGATAGTTCGCAGCCATCATCAGTTCCAAAGTCATCTCAGGTTCAATGTGAAACTCGGTCTCCTTTCCACTGTCAGGTACAGCATCCAAATGGGCAGCAAGCTCAAGTTAACAGACAGCATCATATATTAACAAACAGCATCTCACAACTTTTTTTTTTTTAGTTCTCTATTTTTAGATCAAAAGCTTGAGCAAGTAGCGAAAGGATAGGTGCATATGAATTTGGGTTTTAACTCACTAATCATCCAATTCTGCCCTTTTGAGCATGAAAATGAAATAAGTCATAAATTATTTCAAATTTCCTGTATGCAACTGCTTTTAGTCAGAGTGGGATAGTTAGAACTATCAATTCAGATCAGCTGCAAATGCTAGATTTGCTGAGCGACATCACTCCTTAAATTTAGTAATTTCCATCAGTCACATAGTAGAAGCATTGGGGAGATGATTAAGTCTTTAGTGTTGTAATGTCAATGATAAAAGGTTGAGTTGACATTAGAGATTGCAGAAAAAACATCCATGAAAGTAAGTGATTATGATGATAGAGTTGTATAGAAAAGACTCCCACTGGTCCCATCGTCCTCAGGATGACTATACAAAGGAGATAACAAAACAAAATAGGCTATTGGTTAAGGATTAGGAAGAAATTGAGTTTTCTTATTCAGGCTGCAATAATTGTCAAGACACAACAACAAAAGCTGTGAGTCCCAGCTATTTGGGTTCAGCTAAACTACTGCTAGTATGTGAAAGCTAAACAAAAATCACACTAGATGATAAAGGAAGACACTCCCTGAACAGAGTCAAGATGGTTCAAAAGCAACATGCCTAGATATGTTTGTTAAAGTTGCATGATATAACATATGGCTGCGAGCAGCAAAATTCTAAAGAATCAAATGACTTCTGAATATCCTATGTGGGAAGGGAGGGAGAGACATACGAGTAATGAAAATGCTGGTGGAACTCACCATTTGTTATGTTCCTTGGGGGAACAAAAGGAAGAGAAAGAAACAACTGGAAAAACATTTTCCCAATTGAGCAAAATTGCTTCTAGTTAAATGAAGGGAAAAGCTACACAAAGAAGGTAGCAATTTCCTTCACTGTGTATATCGCTTTCCTTTTTCACTTCTTTCCATGACATTTACCTCTCTCGTAGGAAACACTAAGGATATACAGAGACAGAATTACCATAGATTAGTTAAAGACAATTATGATCTTTCTTCTGCAAAGAGAACATCATCTATTAGTAGTAGTATACAACAGTCTGCGTAGATAAGTTCAAACTAACAAGTCTATCATCCATAGGTGCTCAATTTTAAATGCTTCTAAAGATGGGCATCTACTTATTGTTCCAAAACAAGAAGGAAAAAAAGAATAAAGATACTAATTTGAACAGGTTCCAAACAAAAACTATATTTATGTCCTTTACAGGACATAGTCAGCGTCAAAAAATGAATAACAACAAATTTCCAATAGAATTCAATCAGGAGCTTAAATAAAAGAAAGCAAGTTAGGAGGAATCAGAATATTAGTTGTGGCCCAAAATGGTATACTTTTCCCTTTAGCTACATGGGGTAACAAATGCAATAAGGAGATGGCAAAGCCCACTGCCTATTTCTTTGGTTTGAGAAGGATAAACTGAGTTGAATGAAATTGCTAAATGTTGTCAACAAATATAAATCTCATTAGAAACAAACTAACGGGATTTTAAAGTGTAATAAAAAAACCCCCAATTTATTAAATGCTGTTTATCAATGGGAATTAGCAATTAGCATATAATACCAAATATTAAATATAAAGGTAAATTATCATGAGGCTTTCTACTATTAATACTTAGAACTTGCAATTATTATTGTTTCCATAAAAAATGTATGATTCACATTGCATGTTATTGTATTTTCAACAATCATGGAAAACGTTATAATAGTTTTACAGTAAAAACTAATTCAACAAGAATCTACGTTTTTTCTCAAAGCTTGACTAAATAATTTTACTGAAAAATGATGGAAGGCACTGAAATTCCAATTATAAGGAATTGAAAATAGATACAGCAATTCAATATGTTAGAGGTATTAGATTGATAATTTTATCAGTCTAATGGATTCAGTTCCACATTAATACTATTAGGTAAGAGGTTATAGACAACCACATGTTTCTCATAGTATGATGCAATACAATATTTTCGATCCCTGAATTTCACATGGTATCAATGTAGGTAAAAATACCCGCTATTCTCACCCAAGGTAACAGGTGCTCTCCCTCCACATAGCGGGCATCTCATGGAAGAGGGTGTGCCTCTCCAAACCTATAAATAGAGCATCAAAGCATCACTTCAAGAAAATGCAAAAATCAGACCAATTAAAACCACCAACCATCAGTCAGATTTTCAACTCAGACCAACTATGTCTTCACCTCACACGGCTAGATTTTTTTGCCATGAACCAATGACCAACTCACTTAATGCAACTCAACCAAATTCCTTCTGGAGGACCTTAGCTCAGTCAGAACACCTCACAATGGGCAAGCGTAGACACCTCAGAATGGGCAAGCGTAGACCTCCACTATACAGCTCAACTGGCTTGTAGTATAATTTAACAGAATTCCCAACTAATTGTCTAACCAGTATCTAGACCAGCATTGACCGCATGCTGACAGTAACCATACTTGTTGACCACAGTAATACCAAATGCCCTTTTCGACGGATAACTTTTCCAAAACGAGGTGTTCTCCTGAAGTCGTCGACGTCACCCTTATCTCTCTAGACAGTTCACTGACCACACTTTATTGCATACCCACCAACATTTAGGTGAGGGCAACCTCCACCCACAACCCAACCGCTTAAGGCGCATGCCTACTAGAACATGGAAGTTCCTGCAAGTATTATGTTGTCTATGCAGCAACCACCAACTACCCATTCTTCTCACAGCAAACCCACACTTGCGATCTGATAGTCTACCATTGACCACACCTTATGCAAACATAAATATTGCAACTATTCGCCTCAGCTTGTAGCTTGACCATCTGTGTACTATTTCTGGAACTACTAATCATAGGATGAAGGGATCCTTAGTTACGTGCTTTGTTAACTCTATATTTTGTTTCTCTTATGTGTGTACATCATGTTTCCATTTTTTTTCACGGATAGTATATATTTTTCTTATGATAATTTCTGTCATTTACGTTATAAGGGCATTAATAGTATCTATAGTCCAACTTGAGGAGTGTTAGAAGTATTAGATAATAGAATTAACATATATCGTTATCATATAACATGGTGCAATACAAATATTTTTCATCCAAAATTTTCTACAAGATTTACAAATTTCACAAGTAACAAGCAAACTATTGCGATTACTAGGGTTTGTAAACACATGCTAGCAGATCAATCTCACAACCCTGAGGGAAAGGCAAATCATAATCACGCAATAGAAGTATAGGACAATAAATCAAGGTAAACGTAAGGGAAAAGAACCTTTGAAAATCAAGATTCCAGTAGAAGTATTGGCAGATTTTTTCCAGGATAGGCGTGCTAATCTCTGGAAAGGTCACAACTCCCAGTTGCGTCTCCGCGAAGCCACCTGCGCTACCGGAAATAAAGTTCAGATCTACTCCACAAAAGACCGAGAAACAAGAAACGTACGAGGAATCGACGTTAAGGAAGGAGGAGCGAAGAAGAAGAGAGACCGGGGGAGGTAAGCATGTTGCTGATCGTCTGGGAGACCATGGCGGCCTTCTTGTCGATGACGAACTCGAAACCCTCGGCGCTTATCAGCTTCACCATCTCTCCATTCCTCGTCTTCTCCTCCCCCTCCATCGCCCTCGATCGCCACCGATGCAGTGACCCGAACAGAACAAGCCGCAACAATTTATACGGATCGGGTCTAATTTGATTCGGGCAAGAAGACGATGCCAACACAGATCCGGCCCGGTGGATAACGGGTTATAGACCCGATAACCCGAGACAGGTAAAGGTCCAAATAGAGAGGCTATTTCAAGGCTCGAATCAAATGTTCTCGTTTCTCGGTCGGCCGTTCATGGCTTCCCTCTCGCCTCCCGAAAACGCCGGGATCGCGGCCCTCCCTTCCACCGGATCTGGCGTCGGGTGGGTATATTTCGTTCTCCTCTATTCAAATATCGATCTCCTTTTTCTCGTTCGGATAATGTTCTGATGGTTGTGGCTCATTTTGCAACAGTTTGAGATGGATTGAGTACAGGTAATAGAGAGGAGGAGGAGGAGGAGAAATGGCGCATCGAGTGGACAATGAGTACGATTACCTGTTTAAGATTGTTCTGATCGGGGATTCTGGCGTGGGGAAATCCAACATCCTCTCCAGGTTCACGCGCAACGAGTTCTGCTTGGAATCCAAGTCCACCATCGGCGTCGAGTTCGCCACCAGGACTCTTCAGGTACTCGACGAATTGCTTGCGTTCCTTTTTCTGCTCCGAAACATGTGCGTGATAGAGAGCTGCATGCGTGCTTACTAAATTATTCACAAAAGCCATTGTTCATCCTAATGCTCGAGAAGAAAGCTGCTTGAGCGACTATTATTTTGTTAAAATTTTGTTCCGTCTTGTGTGTGGAGCGGAAGAGTGAATGAGTTACTCAAGATAACTGGTTCAGAGATTCAACTTTCAAAACCTTAATCTTTCATGGAGGTTGTGGAAAACCAAGGACAGTTCAATTCAATCCAATTGTCAAATCTTGTAAGTGAGAATCTTTTGATACTTATCCAAGAATATCTCGCTTATGTCCAATATTCTACCAGTAAATAAAATCACCGAGGAAAAAGGAGGATATAGAAAAATAATAATGATGAAAAAGTGATAGGAAATATTTCTCCAGCTTTGATTTTATTCGAGGGAAGGAAAAAATTAGAGTTTTCCTTGTCACTGTTTCCTTTGTTAAGTGTGCGTGTGTGTGTATTAAATTTTTAAAAATCAAATTTGAGCTTTGTTACACATGAATAGTAGTGTCTTTTCTACATAAACCCAATGAAAATAGATTTTTGTTAAATTGGGAAAATATTTTCTCATTTTTTTCACTTTTCTCCCTCCATTTTCACCACCACAAATGGAGTGAAAGTACAAATGGAGAAATCCTTTTGCCGCCTTATTTTCTTTTTATTTCCCTCATGGGAAATATGGTCACCACATGAGACTAAGTGAAGAGATGAATTTGTACTCTTTCTTGCTCCTCAATCTCAATAGAGATCGAGTCACTATGCTATCACGTAGAAGACTAAGGAAATGCCTTATCTAATTTAAAATTCCTTGTGGAGAACAGGAGGTGGCCCCTTGATATTTAAGCATGCCCAAGAAGATCTCACTTAAATCACGTTGTACTAAAAGGAATAGATGTCTCTTATTACTCCCTTAAAATTTCCTAGTCCAAGATCATCCTAATTGAGATATCAACTCTAATTGCACATAAAAGCCCAATGCAAATATAATTCAATCTAAATTGCCAAGGCACTTAGGTTGGTGTTTGTAAAATCAGACCAGTCAACTATTAGCTAACCAAGTTAATTATATTAGTTCAAGAACAAAGAATAATTTGATTTATTTGCAAAATAGAATGTTAGGATCGATGCCGCACGCTAGAGGGGGGGGTGAATAGCAAATCTCGGCTTGTTCTTCCTACGTCGTTAGTATGCGCAGCGGAAACAATAATAATAAACAATAAAAACAAAGGAACAACGCTAACAAACCGTATTTAGTTGGTATCCACCCCGGCCGGGTGACTAATCCAACAATCCTTCGGCGGATCACTCCCCGGATAACCTCCGGCTAGAAACGTGTCGCTCCTTGTGGGTGGAGAAACCTCTCCACAACCCTTTGCAAGCTACTGAGCACACAAGACTACTAACTTGCCCTATCCAAGCAAGTTTCGTCAAGAAACCCCAGCCCGATCGAGTCCCCCTTTAAATAGACTCGGGCTGGAAATCACGCCACCAGTCGACTGCCCCCAGGGCAGTCGACTGGTGCCACTTAAAATCCGACCGTTACACCCAACGTTCGACTTTTCGTGGCTTCCAAGCAACTAGCAGTTGACTGCTCCCAGGGGCAGTCGACTGCTCCCAGTCGACTGCCCCAACTGGCAGTCGACTGCCAATCGACCAGAACCCTTCTGTGGGTTCTGGCAGTCGACTGCCCAACCTGGCAGTCGACTGCCCTGTCTACCAACCTAGGGTTTTGCCTCCCCGAGTACATTCCACTCAGCACTCGACCCCTAGGACTTCCCGAGTACATTCACACAGCACTCGTCCTCACGACTCGACTGACTCCTCTTCCGCAGCCTCGACTGTTGCCTTCGCGCCCTCTTCATCTTTGGCCCTCGTCCCTCGGATGCGCACGCAAGCCTCCAGCTTGCATCCATGCCACCCTTCACGTACGCCTCGAAGTCCGCGCCCATCAGCTCATCGTCCCTGCACTCCAAGGTCCCTCAGATGTGCACACAAGCCTCCAGCTTGCCTCCATGCCATCCTTCACCGTACTGAGGTCGTCCAGTCAAGTCCATATGCGTACCTGTACAACCTGCACACTCAACATACGCATATCAAATACACAAGGATAAACCTAACTTAAACCCTTTGCCCAAACATCAAAACCCATGGTCACACCGGACCATCTTAGGGCCGATTGCTCCAACATAGAACACATCAGCTGAACTAGATTTTTGACTAGTCAAATGGAAAAACTGTGACCAAAGTGGATGATTGATTAAACCCTAATCTAGTTTTCAAAATACCGACTTGGTGTTGGGGTCTCTTGATTCTTAAGCATGTCCGTGAAGATGTAACTTATCAGGTGTCATAAAAGTGAATTTGTCTCTTACTATCTGTTGGGGATACAATTAAAGTCTCATATTGGTAGGACATGAAAAAGATCACGAGTAAAAAAGGATGGAAGATATCTCCATTGGCATGAGACATTTTAGGGAAAAGCCCAAGAGCAAAGCCATGAGGGCTTAGATCCAAAATGGATAATATTTTGTCATTGTGGAGATATGCATATTCTTGAGTGGCCAAAGGTGATTCGCTCGCCCCTAACGCACCCGCCAACCCGTCCCAGGTCCAACACGGAGGAGGTAAATTGAGGAGCTACTAGCCCAAATGTTGTGGTTAGCGCGTGGGGAGGGCGGGTACATTGACTTTATCAAGTTTTGACCCCTAGACCTTAAGGTGGCAACACCGCATGCGCTAGCTATCGTCCATCCTGTGGGAACGATATGCATATCCTTGAGGTCTCAACAAGTGATGTTAGAGTCATGGTCCAGATCGGGTGTTATGTGGGGGTCCTTGAACGAAGTTGAGGAGAGACTTGGAGTTGGTCAAGTGTAATCGGATGCTTGCGGGAAGGTCCAGATCATGAGGGTAATCGTGATCCTTCGTTTGAGGGGAGGATTGTTAGGGATACAATCAAAGTCCCATATTGGTAAGACATGGAAAAGATCATGGGTTTGAAAGGATGAAAAATATCTCTATTGGTATGAGATATTTTGGGAAGAGCCCAAGTGCAAAGCCATGAGGGCTTAGGCCCAAAGTGGACAATCTTATGCATTGTGGAGATATGCATATCTTTGGGGTCTCAACAAGTGGTATCAGAGTTATGGTCTAGACCGGGTGTCATGTGGGGATCCTTGAATTAAGTTGAGGGGAGGCTCGGAGTAGGCCATGAATGATCAAATGCTTACTAAGAGGCCTGGAGCAAGTCAAGAGTGATCGGATGTGAATGCTCACGGGGAGGCCCGGAGGGCCTGGAGCTGGTCAAAAGGTGACTGGATGCTCGCGAGGAGGCTCGAAGCAGGTCAAAAGGTGACCGGATGCTCGTTGGAAGGTTCGGAGGCACGGAGCAGGTTGGATGATCGCGGGGAGGTCCAGAGGCCTGGAGCAGGTTGGATGCTTGCGGGGAGGCTCGGTGGGCCGGAATAAGTCAACGATTGACCGAATGCTCGAGGAGGCCCGCAGCAGGTCAAGAATGATCGAATGCTTATGAGGAGGCCTGGACCATGAGGGTAATGATGGTTCTTTGTTTGAGGGGAGAATTGTTCGTGATACAATTAAAGTCCCATATTGGTAAGATTGGTAAGACATGGAAAAGATTATGGGTATAAAAAGATGGAAGATATCTCCATTGGCATTAGGTCTTTTGGGATGAACCCAAGAGCAAAGCTATATGAGGGCTTGGGTCTAAAGTGGACAATATCATGCCATTACAAAAATATGCATATCTTTGGGATCTCAACACTACCTAATACTTTCTCATTTTCAATAATTATTAGAGTTGATAGACTAAATTTTTTCCATATAGATGTCTCTTAATACTTAAGCATGTACTCCAAAATCTCATTTAATTAAGTGAGACTAAGAGAGTGTCTTTTACTCTGTCGTCTCAGCGTTGTCAAAAGTGAAAGACTAATTTTTCCATTACTCTGCCAGTCTCACTTAATCTAGATGTAAAGGTAATTAATTGAAGATCTCATGGTATGTAAGTATGTCTTAAAGGATTTTACTAACATTAGTGGATCTAAGGGACCCCGCCATAGTTAAATTTTCGACTAATACTTAGACTTTTTATCTAACTCATTTATACTCATTTTGGATACTGACACATAGAGATTAATGTTGAGACCGATGGACTGGCTAGAGGGTTGGGGGGGGGATAGCTTGATGACCCGAATTCGTTGATTTCTTCCTACACGGTTATCGCGCAAGCGAAAATGCAAACTACAATTAAAATTAATGCTAACACTTAATCTCTTACGAGGTTCGGAGATTATTTGCTCCTATTCCACGGCGTGTCCTTGAGGTGGATGAACCCTTGATCCTTCAGTGGATCAATCTCCGACAATCTCCGGCTAATGCTTTCTTCTTCTCGGTGGAGAACAACCTCTCACAAGGTCTCTTCCTTTATACAAGATGAGAGCTAGGGTTAGGAGGAAGAGAGTGGACTTGGAAGCTTAAGCACTTAAGCAAGGGTGTTTCACAATAGCACAGCTAACCCTTCTCAAGTCTCAAGCTTCTCTTTAAATAGAGGAGAGAGCTGTTAAGAAAACAGCTCATCCCCAATACCAGTTGACTGGGGGCAGTCAACTGGTGTCCAGCCAACGGCTGGATTTCGAACAGACTAGTCGATTAGTTCCTAGACCAGTCGACTGCTACATGCTATTCGACCTTACAGAAAGATCAGTCGACTTGTTCCCTTACCAGTCGACTGCTACAGTTCACTCTCAGCGGTGCTAGTCGACTGCTTCCCTTGTCAGTCGACTGCCTAGCTTGCAAGCTCACTCTCAACCTCTCCGGAGTCCATCCTTCGCGTATGCCTTGAAGTCAACTTCCTCGGCTTGTGCCTTACAGTTCTCTTTCTTCGGCTCTCGTCACAAACCCGTGATTTGTCTCCATGCCATCCTTCGCGTATACCTTTGAAGTCTACTTCCTCGGTTCGCCCTTTGAAGTCCTTTTCCTTCGGCTTTCGTCCCTCGAATGCTTCACTCCGTTGTTTCTCATGTGTGATTCACCAAGTTCTGCAAGACTCAAACACACACATCAAGCCAATATGAAAACCTAACTTAATCATATTGACACACACATCAAACTCATGATCTACCCGATCAAACTTGGGTTGATTGCACCATCAATCTCCTCCTTTTTGATGCGTGACAATATGTTTAAGTTAGACACAAAGATGCAATTGAAAATTAGAAGCATAGTATACTAAGACGCATAAACATGCATCCTCCCCTTTAACCTATGTCTTATCACATGATTTTCAATTTTTGCACACACATGAAGAAATAAGTTAAATTCTAACTTAAACCCTTCAATTCTCCCCCTTTGACACCATTAAAAAGATCGTACCAAACAATGTTAACCTATGGTATCAAATAAAGATAAGGTTTTAAATTCTGAAAATACATATAAATCAGAAAACTCAGGTACCAGTCGACTGAGTCAGTTATTAGTCGACTAGTCTCATCAAAATTGCCCTTTCTTCCAAGAAATAGTAAGATACTGACCCTTGGTACCAATCGACTGATACATTTCTGATTCGAATTTCAGTCTTTTGAGCTGAATTTCAGAAATACATAAAAAATTCCAGAAAATTCGAAAAATCACGAAATTTTGCAAACATATTTCATTTGATGTCCTCTAACAAGGAAAAATATGGTTTCATGAACACTCAAAATATTTTTGAATTTTTGACCAAAACTCAAAAACTTAAAAAACCTTTAACTTTGTATCAAAATCAAACCTTAGTTTTGAACCCATGTGTTTTTCAAATCTATGTCATAGCAAATAAAATACAGAATTGTTTTCAAAACATTTGAAATATCCAACTATGATCTATGGGTAAGATGTCCATTAATTAAACATTTGCTTTCCCCATAGTTGGTCTATTATTGCTAAAATAGTACATTTCATATAATCAAAATACCATAGGCACATGTGAATTATGAGTATCACCCTAACATCTCATATGCATAAATAAACACATAAATCAAGTCATTATGAGATGTGATAAAGATACTCCCTACTTAGCCCATTTAATCATGAATTGCATTTAGGCTAAGTGCTCCCCTTTAAGGTCTCAAGTCAACCATTTTTTAAAAATTTTAAATTTTAACAACATGGTTGACTAATCCTAAATCCTTTAACCCTTAAGGATTGACTTTGGCACCTAATAGAAATGTTTCCTAATTGGGTTGACCAAATATTCTTTGGGAATCCATTTTCTATCTAGGGTTTTGGTTTTTACTTGTCCTCTAGCAAGTAGGCAATGATAGGTCTTTTGATTACTAGAATCCTTATATCCTAAACATGTTTTCTTGAAACTTGCTCTTTGACTTCTAATAATCATGTCTAAGTTATTAGAGCCAATTTCAAATTTTCTAAGGGTTTCACTAAGGTTATCCACCTTTTCCCTTAATTCTCTATTTTCCTCTTATAAACATGAATCATTTAAACTAGAAGAGGAGGAACATGCATGATATCCCTAAGTGTCATGGATTTTAGTTTTTCATTTAGCATGCAAATTTCATTTTTCAAACATTTAATTTTCTTTCTAGCTTTAAACAAGTCATCATTTGTGCTAAAAATTATTTTAACTAAAGTAGTAGTGGGTAGATTGTACACCTCACTTACCGAGACGTCCGAGTCTGAAGTTGAGCCTCTCCCTTCACTTGAGCTCCCTTCATCCTCATTTGAGTTTTTTCCTTCTTCAATTTCGAATGAAGTGGAGGCAATATCTTCAATTCCCATTAAACAAAATGGGACACATGGTGTTCCTCCTTCCGATGATGACGACTCATCCCATGTTGCCTTTAAGCTTTGGACCTTCTTCCCCTTTTCTTTTGTTTTCTTCTTCTCTTCTTTCTTCTTCCCTTTCTTTTTCTTCAAAAGAGGGCATTCCTCCCTCATATGTCCTTCTTCTTGACAATTGTAGCAAATGATTTTTCTTGTCCTACTCTTGCTCCTTGAACTTTTCCTACCATGAGATTTGTTAGTTGAAAAATGTTTTAAAGATTTTTCTCATTTTTCTTACCATGTATGCTTCCTCATCACTATTCATGGATGGACTTGACTCTTCCGAATCGGATGATGAGACCTTCTTCTTCTTGCCTTTTCCCTTGTTTGCCACAAGGGCTACTTCTCTTGGTTTGTAAACTTCTTCAATTGCTCCTCCAACCTGAGTTTCATGGAGCTCCATTGTTGAGAAGAATTCTTCTAGAGAAGTTTTCTCTAGATCCTGGATATGTAATAGGAGTCCACCATTGAGCTCCAATTTGTGGTTCTTAGAAAGACATTGATGGCTTTCATCGATATGTCTCGGTTGGAAGTTGTTCACCTACACTTGTTAGTCCATTAAGAATTTCTTTAATTTTAGCATGTAAGTTAAATACCTTCTCCCCTTTGTCAAGTTTGATGTTGTTGAGTTGAGATCGGAGAAGGTCTCTCTTTGCCAACTTTGCTTCCAATGTGCCCTTATGAAGCTCTACTAGCTTATCTCATAAGTCCTTGGCACTTAAGTAGCTCCCAATCCTTGTTACCTCTTGTTGGGGAAGCACACTTAGTAAATGGTGCAAGACTTTTGAATTTGCTAGATAATCATCCCTTTGTTTTTGCTCCATCTTATTTTTTCAAGTAGCTTGTTCTCTTGATCCCTAGGCACTTCAAAATCATTTTCCATTATTAACGTAATATCAAAAATCGGTATTAAAGAATATCTCCATCCTCTTTTTCCACCAAGAGAATTCTCCTTTGAATTTGGATGGTTGGATGTGCGAGCCGACCATTTTGATGCTCTTCTAAGCGGTTAGTCCAATTGAAGGCGACCTTGCGCTCTGATACTACTTGTTGGGACCGATGGACCGGCTAGAAGGGGGGTGAATAGTTTGATGGCCCGAATTCGTTGATTTTTTCCTACACAGTTAGTGTGCAAGCGGAAATACAAATTACAATTAAAATCAATGCTAACACTTAACCTCTTATGTGGTTCGGAGACAAAGTGGATAAAAATTTAAAAAAGATGCCCTTTTGATGATTTAGACAAAGTGGGATGCCCTTTTGATATTTGTGCATCATATTTCACCTTCTCAGGCATCATATCCTTAGATTTGCCTTATAAACCATATGGGATTAGGGCTAAGTATAGAAGATGACTCTCTCCTGTTAATCTTTATTCTATTTTCATTGATTTATAAGGATTATGTGCACTATTTCCTCTGAAAAATCTGAATGTTAAAGGGATGGCTTGTGCTTAATTATCTAGGATTATTATTTGAATCATAAAATTTAATGAATTGATTTACGCCATAAAACAAAGCTTGTGATAGCAAACAAGATTGAACATAAAGGAATAATATGGGAAGCCTTTTTCTTTCAGTTAGTGTTTCTTTTCTTTTTTTGACATAGTTATCGTCGTATTGATGTGATCTCTATAACTGGCTATAGACTCATGGTAAGATTTATGCCGACCTTACTTGAACCAGTCATGTAAACGGTTCATCAATGCATGCTTTAACATGACAATTGGCAATAGTTCAAATCCAAAAGGGTTCTTTGCATGCCTGTGCTGATGGTTGTATCATACCCAAAATTATTGCCATCAACCTTTTCTGTTATTCTCGTTCATTAGGCAGCATCAAGCTCCTCATTTTAGATAATATCCTTATGTAGAATTTAATCAGTAGCAAATAGCAATTGCATACTGATTCGTGCCTTTTAGTTTTCCATTTTTTATATTGTTCATAAACTTGATTTCATAAACAGCTAGAGGGGAAGACAATCAAGGCTCAGATATGGGACACGGCTGGGCAGGAAAGGTACCGAGCCATCACCAGCGCTTACTACAGGGGTGCAGTTGGAGCACTCCTGGTCTATGACATAACAAAGAAGCAAACTTTTGAAAATGTTCAAAGGTGGCTACGCGAGCTGAGGGACCATGCCGACTCCAACATTGTGATCTTGATGGTTGGGAACAAGGCAGACTTGAGGCATCTTCGAGCAGTCGCAGAAGAGGAAGCCCAGATGTTAGCTGAGAAGGAAGAGCTTTCTTTCCTGGAGACATCAGCTTTGGAGGCACTTAACATAGATAAGGCATTTCAGACTATATTAAAAAGTATTTACCAAATAATCAGCCGAAAGGCACTTGCTGCTGCAGAGGCAGCAGGAACAGTTCCCAGCCAAGGCATGACCATCAATGTATCGGATCCCAATGGAGGCTTCACAAAGAAAGGTTGCTGTTCAAATTAGCTAATTGGCCTTTTGTGTGGGTGGTTTGCCCAGAATCTTGGACCCGCCCAAGGTGCTAGCACAATTATTCAATAATTGTTCATTTATAGTTTATTCAGATCTGCATTGAAAAGTCTGTCTTAGTTTCTTTTGTTCTGGAGGCTATGAGATGCAGATTTCCATTTCCATATACTTGGTTCTCACTAAAAAAGTAAATGATCGCTTGGATATAGACTCTGTAAATTTCATGTTTTGTATTACTAATACCGGTAACATTATCAGATATTTGTTCATCTGTCGAATGTTTGTGGCAAAAATTTGCAAAGCAAATAGTATTCTTATCCATTCATGAGGTACTTAAATATGATTAATCATTCACACACATGAAGACCATAAACCACATGGCTATGCTTCCAACAAATTTGATTTCATACTGTCAAGTATTAATGTATTATTATAGGATTTTTTTTTTTTTATTGCTACCATCTTTTGTACCGATTTTGCTGCCTCTGTTTACCTTTTTATTTAGCAACTCTTATTAGCCTGAAGTGTGGATGGAGGAGGGAAAGGAATCAAAGGTGGAAGAAATTCCTAAGGGAAGAGAAAGGAGGAAAGGAGAAAGGAAAGAGGAGAAAATGAGAAAAAAAAAAATACAATCCCTGCCTTCGACGACCACAACTCATGACCAGACCACGAGTTCACGGTGGCCTAGTTGCAATCGCAGTCAAGCCCTGAGCTATTCATGGCCTGGCCGCGAGCTTGCAAGCTTGTGACCATGATTCACAGCCATGCCGTGAATAACTGGCAGCTATTTTCTGCTAGACTTCAAAAGATATGGACTTAAAAGCAGAACAAAAGAAGAGTAAACTCAATCGTCTTCCCAAAAGATATGCAACAATATTGAGAGAAAATTATTTACCTTGCAAATTAAATATATGACGAGGTTGCTTGATTTTGTGATTATCGTTGATCGCCAAGAAGAATATACATACGACTCTTTGAGAATGTATAATATTAGGTATTGTGATGATTTATTTAATTTATACAAATTGTGACCCCTGGATCTCATAGATATTTTGATTCCATCCAATAATGATGCTATAGCTTAGATCCAATTGGTTTTTAACAAATTAGTATCACCTGGCTATGAATCACGACCACTGCAATTCATGGCTAGGTAGGTAAGAGCTTGCATTGGATATGATTTCCAAAAGATTTTTCATGGTCATCCAGTACTAGGTGATTATGGAGATGCAAGATTTCCTTTTAGGCACTTGGATCTTCCTAAGACTAGAATGATTGGCCTTATCATATGCTGCAGGAGATGTGCTACTCTTGTCTTAGGTAAAGCATCTTAATCTTTGTTCTTGCTAATAGTACTTTGGATGAGCAGAGTTGCTTTTTCTTGCAACTGCTGAACAGATAACCAATGGTAGGCAGCTAAACGGCTTGCAGATCTTCAGGCACAGGCAGATGTGCCTGAAATTATGAATTAACCCAGCTGGAGTTCCAAAGATTAGGCATTAATATACTTCTGTATCTCCTTGGAGTTGCCTCAGTTGAGGTATGTAATTCTATCTGTGAATATATTCCTTACAGATTGATTAATTGAAGATGAATTACTTTTTTATCCTCAATTTTGACATGTTTGAAATTCATCAAAGACGATTTACACTGAATTGATACTTGACATTTCAAATATATCCAATGTTAACTGAACACCTCCATCTCGTTAAATTTGTAATGTAGCACACTGTGTGATTACATACTCCTCCTGGTAATAAGCACTGCGAAGGGCTGGAATCGAATAGGCGATCGGCAATCTTCATGGCCGCCATGACTAGGCTGCCGTAAGTCTTTAAAAATGATAAGCAGTTATTCCCATATTCCTGTTGCACTTTCTCATCCTTACCCCACCAGCAAATTATAATTTGATGCTTCTGGGGGATCACAAATTCATGTCAAGATATAGATCATGTCGCGCTTACGCTATAGATAATGCAAAAGTAAGATGAAGATGAAAATTCCAAATTGCATGGAACAAACACCAAAAGCTAGACATCTATCTTAAGATTTTGGCTTGCAACTGAAGTGCTTGAGGGTGATGGTTTGGGCGTGTAAGTTTAATGTTTTCATGATACTAATGGATGGTGTTCCTAGACAGACCTGAGTTTCTTTGTTAAGAAATGGCAGAGGCATCTTCAGCTAGTGGTATTAGCATCAGTTAGATTGTTATTGTGAAAAAAGAAAAGATCTATATTAAGAACTAGATTGCTAGGCATCACAGATTTCTATAGTTGCATGTGATATATTCTCAGTTGGATTTGCTCATCATGAAACTATGGAAAACATATTTGTATTATAGGCACAAAAGTAAATGCACAAAGTAATTATCAACCCAACTTCTTTCCGATTAGTTTGGCACTCTACATGTAGGACTGATTATTCATGGTTCCATGGCATGAACAAAGGGGGAAAATGATCAAAATGAACTCTCTTCGTAACATTGATCTGTATGATGTTACATTGAATTGATATTGTGCACCTTCACTGCAGGTTCTCATGCAGAGGCAGATTGAGCATCTTGCTACTAAACAAAGTTTTGCTTCTGTTCCTTCTGGAGGTTTTCTTCGACGTTGTCCTGCCATGGAACCTTAATCTGTTGCAGTGCTTTTGCGTCGAATTGAATCCATGGCCACCAGATGCCTTTAACCTCTTTCTGTTGGGATTCTCTTTTTTCACAAGATCTTCAATGCATCTAGCATCCGATAGAGATCTAAAAGACTCTGATTTCCCCTCAAAATACTTGGACAGCCCTCTTCTGCAGATTGGACAGTTTCAACCTCATGAGCTGATGAAACATCAAAGAGTTTGCATTGCAAACCGATAATTCAGTACTTACTTGATTGGGAGCCCGTCCACGAGCGAAGACAAGTCAAAAGAAGATTGATTTGGATCAAATTGTGCTGCATTGGATGACAGGGAAGACGAGGAGCTTGGAGATGTGGAGGTTGCATCATCTGTAAGATCCGACGATGTCGACAAGATGGAGTCATCAGAATTTCCATCAAATGAAGAAGATTCACACCTCTTATCATCGTAATCATCCTCAATTCTCTTCAAACAGAGGTCATTGGGAGCACATTCACCCATGGTGATCAAGTGGAAATGGAAACAAGTTTCGTTGATAGTTATTTTTCTGCTTTTGCGGGCTTTCTCTTATATTGTGTTGGTTGTGCCAAGGTCATTGTCTGTTTTGAGGATTAGAATCACATGTCTCCACCTGCTGTTGATTAGGGAGAGTTTGTGGATAGGATGAGGACATGGATAGAAGCGACCTCGATCATCCATATCTGCCACGTTTTATTTTATTATTATTTTCTGGTTTCTTTTCTTTCGACTTTCCCTGCATTCTGCCAGATTTATTAATTCAAGCATTAAAATGTTTACCTTCAATGTTTTTCAAACGCGGAATTCATGGCTGCCGGAAGTTCTCACACATCTCCCATGTAAGATTTTTTTTTAAAAAAAATATGAAATGAAAAAATTGAATAAAAAAATATAACTATTATGAGTTGAAAATTTGAGGATTATAATTTAAGAGTAGAAGTAAATTTCAAATTTATTTTTTATTATATAATATATATGGAATCATGCAACATCATATATTAAATTGGATCATAAAAAAATTCATTTAGAATTCTAGTGAGAAACAGGTATTTTGGATACCAAATTTGATGTTAAATTGGATATTAATTTTGAAAATATTTTTTTAAATCCCAAAATTAACATATTATTTTTATTTAAATTTAAGATACACTTTTTCAATTAGGTTATAGTGTTCAAGATAAAAAAATAATAAAAAATCGAAAACTTCTAAGATTTACCTTCCTAATTGAGTTATAGTGTTAATTTTTTTTTAAAAAAAGAGACTTAAGGTGCTTCCCATTGAATGATATTAAAATTATTACTTTTAAAATTTGGATTAAAAAAAATAAATGTCTAACTTTAGGATTATAATTTTTTTTTAAAATTTAACATCAGAATCGCTAATTTAGTATCAAGTTTGGAACTTAAAAAGTACGTGACCTGAATTCTAATTATTATAGATGTTTTAATAAATTTTTATATTAGTGATGTGATATATTAAGATTATAAAAAAAATTATTTCGAATTCTAAGATTGAAGATGTCTTCAGAACTTGGATAATTTTTTTTTAATGCTTTTGATACCTTTTCTTTCTTCCAATTATTCTAGAAGTATTTTGATTGTGTAAATTAGAGGTACAAACGAATTCAATTAAGTTGAATAATAGAAAAAATATTAATATTTGAATTTGAACTCTAAAATACGAGAGATATTCAAAGTTATTCTAAGTTTGAAAATATAAATAATTTTGACTAAAAAAAAAAGAAAATCTAGTTTGGTTCAAATTTTAATTTTAATACAATTGAATTACAGCTCAAATGTTTCAAATTCGAATTAATTTTATTTTGTGCATATTCAAACATACACTGTAGTATACAACAGAATAAAAACATATAGAGTTTAGCTCGTCAGTTGTTCACCATCAATCAAAAAAATATGGGAAAAAATCGAAGAAACTTTTTTTTAATAGTCATCTCTTTTATATTTTTAATAAAAAGACGTTTCACCCTATCATTTCTCTTAACATTCCCAACTGTCCTCTAGTATATTTAGGGTTGTAAATAAGTCGAGTCGAGTCGAGTAATGCTGAGCTGAACTTTAGGGTATTCAAATTTATTTGAAAAGGTAATTGAGTCAAGTCGAATTGAACTTAAAATGAACTAAGCTTTTAAAATGATTGTTCAAGCTTCGCTTGATTTATTTTTTTATGTGTTTGAACTTGATTCGTTTAAATGTTATCGAGCTCTTAATTTAAATTTGACTTGAGCTTGATTCTTTTAGATGTTAGCAAGCTCTCAATTCAAACTTGTTTGATTGTTTAAAATTTTTACTTATTTAATTGATTATTGAGCTTGATAATTCAAACTTATTCATTTATTTTATTTTTTTATTTATTTAGCATGTTGATAAAAATTTTATTAATAATCATTGTTCGTGATCATTGTTCACGAATGTTGTTCATGAATATTATTCACGAACGTTGTCACGAATATTAACGAGCTGAACACGTATACATTCAAGCTTATTTGTTTAGTTTAACGAACTATTCAAACTTATTTTTTTAATTAATCTAGTGTATATTAAACGAATATACACAAGATCTTACCAAGCCGAATACTAAGTTTGTTTACGAACATTTGATTCATTTACAATCATAATTAAGTATATTGTTAGACATTACTATCTCATATCACACGTCTTAAATTCTGAACAGGACAAATATTATAGTAGTTACTAAACCATAATAATTGTTACCGTAGTTAGCAACTACAATTCATAGTTATTATAGCATGAATATATGTTATTAAACAAAATAAGTTTGTAATATAATAGTGTTAAAATCGTAACTACTCTAATATTATAATTGTTATAATTTCATATTTGATACAATATAAATATTATTAAATAAGACAAGTTCTAATATTTATAAAATCGTAGATACTAAATATGAATATTGTTAAATAGATAAATCCGTTCCACCGATTCTAATTTAATATAATTATATTTAGGATAGTTTTATCATTATATAAATGATTGATGGGCTTCATCATTAAAAATTAAAATAGAGGCGCCACTTTGTTTGATTAAAAAAAAGGCACTCCTCCAGTTTTTTCAATCAAATTGGATTAAAAATTATCAAATACATTTAAATTTAACTCATATTTAATAATCATAAATAGGAATTGTTCAAGAAGCGAACGACGAAAATGACGAATCATCAAAGCACAATCCATGGCAACGATGACGGAGAGAAGATGTCGACGCCTGCGAGATTAACACGAGCGTAAAGGGGATGCACCAGAAGAAGTTCCGGTGGAGTCCTCTTCGACGTTTAAGTCAGAATTTTTTCTTTTCGGGCAAACAACGAGAAATCAAAGTATTCTAATTCTAGAAAGCTTACCCTTTTTACCTGGGTGCCGAGACATCTTATATACCTAACGTCTTCCTCCCACGTATCCCCACCTCCTCTTCCACGTTTCTTAGTCATCGGTTACTTGCCAGCCGTCTTCCTCTGGTAACGGCCGTTGTGACTATTAAGGTCCTAATTACCATGCACTGCAAACAATAATTACCTAATGACTTTCCTGTTCTGGAAGGAGAAGAGAGTACTTGAAGTCCGACTTTCTTATACCTACGCTGATCTTTGGGCTCCACTCTTTCGAGTCAGTCTCGGAGTCTTATTTCCCGAGCTGATCTTGGGGCATTCTTTCATTCTTCCGAGATAGTCTCGGGAGCTCGAATGCCGATCTGACATCGGGGCATTTATTCCATTCCCCCAAGAGAGTCTGACTCCCGGTCTGACCTCGGGCATTTCTTTCATTCTCCCGAGATAGTTTCGGGAGCCTGACTCCCGGTCTGACTTTGGGGAACTAGTTTGGTGGGCCCTACCATGTAACTTTCCCATGCCACGTGTCTTTCCTGATTGCTCATCCCTATCAGAATTAAATATTTTTTGAGTTTGGCTTAGATTCGTTTGCACCCTTACTCTCAATCATAAAGTTGGATAGAAAAGCTAGCATTGACCTAGATTATCTACTACAATATCTCTATCCATAATGATCTCCCCTTCCTTTCAAAAAGATGTTGTTCAAATTGTAACGCAAGCTCGATTGAGACTGGCCTTAATCTGACTCTCACCCAAATGCATATCTTAATGCCCTGCCAAAGGAAAAAGTAGTCCCATGAAAGCTACTCATCTGCCTAACCCTAGCTATTATTACTACTGCCTATACATATATATATAGCTAGCATTAACACCTCATCTAATCTTCCTGTCAAACAACTGGAATCATTCTTCCCAATCTCCAAACATTGCATTGCATGTCCTTTTCACAGTGACTGATCCTTTGGGACTTCAATCTAAGAAAATAGTTTTTTTTTTTTTTTGACTAATTTCGGAGGTGACCGATTTAATATATCGTACAAAAGTTTCCACCGCCAGGGCGGATTTATATGATGGCCACGGCCTCCCTAAAATTTTAATAATATTATTTTTATATAGAAATTTTTAGTTTTTTAGTATAGAAATTTTTTATTTTTTACTAATTATATTATTTGACCTCTATAAAAATAAATATTTATAGTTGGTCTAATGGTTAGTTTAGTTTTTCTTTAAACATACATTTAGGGTTCAAATCCCTTGGTGGTCTAAATTTTTTTTTAAAAAACAAATCTCTATTTCTCAAATTTTAACTAAATATACATTATATATCTTTAAAAGATTGTGCAGGTCATTATTATAATAATTATTTTTGTGATCATTATTATAATAATTATTTATGTGACTTAATATGCGGTCCCTCCAAACCTACCATTCTAGATTTGTTCTGTCCAACGACCACTAGAGTAAATCCGGGAGCATGATTCATTCAAAATTCTCATAGAAATATATTCACTAATTCATCCAAACTACATGATAAATTAAGAAAAGAGAGTTTTTTTTGCTTTCAGTTGTGTGTGTCAGCCAAAATGAAATGTCTCAAGAAAGATTCAAAATGAGTAATTAAAAAATTAAAAGGAGAAGACTAAATGTGCTTGGAAGTAGATGGATAGATATGGTGGACGAAGGTTCGATTTGACATCAAGTTTTAGGGGGCAAAAAAAACTAATATATATATATATATATATATATAAAATAAATTACGGAACTTATTCGCACATCGACTTGATGGTTCATCATTTTGCAAGGTGTGATTCTTGTTTCCACTAGACTATCCTTTATTGAATTCTTCCTACTAAGAGTTTAGAAAATAAAAGTAGCTCTAAATGGAGTATTAACTTTAACAAATATGAACACAAAGTTACTTATAACACAAACTAAGTACATGTGTGTTAAATCTCCTTTAAAAATAAGTTAGTGCACTTAAGATATCATCACTATTTCGAGCTCTCAATTTCATAATCATATTGGTGGCCCGTGAGGACAATTTCATAATCATATTGTTCAATATATTTGGTACTATTAGGACAAACATTGCAATATATATATATAAGGGCCAAACGAGTTAGAATGGAGTTGGCCTTGTATATATAAATCTTATTAAAAGAATCAATGATAGATCCATTTTCCCTAGTATCAGAGTTCTAAGAGGTCTTATATAGTTGACGTAGTTGGTACCTATATAAGTATTTACTATAATAGGACTTGAGATTAATTTTAGTGGATACAAAAATACTTCGTTAATGTCTGACTTCCCTCATGCGAATGGACCCAATGCTAGAGCAAAATATCCTTCATGATTTGCACCTCCCCGCACCCCATTTCCAAAATTTGTAAGATGCCCTGAAGAGATCAGTAAGATGATGATTTTACCTTTTAATGCAATAGTATAGTTTCTACGGATTTAAAAACTTATTATTGTTATTCTAAAGGGCATTGCTATTGGATAAATAACTTGTTAGGCTTTAGTAGGCCCAATCATTCCATAATGGGTCGATGGTCTATTTTATTTTATTTTATAATTTAAGTGTCTAAGTTTCGCCCAATTAATCAGATAAATCTAAAATATAATTTATGCACACTCAATCTCCAAAATATTCCTATTATGATTTGAACTCTAGTCTTGGTGTTTATTTTCTTTAAGTGCTTTACAATCTTGGGCATGATTTGTTGCTCAACACATTCAACTCTTTTGATTTAGTCCATCTATCTAACTTAGTCAACTTAATCAAGCTATTTGACGTTGACCATTTTGCAAACCTACTTGGTCCAACTAGCTCAACTCATCCTAACAACTTCCTTGACTCATCAACCCCCAAAACATGCTCGACTTGACTAGTTTGATCGACATGCATGTTTGGCCACCCGATAGACCCATTTGATTCGAAATTTTAGTCTCAAAATTATAATCTGAAACATAATGATTTTTTTCCAATCTTAGTCTATGGATTAGGTAATGAAGTTTTAGTTGGAATGACCATTCCATCTTAATCTTTTTATTTTTCTTTTCTAATGGAACTAAATTTTTGTCAACCTCAATATAATGAAAAGGGGAAATTATTTTATTTTTTATTTTTAGTTGGCCCAATTATTCAACTTGCGCCGATTAATCTTGACGTCGGACAAGATAGTGATTATCCTTCAGACAGGATTGAGGAGAAAGCAAGAAGAAAAACACAAAAAGAGAAACTTTATTATCGCTAGAGAATTAATTCTCTTATTAAGGATCTTTATATAGACTCTGCATTCTAACACAAAGAAAGGAAAAAATCTTAATTTATGGACCTAATTTCTATCTTGTAAAGAAAATGAAATTTTTATTAGAAAAGAAAATAACTTGACATAAATTAAATTAATAAACTACACTATTTATGTTAACATAAACAAATCCTAACTCACATGTACCAGAAATACCAAAAATATCCTAAATACTATAAAAATATAAAATATTTAAAATAGTAATAAAATCTTCGGAAGCTCAAATGAGATCATAAATAGTATAATTTGGGCTTGAAAGTTGGCATGATGAGTATCCTAGTAACAAATATAAATCTCTGAATTCAACATGTGTAGCCATCGATAGAGTCTGATTTTAAGTCCTGAGTCAAAAGTTATCCCTTTGAAATTCAAAGGGTGATGTTGGATTCGTCATGCATCAAATCATGAGGCGACCGATTCAATTCCATAAAATTTTTCATTGACTATCAAAATAAAAGAAGAAATAATTGTAACAAATGACCTATTAATTTGATATTTTTAGATCAATTATTTATTTAAAAAATTATGTATTAATTAAATTGAAATTTAAATGTTTGAAAATTATCATCCTGCTACAGTGTGGTATCAGTGGGAAAAAAAAACAAGAGGAAGTGAAGTTATTGTGTAAAGTTTTGTTTTCCAATATTGGTCAACATGAGAACTGACATGAAACATGCATGCATGCAGGGGTACGTACACCCTGCTACAAATAAGCCAATTAACCCATTGGCCAATTTAACAAAACACTCAACCCCACAACAATCGATCGATCGTCCACTTCATTACAATGACAAATATGAGCTAGCTAGCTAGCAAGCTGTTCATGATCAGTTAAACACAGTCTCGGCGAGACAGAGCCTGAGCATGCGAATAGTCCAAAGGTGATCTCAAATGAGCAAGCTTGCAAGCATGAGGCCCCAACTCATCAAGGCTCCTTCAATGATGTTGATCGTTAGTTCAAATATTATGCAGCGGAAGGACGATTAATTATTAATTTAAATATTCGTGGTTCGATCCCTAAATACGACGTATTTTTTAAAATATTTCTTTCAAATGGGGCACGAACCCTGGGACGCTAGCTTCTAGACCGTCTACCGTGAGTGCTTTTTGATATATCTTGACGGCCGATAAAAAAATTTCATGGGACCAAATCGATCGTCCGAGATTCAAAATTATCAAACCTCAATAATTATTATTATTATTATTGTTATTATTATTATTTTTGTTAGTTCAAATATCAGCACTAGCGATCGAGCTCTTGTAATTATCTTTCATGCTATCCCTAAAACAGTAACTTCTCAAGTTCAAATTAACGCTAGTTCACAGTGGCAAAAATACTTATGTTATTATAAAAAGTGATAAATGATGAATAGTTGTTAGCCCAAATAATGATGGATCCCGAGAACGTTGAAGGTTAACTTATCGGTAATTATACGTTGAGATTGACTATTGAGGTGATCTGATGATCATGAACAATTTCTTCAAGGATCCTGGGATGAAGAATACGCCAAGAAAAGCATATTAGGATGACGATCAAAGAGTTCTCTGATACAATCACACTCACATTCAAGTAAGCTGATGATGAAGGAGAAATAGAAGATGTATAAAGGAATTAGAGGTTTTGCGTTATATGCGCGAATCTCCATGAGCCTCATGTTGGAACAAGTGACTTTTTATAGAATTGTGGGTGAGTCTCACGTTCTCCACGTGTTTTGAGATTCTAACTTACGTTTACCCATTGATCGCGGGCCAGCGTATGTGCGGCTTGGCCCGGCAGCCTGGCGCCTTGTCAGCAGAAGAAAGAGTTATGGGCTCCGAGAGCCCATGAGACATAAGGTTTGTATTGGTGGTTCGACCTAGTTCCCTCGAGAACGAGAGGCCCCCTGGGTCCAGCACGGGCTGGACTGGGAGGCCCGAGTCCGAGGCTCACTTCACAACGTCATGGAATCTCAGTTCTCCCGAGTTGGGGGAACCTCAAACTCATAGCATCTTCAAGACATACACAACTATACGCTTACACATCACTCGGTTCGAGGTCCCCGATCAGGCACGTGGTGACCCACGTCCCTCAGAATCGGCCTAACCGAGCATCCAGACTAGCGTATAGGTCCACCCCTGTGCCCCTCTCAATAGTTTGGCTCCCAGCCGATGCGTGACGGCCCACGCTCCTGGGATAAGCCCGAACTAGAGGAGACTTTACTCGATGAACCACTGAATTGCACCATCATTAATTCTAGTTCCTCAGTCGGCCTCCTCACCTTGTGCCCTCAGTCGGCACTGATATTCTAGGTCCTCAGTCGACACCCATACTCTAGGCCTTCAATCGGCCTCCTCATCTCGTGTTCTCAGTCGGCACCCATACTCTAGGCCCTCAGTCAGCCTCCTCATCTCGTGTCCTCAGTCGGCACCCATACTCTAGACCTTCAGTCGGCCTCCTCATCTCGTGCCCTCAGCCGGCACCCATACTCTAGGCCCTCAGTCGGTCTCCTCATCTCGTGCCCTCAGTCGGCACCCATACTCTAGACCCTCAGTTGACCTCCTTATCTCGTGCCCTCAGTTGGCATTTGTCATGACTCACCAAAGCAACCACTCCCTGACACAGGACTAGCAGAAGGAATAAGGGTCGGCGCGAGTAAAGCATCATTCCGACATTAATCGCAAGCATCCCGCTGACGCCACGATCTTCCTGCCACATCCTGAGCCCCATACCCCGACCACATATCTATGTGTCAGGTCGAGCGGCGCCCAACGACGTTAACCATTAAGTTGACAGTGCCCTTTTCCTTATTCCGGAGTGCGACACCTTACCCTGCCACCTCTGGGTACACATTGCCCTGTCCTCGCTACGAGACAAAAGGTGGCAGGCTGGGCAGCAACTGTCAGCTTCCCCGGCTATATAAGCCTCTCCACTCCGACGCCCGCAGGTACGCACAATAGTGAATTCTTACTGTTCTATTGCTTCCCTTTTGCTTTCCACTCTCGAGAACTGACTTGACCATTGGAGTGTCTTGCCGGGGACTTTTTCCGGCGGGTTCTAACGGTCCTTGTCTTGTAGGTTAGGAGTGAGCTTCGCGGCCAGCCCAGCGGTTCGTGATCCCCGGAGGACCATCTCACTCGTGGGGTATCCACCTCACTTCACGACAGGATCACCCATGTTTCGTAGGCAAGTATAATATAATATTATATTATTATATAATATATTATTAGATATATTATTTGATGTGATATATATATAACGGGTCTCTTAACGAAAATATTTGTTAGCCTCTTAACCAATATGATCACGAGCTCACGAACCAAATATTATTAAGCTCGAACTCGACTCGACAATATTTCAAACTTGAAATTAGGTTTGAATTTGGCTAATTAACTTAATCGAACAAACTTTTTTTTAATCGAGATCCGAATAATTCGCGTGCTACTTCGTGTACCTCCATTTTAGAGCCGGTAATATACTAATTAATTTGTCACGAAATGTATGGGCTCATCAAATTTAAATATGAATGAAATGAAAGCTGGAAACCCTTTTACAACTCAAAAGAATGAAAATGTAATATAGGGGCCACAGGTCGTATTTTTCTCGGGGACTAGTTGTCTTTGTTCGATTCGCGCTTGTATTTAGGTGTCGTTTGTGTTTTCGGGTTTCAAATAAAATTGGGTTTTGGGTTCAATTCGGATATGAAAATGAAATGGTATGAGATACAAGATGTATGCCACCAAAACTTGATACGCAAGGAATAAAGCTTATGTGCCAAGATGATGCTAAGTGCCAAAACTGTGGTTGACCATTCCAAATTGAAACTAATTACTTCAACTTGGAAGACAAAGCTATTAGTGAAGTACTAGCTTGAATTAAGGAAGAATTTCAGCAATGAAGAACAGAACACAAGGCTGCTATACAAAACTGAGTCTAACTCAGCAATTGGACACAAAGATAAGAACTAACAATTTAAACTTCCGATCATGAAACTGAGTTCCAAAACAAAAGATTTGCAGAAACTAATTTCTCATTACTGACACAAACTGATTTCAAATGAGTTGAATTATTAATTGATGCAAGGAAAGAACTAAAAGCCAGATATGCAGAAATTAAATCTGATTTTCAGAATCAGAGTTGCAAAGAAACAAACTCTGAGTTGCAAGAATTGAATTTCAGAGTACGGCATTAAAGTCGATGCAAGAATTGATACACTATAACCAATTGCATAAACAAATTGATCAAGTGGAGATATAATGCAATGGTTGACCAAACAATAACCTCTTCATGTGTTGGAATTGAAAACATAAAACTACATGGGGAGACTGCAGAAATACAGTTGTGCAGAAATTGAGGTAAAATTTGCCACCCAAATGGATGAAACTGATGTGCTGGATCTGATATGGAATGCCAAGTGAATTTCGGTACTCAGAAACTACAAGAATTTTGGTACTCGAATGCACAATTCAGCAGTGATCCACTGCAAACATTGAAGACAGGAATCAAGTGAAGATTTTCATTGAAACTAAGACTGCAGGAATCACTTGATGTGCAGAATTTCTGAAATCAGGATGCAAGGTTGATGCGCAGGTAAACAAGAAAGAAATGCAGAGTTTCAGATACTGAATTAGGTGCAATAACAACAGATGCAAGCTGAAGTAAATTCCAGAAGTGAAAATGCAGAAAAAAAAAACTAATTCGAATGCAGTTATTTGAGTGCAGAAATAGAAATGCAACACTTAAACAAGCATGGGCAGTAATGCAGTGACAAATCCAAAGGCTAAAACTAGCACTTGCAACTTACTTGAATCCCTAATCGAGAAGGCAGAAAAACTGAAAAGAAAATAAAGAATCCTTGATACAAGTTCAGAAGCTACAGCTGATAACACTTGCAGAAAATGAAATATGGCACGCAGCTGAACAATTTGATACGCAAGCTAAGGAAGCTGATACGCAAGCTAAAAACAAGAACTAAACTGAAATTGAAATCGATCACTATCTAAGCAAGCTTCCTAATTACTTAACTGATTGGATTAAACCCTAATTACAGCAGAAACAAGGCATTAACCAAGCTAACCAATTCTGAAGGAAAGACAGTAATGAAACAAGCGGCAGAACTTCGAAATTACAGCTAAAACAGGAAAATTAACTAAGTAAAACTACTCCTCAATTCTCCCTAAGCTCGAAATCTTCTTGGTTGTCAATCAAGAGCTGGCTTCGAACCCCTAGGCACAGCAAATCGGTGGAAGAACAGCTTCAATCGATCACTCTGCTCAAATTGAATCAGCTGGAAGAAATTCCAGTCCAATCGCTCTTGTCTCGATGGATGGCTTGCGGTTGTGAATTGAAGACCCTCTGAGCTCACCTGAGAACCCCTACAAGCAGCTCAAATGGTCGAAGGTGGCTTGTGGTCGAAACACAATCGATTGGGTAGCAAGGATGCCGAAACCCTCAAACTCCCTTGTTCTGATGCCAATTGAGCTGAAATCTCGATCCTAGCTATCTTCCAAGGACTCAGATAACGATCAAATGGAGAAATTAAGGGGTCGCGCCCCTTTGGATGAAGAAATGCTGAAAAACGATGAAAAACTGAAGAAGATGAACAGTGCGGCGAGGAAACGCGACGAGTTGAGCTGCGGCTGTGTTTTTGATTAAATAGGAATCAATGGACGGCTCAGATCGATCGGAGGAGATCCAACGGCTGATCTTGCTCTGATTGAAGCCAAACTTTTATGATGATGATCTGGGGTCAGGATCTGCCTTGTGGTAGCTCGGATCCTCCAGATGAGCAACGGATGGTCCAGATCAACTCTATCTGTGATTGGACGCTCTAGAGCCCTCCTTGCTTGATCCAACGGTTGATCTAGCTCTGATTGGAATGAAACCTTCAGATCTTGATCATAGAGCTTGATCAACCCTAACCCTAGCTCGGATTGCTTCAGATCGTCCCGGATGGCTCAGATCTAACCGCTCTTGAATCGGACGGCCCGGATTAATCATAGGCTTGATAATTCGATCCGGTTCACATCCGACTCAGGTTTGACCCAGTATGCCCTAGGTCCAGGATCCTTTCATGCCTACAAAAATATATCAGAAAATTAGTGGCCAAATAATCCAAAAATATGTAATTTTGCAATTAAGTCCAAAATAATAGGAAATCCTAAAACCTAGGGTAAAATCGCAATTAAACAATAAAAACATAGGTCAAACATGGATTTTAACAATTAAAATAATCAACAAAATGGTGCTTATCAATCCCCGGAGGACCATCTCACTCGTGGGGTATCCACCTCACTTCACGACAGGATCACCCATGTTTCGTAGGCAAGTATAATATAATATTATATTATTATATAATATATTATTAGATATATTATTTGATGTGATATATATATAACGGGTCTCTTAACGAAAATATTTGTTAGCCTCTTAACCAATATGATCACGAGCTCACGAACCAAATATTATTAAGCTCGAACTCGACTCGACAATATTTCAAACTTGAAATTAGGTTTGAATTTGGCTAATTAACTTAATCGAACAAACTTTTTTTTAATCGAGATCCGAATAATTCGCGTGCTACTTCGTGTACCTCCATTTTAGAGCCGGTAATCCGTTAACAGGTCAAATATTAATTTTAACCACCACCTCAGGATGTTTATCAACCTAGTTTCCGTAACTTTTCACCTGACACCTCCTGTTTATCTCCCGTATCAGTCAGTGACCAAGGAACGACAGAAATTAACGCTAGCTCACTGCTTGATTTAAAGGAAAGAGAGGCGTGTATAAAAGGTGAAATGCTCGCCCTTAACGTCTCTATAAGTTCGTCTAAGGATTAACACACATGATGAGAAAAATAGAATCGTCATCTTAATGGTCCTCTGGTCTTGGCCTCACAAGTTTTCAGAAGGGGTAAATCACGGTTTTTACTGGTGGCGTAAGACGCCTGAGGCCGAGAAGATTTAAGCCAGCAGATCAGATTTTTATCACGTGTACGACTGGTGACTTTCGAACTTGAAATCTCCGTTGTAAACAGCCAGTTGTCTTACCAACTGAGTTAGCCTGTGAAGACATGATGCCCCCTGGTCCCGGCCCCATAGATTTTGGAAGGGAGGCAAATCACGATTATCATTGGTGTGGTGAGGCGCCTGGGGTTGAAGGAATTAATGCCAACAGACCAGGATTTTATCCCCGTGCGTAATTGGCGACCCTCGAACCTGTGACCTCGACCAAATCGGCCAAGCGTCTTACCATCCGATCCAGCCCGTGGGGGTCATGATCAACACACACGAGAATTTAAAAGGTCAAAAAAGGTGGAACCGTCACCTTAGCGGCCCTCTGGTCCCGATCCTATAGATTTTCAGAGGGAGACAAATCACGATTATCACTAATATGGTGAAGCGTAATGTCGAAGAAATTAATGCTAGCCCACGAGAATTTAAAAGAGAGAGAGACGTAGATAAGGTCGATCGGTCTGGCGATGGTGGAGGACCCAGCGATAGTACTGAAAACAGAGGCAGCGGCTGACTTCCGACACCGGCGCAGGCCGTCTGTTGCTACGGTGACTCCGGATCCGTATGGCACAGAAGGAATTCCGTCAACAGCTTCGATCGGTCAGCATTTCCTCAATCACCTACTCCGATGATCCATTTGCAGCTCATCCTCTTCATTTTGCTTCCCTGTTTTTTTTAAAAAAAAATCTGAATTTAGTCGCTTTAAATGGTGAAGGAGAGAGATAAATGGCAGCAATCATTTATACGCAGAAAAATGTTTTGGTTGAGATATTATAGAAAAAATTTCGACCAACAAATTAAAATTCAATATTTCAAATTTACATTTCTATATCTTAAAATACTTTACTGAATATCTGAGAGATTGCATAAATGTTCTTGTCTTCAGGCACACCTCCCAAATCTCTCATCAATCAAATCAAAACCTAATGATTATAGACGGAAACTCAAAAAGATAAAGTGTGGGAGTGAGATGGAGGTTGGTACGAAGGTACAAGGCGAGCATCATCATGCATCAGCATCAGGCATTTTCAGCTTCAGCATTCAAAAGTAGTGCCATGAGTTTTCAAACTCCTCTCTGAAACTGCAGGTTTTATCACTGCAGCGTGGTAAATGCTTTGGTTACGGATTCGGCACTCAAACATGTTTCTCGGAGTGGAATCTTAAAACATCTGCAATTGAGAACAGGGAATTCTGAATCGGATGATAAGAATTTACAATGATTTGATCGAAGAGATAGCAGAAGAGCTCTTTCTTTATTTTTCGTGATTTCTAAATGTGTCTTGCATCATTTTCCTCGCGCGTAGAAGAATTCCCTCTCTGGCGCAGAGCACCTGTCGAGCCGGCCGACGACGGCGCTCTTGAAGTCGAAGGCCTCTTGAGCGCGAGTGCACGACCTCTGCATTCCGACGCCGCTCAGGCTGGCCCTCGATTCCAGCATCGGTTCGGGCAACGGGAGCCGCCGCCTCGTCGCGGAGCCGGCGGCCTCCGGCCGCTGCTTTGGCGCGCTCTGCGACCTCGACTTGGCCTCGAACGACTGCGTGCTGGCCATGTAGTTAGGGGAGCAGGGGACGTTGCTGAGCCGCCGTTGCGCGCTTTTCGCCGGAGTTGAGGGCGCATTGTTGCTCATGTAGCAGCGGGGCGTGCTCTGCGCCGTCGCGGGCCGGCATTTGCAGTCGAAGTCCCGGAAGTTGCAGCAGTCTGGGATGGGAATGCGGGCCGGGATGTGGCAGGTGAGCAGCGGGGAGGAGATGGAACTCGAGTGCCAGTCGTCGACGGGGTCGAGAACGGACGGGTTGGTGCTCCGTCGAGAAGAACGCGACTTGGGGCGGCAGGTGTCGATCTCCACCACCTTTGGGCTCCATGATGTCATGTTCTCGCTCAGTATCTCATCAAACTTTTCCTGCGATTCACGTACAGGAAAGAAAAACAGAGCAAAAATTATTAGAAATCCAAGTCCACTGTTTGCAACATGTCGAACACGACGTACTACGGATCGTCGAGGACGGAACTCTGGCGGTAACCTCCGATCGTTACGGACAAGATTGCGAGTTCGCTGAACTCGGACGGCGGCCTGAGCTCTGATGAGAGCCTGCATACTGTGAAGAGTTGCAGCGGCTTGCTTGCGTACGAGATAGCCTCTCACTAAGGCCTGTAGCTTAACCAATGCTCTCAGAGCTCTAAGTGCTTTCCTCGCCTGCGCAAACTCAAGAAAGGAAAGATTAATGGCTTTGCAGCGAAGGACCACAAAAAGAATGGAATCGCAGAGATCGAGCATGGACGAATAAAGAAGGTTTAACTTATGATAAAGCCCAAAAATAGATATCACAGGGAAGACGAGAAGAGCCCTATGCTCTACAGAGGGATCCATTTCGATCGAGCTTTTTCATTCTGCCGAAATTATTCAACTAAAAGGAAGAAATTTTAGTTACCAAGTAGCCCCTGAATGCTCTCTGGATCTTCACCGCCGAGCGTTCGTAGGCGTTGACGAAAAGGCCGACGCCCCTTCCCTGGCTTGTGAGCCGAACGACGGCAACCGCTGCCTGGGCTGCCGCCACCGCCGCATCGGCAGCTGCGGCGGTGGCCGCCGCAACCGCGATGGCGTGCTTGCTCTGCTCCTTCTCGCTATCGGCGTAGAACGACGGGAACCACGCTGCCTCCACCTCTGCAGATGTCGCAGCGTTCTGGCCCAGCACCACCTCCGACGTGCCTCTGTCCGCCTTCGCGAAGCTCCACCTTTTCTTCTCCCTTCTGTCCTCGACGCTGATATGGCCCCCGGAGCAGTCGCCTGACTCTTTCCTCTCCTTCTTCCCGCTCCAAAGGCGTTTTAGCCACCGCGTCGCCCGACCCATTTGCCGGCGCCTACAAGCTGCAGGTGCTACAAGGAACACAAACAGCGAGAAGGATGTGAATGACATGATAAGGGAAGGGAGGGAAGGGAACGATAAAAAAAATGAATTTTTGAAATATGCAGAAGGAAATCCGGCAAAAATTACTGGAAAAGATGCGATCTTTTTCAAAAATGAAGAAAAATCATAAGCCCTCGTGAAGAACAGCATTAAAAGACAAAAGGACGTCGAAGGACGGCCCAGGGATAAGGAAGCTCCACGCCCCACTCCAAAACCATTAAACAAATAGTCGAACGGATAGCCATTACAAACAAAAACAGGACGCAGAAAAGGAGGAAGATGTAACTTGAGGCTCTCCAGATTCAAATATGGAAGACTGAGGCGGCGGCTTTCACTCGTTGATACCTGTAAGTAAAGCTCGCCAGGAGTCCAAAAGAGGCGGAGACCAGAGGAGGGAACAGCTCAGATTTCTATAAATTCTCTACACCCCAAAACTTAAACAGAAAAGACAGAAGAATCAAAAGAAAGTAGGAAACAAGACGGACTAATTGCTCTAAAACGGAGCAAGATTGGACTTTTCCTCCACATACTTTCTGTTTCTCTTTTTCACTCTCCGCGGTTTGTAACTTCAAAGTAAGAAAACGTCACCGAGATAACACTACATATCGAGACTACATAACCAGTATGGCAGAGTGAGAAATGGCACCCCAAAAGGTCCGGGCTTTCCTTTCCGATCCCTGCAAATGGGGACAATGCGCATCGCAACAAAGAAAGCAGACTCCGCATGTGGTTCGAGAAAAAAAGGGGGTGTTAAATCATCAAAATGGGGGGGAAAAATAAATAACCCTAGATTAACTCTACATTAATCAATTTAAAATCCTCGAAAAGAATTAAACCCTAAATCAGTTCATTGCCATTTATTGCGATCCCTCTCTCTCTTTCTCGATCTCACTATAGGGCAATGAAAATCTACCTTTTTAATGATCACAAGGTAGCAGCTTTTCGATCGCTGACCGAACGAACTGCTCACGAAGCCAAAAGGACGATCTAATGGCAGAGGAAAAGGGGATCGGTCGGTGGTCTATACTCCTCAACCTCCACGGAACGTCTTCGACGAAAGAACAAATTGGGCAATGGATCATACGAAAGGGAATGCGAATTGAATGATATAGACTACATTACCCGTAGACTTCGCTCCCTCTCCACTCCTTTTCCCGGCGGCGGAGAGATCTGTCGCCCTCCTCCGCACTCCTCCGCACGATCGCGTTGCGAAAGGTGGGCAAGAGGTGCGGAGATTTAAAAGACGAATCCGTTGGATTAAAAATGATTTATTTTCTTTTATTAATTTCAAAAATAGTAGTTTAATGCCTGCCACGTCATTTTTTTTAAAAAAATGATAGACAAACACAGACGGTAACCACGTCCCAGTCACCGCATTTACTTAAATACCCCTATTGAAATCTAATATTAACCATTTTACCATCGTTACACGAAACAGATGAGTGGCGTTCTGGTAATTTCCGCTAGCCATAGATGTCGAACGGTGACGTCGCCGTTTATCCAACTCGAATTCTTTCTACAAAGACCCGAACACTATGATATTTACGAAACGGGACGACGCTTTATCAGAGAGGCCCGGCGGAGTTGGTTTATTTTCGTAAAAGTCCTTTCGTGAAGACTAAGCGAGGGTTTTCTGTTGTTAATGGTTTAAATATTTGGGGTTCTCGTTGTATTTTACAGGCATGGACTTGTTTGAATTTCCCACTAAGATACCGAATCTTTTTGAACGCTAGCAATGGAGTATACCTCACGCCAATAGAAGATTCGAAGCAATTCAAAAAAACTGCGAGGGTAAAAGCGTCAGTCTGCCGCAGTCAAACGAATGCATCCTGGTCTGTTTTTGTCTTGGAGCATGCCGCAGTCTCGGAAACGGGTCGGGTCGGGTCGGTCGAGGGGACCAAGATCATTCCGGACTCGGATTTAGATGAGCGTACGGTTGGACTCCGACAGAATGATGAGGTGTCGCGCGGAGAGGATGCATTCGCGGCGTGATCACGACGGCTTCGCTTGGAGAGTCGTGCTCTGGAGATCTGACGGCTGTGAGATTTGCACAGAGTCGTAGGGCACGTGCTATTTCCGTAAGATGCCAAATTTTTGCAAAAGGCACTCGATGCATTCAGCGCGGTCTGTTCTGTATAAAACAAGACTTCACTATCTTCTATTATAAACTATTTAATATTTATATTAGTAAAATAATAAAAAAAATTATTAAAGAGGTTTAAGAGAGTCGAGGGGAATTTTTCAAGAAATAAAATTTTTAATTCTGATATGATAATGATACGATGAAACATAAATCTATGTAGAACTACGAATGCTTTAGACATGTTTTCTTAATTTTTTATGTACTATAGGGATGCGCATCTCGAAATGAATACATAGTATGAGAAGCTACATGGCTGAGCCCTCTAAACTAATGCTCCGAGATCAAATCAATAATCAGACTTTTGAGGCTATCTCAAAAGAATAGAAGAAAACCTCTGACGTCGGACTAGGAATCAGTGACGGATCTAGGATTATAAGTTTGAGGAAGCCAACGTAAATAATTATTATAATAATAATCAAGAAAATAATTATTATAATAATATCTTCTCTAATCTTTCAAAGATAATGTATATTGAGTTAAAATTTGAAAAATAAAAAAAATATTTTTTTTAAAATTTAATCATCCAAGAGATTTGAACCCTAAATGTATGCTAAAATAAAAATTAAATTTACCATTAAATCCACTACAAATATAGATTTATAAAGGAGTCAAATTATATATATACTAAGAAAATAAAAATTGCTATATTAAAAAAATAAAAATTTCTATATAAAAATAATAGTATTAAAAATTTGGGGCGTGGCCCTCCCGGGCCCCATGTAAATCCACCCCTGCTAGGAATCGGGCTCCCGAAACTATCTCGGGAAATGGATGAATACCTCGATGTCAGCTCGGGAGATGAGACTACTCCGAGACTGACTCGGGAAATGAAGCCAAAGATCAATATAAGGATCAGAAAGTCCGACTTTAAGTATTCGTTCCTCCTTCCAGAACAGGAAATTCATCGGATAATTATTGTTCGTAACACATGGTAATTAATGCCTTAATGATCGCAGTGACCGTTACCAAAATAGAGAATATCTATCAAGTAACCGATGATTAAAGAACATGGAGGAGAACGTGGAGACACGTGTGATAAAGATCTCAGGTATATAAAATGTCTCGACATCCAGGTAAATGAGGTAAGCTTTCCAAGACTACAGCAATTCGATTCCTCATTGTCTTCCGAAAATGATAGAGTTATGACTTGAGCGTCAGAGAGGGCTCCACCGAAAAATCTTCCGGCGCATCTCCTTTAACGCTCGTGTTAATCTCACAGGACGTGGACATTCTCTCCCCGTAATCGTCGTCGTGGGATGTGCTTTGGTGACTCGCCATCCCCGTCGTTTGCTTCCGAAACAATGTATATTAAAATTGAGTTTTAATTTTGATAAATTAATTAATAATTTTTTTAATGGATAGTTAATTTAGAACGCTGTACTGATAGGTCATCCGTTGCAAGACCAAATCGATCACTCACAAGATTAGTCGGCATAAACTGAATATCTAATATCAACTAAATAAATAATAACTACCTTATTGTTGTGATGGACAATATGTTTGAAAGATATGTATGTCAACATTGATCATTTATTTTGTATTTATGCCCTTAGTGTCCCGGAGCAATGGTGCAATACTAAAGTATCTTTGGTCCCCACGGGATGGACTGATGGTTAGTACGTGAGTGTTGTCACCTAGAGGTCGCCGGTCAAATCCTGGCAAAGCCAGTATGTCCACCCTCCCCACGCGCTAGCCACAACATCCGGACTAGTAACCCCTGTGATTTACCTCCTCCGTGTTGGCCATGAGACGGGTTGGCGGGAGTGCTGGGGCGAACGAATCGCCTTTTGCCACCAATAATAAAGTATCTTTGTAATTTTCAAGCATCTAATAATCCAAGTTCAAATTTCGATAAATTAACAGATAAATTTTTCTTAATGAATAATTGACCTAAAATCGCTAAATTGATAAATCACCCGTTGCGAATCACTTCAAGATTAATTGACATAAATTGAATACTCAATTCACTAAAATAATAATATTGTATTTTTATTTGATTATTGTTTATTAGAACAAGGAAACCGTAAAAGCTACTGAAAGAGCGAGGACAAAACAGTGTCTGGTTGCTCATAATAAGAATTTTAGTTCAACTATCAACAAGCTGCATGAAACCAAACTATTTTCGATCTAGATCGATACAAGAATGATTAGTATGGAGTTCATCAAAAGAGTAGAGCAGAGCTAACAGTTCACAGCAGAGAAAGTATATGCACGGGGAGGACAAATGCCTTAGACTGCATGGATAGGGCTGCCACTACTTTGGTTCAAATCAGGCAGAGGAACAGAAGATTTAGTGTGAAAGGCAGACTGCCTTGAAGTAGAAGATCCTACTAATTTGAGGGAAAGACCATCGCCAATGCTGAGCTTGGACATGCCGACGACCTCCTCAACGTTTAGTGCTTCCTTTGGGACGACTGGAATCGGTTTTACGATCTCATGAGAATCCCTCGTCGTCCAAGATGGCAATTGCATCGGAACGAAAGCGGTGTAGATTGCAGGTATCACTGCTTTGGAGTTTTGATGATCAGGATGGATGCTTTCTGATAGTTCTGGAGCATAATTGATTGCTGAAGCTTCCAAAAGATTAGTTCCTTGTTGTTTGCTGACATGCAGTGTTGCCGGGTGATTTGTGTTATTTGGTTCATTAGGAAGGTGTTCTTCATGGACTGGGATTTGCTCAATTGGCTGCAAAATAGAAAAGAAGAGATAAAGATCAAGCTATGAAGTCTAAAACAACCAAGAATCTAAGAAAAACTAAGATGCAAGTGCAGTACCATGTCGAATAGGCTGGAGCGTCTCTTTCTCCTTGATGCATTACTCTGTCGAATGAAATACTTCTGGGCATGGCTTGCAACTTGTGTTGGGGTCCTGGAAACAACATAGTTACGAGCAATTCCCCGCCAATCGCCTTTTCCTAATTTTCGAAGACCCATAAGGAACATTAGATGCTCTTCTTCAGTCCATGGCACACCTGCGGTACAGCAGAGGAGTTTTGTGTTGGTTACAGTTGCTTTTGAGGGAGCCAACTAATCAACCTTATTTTTTTTGTCAGAGATCGCGTTATCCATTCACATTCAAGTACAGAGAATTTTGTTTAAAGAGAACAACACTGCAACTAAGGAAATTAAGAATGGTGTGTTTAATCCTTGTGTTTGAACAAACAGTGCATCATCTCAAAACAGTAAATAACTATCCATAAGAATAACATCACATCATCTTTGGACAAATATAAGTGGTGATACAAAGTGGTACTCTCAACCTCAAGAAAATCGAAAACACTGCTTTCAATCATGAAAATTTACATGGATCAGGATGGTGCTTTCAACCTAGCAATGGCACCATGCAAAATTACAATAAGATACTTGCATCCAATTATTACTGCAATAATTGTTATTGCTTATGAAAAACCATGATCTTGCATCAAGCATCGTCAATGATTTGTTATAAGAGTGTACAACAAACAAGAGTCGATAATTATACTCACCCCTCTTCCTTGATCCAACAATATATCTACTGGGAATAGGTTCCTAGAATGGTAGTATGAAAAAAATCCTAATCCACTACAATGACAACATCTGAATGTAGGATTGGTTTGGTATAGTATACCGAATTTTTCATATGAAATTGTATACCATATCAAAAATTTCGATATAAGGAAAATATATACCAATACCGTACATAAAATTGGTATACCGAAACTTCACTATACTAGATTTTCGATATAGTATAAATTTCATACCGTTCATATCAATTTCAGTATTATCGATACAATGCCATCCATATCGAAATTATAGAAGCAAAAAAATTGTCCAATTGCTCACTAATTGTTTAAAGACTAAAGCTCAATACAAGACTTTGAGGCCCTAATTAGAAAAATAAATAATTTATAAGAAAATTTATTTAGTATTTCGGTATATATCAAAATATCGAAAAATATTAAATCTCACGCCTATACCAATACCGAAAAGTTCGGTATGGTATAATACCATACTAAAATTTTCAGTAAACCGTTAATATTGGTATATGTCGGTATAGTATATGCGTATACCGAAGTTTTCATTATTTTCCTCAACTGTATCTAGATGTGCTGGTGCACATATTTGCTTATATCTATGTTTTACTAGAACAACAACCTCTATTTCACTAAGTGGAATAGCAGAACATAAAATCTATTTACATAGACACATCTAATTATTTTTTCTTAAATTTTGAATTCTACTATATCGATTTGTCATATTTTCAACTCTGAAATCTTGCCAAATTTAATAAAAACAAAATATAAAATAATAAATGATAACAGGCCGGATTAACTGCACCCTACAGATGAGAACGAGGTCCATCAACATCGAGAAATTGATGGTTTTTTGAATACGACGGAATAACTAACTGACGTTCAAAAAAAAAAGAAATACAAGGAAAACAAAAGGGGGAAAATTAAAAAATTAGGGTTAAAGGCTTAAAGTTCGTACCTTTTTTTCGGCAGTTCGAAGCGCTGGTGGCAGGGGCGCCATCGGAGACATAGCACGCAACGGCGTCGGCGGTGCGTTCTCCTGCTGGATCGGCCGAGGGAGAAGCGCAGGCGTTGGAGAGGGCGACCGCGGAGGAAAGGCATCCCATGCTAGCGCTCTTCTTCATCGCCCCCACCCCCTCCGCCAGGCGAACCCGAAGATCCGCACGCCGCCCGCGGCGCCGCGCGACGGGCACGTGCGCGAGTTGTGCCCGTTGTTGCTGCAGTGCGAGCACCGCCTTGCCATCTCCGCCGCTCGCCGGCCTAGGGGATCACGCTCGTGGCCGATGCCGCTTCGCCGGAGCACTCCCTTCTCACGTGCGCGCTATAGACAACATAACTAAAAGCGACGACGAGCAGACGCACTTTTAATACCAAAAAAAAAAGAAAATATTAATTTTACCCCTCAAACTTTCTCTATTTTCAAAACAGATGTTTCTTAGGACATTCATAGTCCTAAATCTCTTATAGAAATTTCTACCGCCATATCAAAAAATTAAAATTTTTTTTTAAAATCTCTTTTTAATACCATGTACATAAATAATTTGTAAAAAATAGGAAATATAAATCCGATCTCAAAATTTTAAGATAGGAAAAATTATAAATTTCATGATGTAAACCCCTTAGAGACGCCCTAAATAATTGAAATTCCTCGACGGTCTTTAAAGTCCGAGGGGGACTTTAAGAAATCAAATATATTATGGAGTAAAGCAAAATTTTCAAACGGATAAAAAAGTCAAGCGACGACACCTCGAAAAAACCCTCCAACTTCTCCATAATTACGAGAAAAAAACCGTACGTGGAAACGAGCGGTCGAATTCCCACCGTCCATTTGGCGCCCCATCGCCACCGTCCAAGCCAGAGCGGCGTGATCGTTCGGTGGAGGCGGCGTTGACGTCATCTTACGGCGGCCGTCAGAATTTAGATGCGATGATATCTAAATGGATATAATTAGATTCGATTAAACACCGAATTAAGAAAATTGAGGATTTATTTCCTTTTTGTTTATCCTCCCAAAAATAGCAGTGTGATCTTATAAAACCCCATCCATGAGATCCTTGTCCGCCATTGTCGAGGCAGGAGAACAAGAATTGGACGCCACCACTGAAGGGAGATTTTGTCCTACAATTTTGATAGGCAGAAAAAAAAGAGGATCTGAAAAGTGCTTTTAATTTAAAATTATATCTTCTTACAAGTCTTAAAAATGTAGACGGCTCTTTACTTGCGATTATGAATCAAAAATGGAAATTTGATGAGTAAAATAGAAATGGATATTAAATGTTAGTTAATTGATATTCATAAGAGGTAGATCTGTTTTTTTAATGATATTTTAGAGTTGATCCTATAAATATGAAGAGAAGTTCAGATACACAAATAACAAGTATATGATAAAATCGAAATGCAGATCAAGAGGTGATGACCTACTATTTTCATAAATGTGTTAATTGAGACAGTATAAGATAAATAAGTTATTTTATTTACTATTTTCCTTATTATCAAAGTAAATCTACTCTTTAAATTTGGATTTCTAGTGTCACATGGAGATTAATTGCTATTGAGAAAAAGAATCTTCACTCACTCTGCATTTTAGGATGTGTTTATCAAAAGAAAAAAAATTAAAAGGTGTCTTATTTTAAATGGGATACGTATTTTTCAGATCTCAAACTTATACTAAATTAATGATTCTGATATCAAATTTTTGAAAGGACTTTCATAATTTCAAGGTTGGACATTTACTTTTTTATCCTAAATTTTAAAAATAATAATTTTAATATCATGCAATAGGAGATGCATCAAATCTTTTTTTTAAAAAAATATGATTGAATATTATAATCTAATTGAGAACTAAAACTTAGGAGGTTTTTTAAAATTTTTTTAACTTGTATATTATGACTCAATTGAGAAGGGAAATCCAGGAGTTTTCGATTTTTATTTTTTTAAACTTTAATACTATATAATTCAATTGGAAAAGTAAATCCTAGATTAAAATAAAAATAAAATGTTAATTTTGATATAAAATACTTTTTTTTCAAATTTAATATTCAAAATGTCACAAATAAGTTAAATTTAATATCTAAAACTAGTATAATACCCGTGCGATGCATGGAAATCTTACACAATTCAAATAACATGTTTAGTAATAATATATATGTCAATTTTTATTATTAAATGAAAAATTAAAATGAAAAGTAATTTTATTTCATCATGGATTCATATCAATATAAGATATAGTATTATTTTTTATAATATAAGATATTAATGACGATTATAAGTTTTATAAGGGTCGTGGATGTGGATACGATCTAAAATTTATTTTGCTTTGATAGGAATGTGTCAGGCCTGTGCCATAGTGTTGCGATCTAAAGTTTATTTTGCTTTGATAGAAGTGTGTCAGGCCTGTGCTATAGTGCAACACACAGATGACATATGAAAACACTAGTAGCAAGCTACTATGATAGGTCATCCCCGATATAAAAATTAATTTAATATCAAAGTGGACCAATGACCCACATATCAGATATTATGCTGATAAGAACAGATACTACACTTGATCTTAGCCAAAAGGCCGAGAAAGGTATGAGTTGTTTTACTGTTCTTTGTCCATTTTTATAATTGCTCTGTGTGTAATTCGCCTTGGTAATTTCAGATGTGGGACTAACATTTTTCTTACATCAACTTAAGGAAGCTAAAGACCTATATTTTATTTCATTGAAATTAAATTAAATTTATTTTTTTTATATACTTTACTGTAATCATTATAACTTATTTAAAATTTTAATTTTGAAAATTTTAAAATACAATTTCAAATTAAAATTTGAAATTACTTTTTTTTGAATTTGATAAATTATTTTTTAAAATTTTAATTTTGGATTAAGATCTGAATTTTTCTTTTTAGGATTTATAATTATATATTTTCTTTTGAATTTATATTTTTAATTATAAATTTTTTATTTAGAAAATTTATATTCGATTTAGGCGTGAATCCTAAGTTCCCTGTAAATGCCATGTAAAATTATATTTTATAGATATTAATAGATAGATAGATAGATATCTTTTCCTCTATTTTAAACATAGATAATAAACATGTTCTTTCTTAAAGAAATTGCCCCATTTTCTCCTTTAATTTGCTTTCATCATATAAGAAGACAAAGGATCTAACGAACAGAATCCAACAGGGAATATTTTTCAGACAATTAATACCGTTCGGCGGTACCTATCAATCCTGTAGCCGCCTTTCCTCTCCGGTCCACTCTCCGTTCTGCACCATCCATTACACAGCTCCATATCGATCTTTATTCTTCTGTACAAGACATGTTTAAATCGTCTTTGTGACTTTGTTATCTTTTAAACATCTACTTTTCATGCTCTGTTCGATCTAGCGTCAGGAGGCAGAAATTTTATAACCCCGGGCTAATCAGGGAAAAAAAACAAAGCTTCCTTCCACCTTGCTATCTCTCTCTCTCTTTGGGAAAAAACAAAAGTCGTATAGGAATTAGTAGTAGTTTTTGTTGGGAGATATTAAAATAAATTAAAATTAATTAATTTCAACTTATCTGTTAAATGATTTGAAAGTCCTGAGCTGTCTTGTTTGTAGAACTAGAGATTGCCGAATCGGATCTCTCGAACCGGATTTCCCGAATCAAATTTCCCGAGCCGGACTTCCCAGGCCAGACTCCCCGAACCGGACTTCCTGAGTTGGATCTCCCGAACTGGATTTACCGAGCCGGATCTCCCGAACCGGATTTCTTGAACCGGACTTCTCGAACCGGAGAGGAAGAGTTGCTGAGGCCTACGTAATGTAGTTTTCGTAAAACAGATTTGTCATCCTCCGTCAGTGCTTCGAGGTTATGATAGACATCTGTTTCCTAGGATACAATAGCGGGACCACATACACAACTAAGCACTAGTTGTTCGTGACGAACTGATAAAGTACTTGATTGCTACCACGGGTTATTCACCGAGAGGGAACACACGGAAGACTTAAGGAACGAGATGGAAGATAATTATTGCTCTCTCTACTTTTTTTTTGTTATCGGTCACAACCTCTTCATATAGAGCTCAGAGTTATACAGTGATTAATGACCAAATTAATATCATTTACTGCTTGTTAACCATCCTGATCAAAACGTCTGGAATTACTGCCATGTCCAGATCAAAACGTTTGGAGGTTTTAAATTTTACATTAATCATCAATTAATGCATCCATTACATTTAAGCAAAAAAATTTTATAGGTGGCAAAACGACCTGTTCCGGAAGGAATCGACGACGATGTCCAATCACCGGGGTTCTGCCCACTCGGAAGTCACTGTGGCGGGGAGGAACTCAGTGCCCTGCGAGATCAACACGAGCGTTAAGGGAACACGCCGGAGATTGTCTGGCGGAACTCACTCCGACGCTCAAGTCAGTGTATTGAGGGAGAGTAAAAGCAGCGAGAAAAGAAATGTGTGTAGAGTTCAGAGAGCATAACCCCCTTACCGGAGGGGTTGGGCTACCTTTTATACTGATGGCGGTAGACTTGGCACATTCCTTGGATCTGTGCCACGTATCCACGACCCTTGCCACGTCCTCCTCTTTCGGCGGTTACCGGATAGCCTTTGAAATGACCTGCGCCGTTATCACGCTTCGACCCGTTGCGACATTTAAGGGTCGCGATGACTCCTTATGACGGGGGATGTGTATCTGTAGATCCGCAAAAAGAGGGGGGGGTGGGAGATTGCCACTTGAGGTTGCTCGTTACTTGGGCTCCGCCTCCCGAGGTGATTTCGGGGTCTTCCGGTTCGAGTGGACGCTATAACTTCCGAGGGGATCTCGGGCCTCAACCCCCCAGGGTGATCCCGGCAGGGGTCTTCTTGCTGACCCTCCGGGTGTGCCCCCTGAGGGGGGTCCTGAGGCTCGGGAAGGAGGGTCACTTCAACCCATCGTGTCATGTCACGCAGCTTCTTCATCCCACGTGCCCGCCACGGGCTATTCAACCCCATCACGACCGATCCTGCATTCGACGCGTGTAGGTCATGCACACATACGAGTCAACTTGGTTCAGTACAAATCTAGGCCCTGGATTTGCACCTCCCCTACACACCTATGAATGAGAGAGAATCTGATCTCCCCATGCATTTGTTCATAACCAACATACTTATAAATCAATTTAAACCAACCAATGTGGGACTAAAGTCTCATTTACAATGAAATCTCTTTCCTCTCTACCTCCTTTTCCATTTACTTGTATCCAATAATTTTTAATGTGGTTCTTGAAAATGGATTAAGAATTGGTGTAATCATTGTTATTACAGTAAATTGCCATAAACTCCCCAATAGCTCTTTGATATTTGCATGCACTCCCCACACAAGTTTGTCTTTGTTTTTACTCCCTGATGGAACTAAGTATAAAAGGGTGAAAATTGAGTATACATCAGTGAAAACTGAGTATAATAGAGTGAAACTTGAGTATAAAAGAGTGAAAATTGAGTATATGGGTTATTGATGTGGTGGATGCAACCTGCCATACTCAATTTTCTAACTTTTATACTCAATTTTATTCAAACAATACTTACCAAACATCCCATCAGGGACTGCATGCAAAGAAAAGTTTGTGTATGGATTACATGCAAAGTTGACTTGGTAAGTAGGGAGTTTAGGAAAATTTACCCTTGTTATTATCTTATCATTTTGGAACAATTTTGTAATTGCTTTTGTTGGATAGTTTTAGCACCAATTTGAACAAATCGTTGTTGTAAATCATTTTTAATAATTCAACTATTAAAAATAATATTGAAACTATTTATATTGAGTACTTTAGTTGTTAGTTGTGGTTCTATATTAAACGTTGTTATTAATCGTTTCTAATGCTTTAACTTTTGTTATATTATTTTCTACCCCTAAAGTATAACACAGATGGTAAACACATAGCAATTGTGACGTAATGGTCAGGAGTTGATTTTCGGAAACTGATGACCTGGTGCTTTCCTATCATACGTCTTCCACCTGTGTACCTATATTTTTCTCCTTCCATATCCATGGAGTCAGCTTTAGGGAGCCGCTGAGATGACGGACCTATCTTTTCTAGTGCTTTAACTTCTAAGAACATTACCAAAATATTTTTATTAAATACTTTTAATATCGTTTCATGTAAAATATTGCTATAAACTTTTTCTATTGCTCTAATATTTTAGAATTAGTTTTCAAACTCCACCACCAAATACACGAAACCTTTCTTTATTTTTCATCATATATACATTCATTTCGTGAACTTTTTATCATATATACGATCATTTCATTTATGTTAAAAAGGAATTAATTATCAATTAAATATTTTTGACCAAATAAATTTAGTAGATAACTCATCAAAGTTAAAATTGAATGATACTTTTTTTAAAAAAAATCAAAGTTTGTCGTTTTCTAATTTAATTTAATTTTGTAAATTTAACTTTATTTAATTAATTTAAAATATTTATTAATCAAATAAATTATTCTTTAAATAAATTATAAAATCTTAATTTTATTTATACCCATTTTTAGTTTTATTAAAAATATTCTAAATTTTATTTATACCACTTTTCCTCATTTTCTTATTATTATTTTCCTTAATATTTTTCTCCTAAACGCATAACTTTCATTTTAGATTTTGCAAGTAACATCTACGTCTTAATCTTCCTCCAGCCATTATTAAAATTCTAAATTTCATATCATATATCTTTCTTCTTCTTCTACTCAACATCGAAAATAAATCTCACGTCGAAACTTTGCTTCTTTATTTATTTAACTCAAAATCCTAAATCTGACTCAGGAAAACTTTTTCTTATTTTATCCAATTCTATTTATTCTCAAATTCCGATACTGTTGATATTTTTAATTAATATATTTTTAAAAAAATATTATAAATATTTTATAATGATACTTATTAAAAATTATTTATTATAAAATAAAAAAATCATCTTAAATTATTTATGATGAGAATATTAATAATAATAATAATTATTTATAGAGAATAAATATTTTTAAAACATATTTACTTTATTAATTTCTCTCTCTTAAATTTTTATCTTTATTAACATCTAATAAAAGCTAAATTAAATTTTTACAGTTTCTTTTTCCATAGGAACCAAAGTCCTTGTGTAACTCTAATCTTATATTTGATAATCAAAATTATTTATCGGACCGCAATGTTATTAGACCTATTGTGAATAATTATATATTAAAAAATTATTAAATAATTAACTATCATATAAAATTATTTATCGACAAATAATTATAAATTAATTAATAAATTATCAATATATCTTTTACTCTTATTCCATTATTAAAAATAACAATATAACAAAAAAATTATTGATTATTTATTAAATAATTAACTAATAATTAAAATATTAATAATTATAGTTTATTTGATTAGGACATTATGTACAAATTTAGGAGACCGAGTCTAGTATTAGTACCAATAAATTTCTTGTAATGTCTATACATTTATTTAAAAAACCTGATTTTAACATTTAAAAATTAAATAAATAAAAACATAAACCATCTGTCGGTTAATTTGGTTTGGAACCGGATTAACAGGTACTTGACCAGATTATGAACCCGGGGTTAAATTTGAGGTAGGTCTATCTATCTATAGGAGCAATTGTAAACTATTCTTCCACCCAATAATTTCTAGAGTGATTTAAGCTGCTCCTAAATTTCTAACTTTAATCGTGCTTATATATTGACATTTAGGAGTTTCAAAATGTGGGAGCGGTTTAAATTTCTCTTGATTTAAGATTGATTTCAAACCATATCTTTAAAGAAATAGGAACAATTTTTAAATTTTATCAATAGGTACCAGCGATTTTCAAACCGATAATAAAATATAGAAGTAATTAAAAATCACATTTAAACGTTAAAAAAAATACACTTATACATGTGTTTTTTTATTTTTAATACTTATATTTTTTCCTTTCTCCGGTAGAAAATCCGGCAGCTCCTATCAACCACGTTTAGCCCCAAGTTAAAGTCCGGGTACGCCGGCTCCGCCCTTGCTAGCATGGCTCGCAGTATCTATTAATGCAGAACCATAGATACGATTGGAATGATTTTATTGGTGACTCAATCAAAATTTTGATGGTAAAAGGTGATTCATTTATCTTCAGTGTCCCCGTTAGCTCGTCCCAAGATCAACACAGAAAATATTGTAGCTAGCTAGCACGTGGAGAAGACGAACATACTAATTTTATTAAATTTTGACTCATAAATTTTAAGATGATAATTTACGTTCCAACTCTTAGAGTCATGGCTCAATCACAATCTAGCTAGTTAGGTTGTCTGATAAACTTTTCGAATTTAATTGATGGTTTTTTCTCCCTGAAATGTCCAATTTGTTATCCTATTTGCTTCTTAATTATCATTAGAACGATGAATTTGTTGGAGTTACGGGAGTTACTGGAAGAGGAGAGGGCACCTCTTCCTCTTCATCTTCTAACCTTTCACATCCTCCATTGATGGAGATAGAGGAAAAGTTTTCATCCTCTTATAAAACATGGCGTCCAATTGCAATCCATGAAAAAAACAAGACGAAGAATGAGAGCATCGAATCAGTAAGGGATTTGGTTTGTGGCAGATAGAGATCAATCTACACGTGATTGTTCTCTCGACAACAAGGTGATCAGAAGAAATAGAGAAAGAAAGAGATCATTGTAAGTATGATTTACTTGTAATTAATTCATGCTTAAGATCAAATAGGATTAAATAACTTTAGAATATAAATAATGTAATAGAGAGTGATAAGGAGAGTCCTGGAGACAATAGGGTCCATGTGGTGGGATCCGGTCAATAAAGAGTCCAAGTGGTGTGATCGGTACAGATCAACATAGTTTTCATGTGGTGAGTCGGACCCAACTCGCCGACTTGCCGAGCTGACCTCCCAATGGGCCGAGCCGACTTCTCAATCAATTGAGCCTATCCGATTTGTTAAGTCGTCGAGTTGTCTAGCTAGTTAGTAGGACCGATTCCCTTGGTCTGGTTGAGTTCCATTAACCTAGCACAAGAAGAAATGGACATGATCCCAATTTTCTAATATTTAATTCCCCTACTTTCATATATTTCTCTCCCCCTTTCCATGATCTCCATATGTAGCTGCTCCTCTCATATGAATATTAGGTCAGGTATATGCTTCGGGTAAAAGGAGCTCTCCAACGCATCTCTCATATTACTTTTTATTTTTTTTTTGCCTTTCACTTTACTATCGAAATACTATGATAATTTAGACATCGGAGTGATTTTGTTAGAAACTCTTACGAGTTCTTTGATATTGATTATTCTCTATAAGAATCACTACGTCACGACGGACTGCAAGAAAAAAAGTTGAACGTTATCGCTCTTAAATGCTAGGTGGATTTCTACCATCATGTCATCGTGATGAGATTTCTGACCGCATCGGAGAGATTTTGTTGGATAATATGATAGCTTGTTAGTAGGGTTTTACACCTTGTCTCCTCCTATGTGCAGATGAAGGAGGGTAAGAAAAACTAAGAGAAAAAGAAAGGCCAAGAAAATAAGAGAAAAATAGAAACCCCAAACCAGAAATAGCTTTTACGCATTATTATTTTTATTTTAAAAAAAATGTCAATAATCTACTTGGAATGCAGATAATTTTTGTCCCTTTTTTTCATTAGGAAATAACAAATCCTAATACTTAGGTGAATTGGCCATTTACAAGTATACCAAAGCAGCTAAGTTTTCAACAAAGATCAAGCGAGAAACACACAGAGCTCCTTCACCCCCTGTTGGGAGTCGATTCTGGGATTGCTGCTAGGAGGTTTCAAACTGATATGATTTCGTTGAGGTTAGTGTTGGATACTATCTCCATAAAATGATATTGCTCCGCTATAGGTGTTCACGGATAGCAGTAATTTGTTTCCTAAGATACAACCACGATATCTCGAAATAGCAACACTACAAATTTCGAGATCAGCGAACCTTCTCGTAGGCTTTTTGGACTCTAGATGTACAAGATGGGATGAATGCTAATGACTTTGATAATTGAATTAATGAATCCATCATCTAGGAGATTCTATATTTATACAAGGGAAGAGGTGAGGTACCCTTTAATGAGTGGGTGTGACCTTTGGTTTAGAATTAATTTGGGTCGTTCAATCTGGAGGGTTGTAACCCTTCAGATAACCCTTTGATCTTATCCAGATCTGGATAGTTGTAACCCTTCAGATCTCCCTTTTATCTTAATCACCAGATTTAATCTGACGCTTCAGATCAAGTCTTATTACCAACGGTCAGATCATGACCCTTGGCAATCAATGCTCCAAATCGCATCACTTGCGATCCAACATCCATTTTCGATCCAACAATTGCAATTTATTTGCCCAGTCAGCAGTCCAGCCATCTCTCTCCTCCTACCTGAGTGCCACGTAGGCACGACCACGTCACCCGAGCGCCCACGTAACCTGGAGCATAAATTTAGGCTCCTTAATTCTCCTCGCGAAAATGCGTATGTGCGAAGTGCAAAGTGCGACAACAAAGCACCTATTACGCACGCACAAGCGTGGCGGGTGGCGGGCTCGCAGGTGCGAATACCTGCTCGCCTGTGAGAAGAGACCACTTGTGTTTTTCTTTGTTTAACTCCATTAACACAATAACACATATAAGGAGGCAAACTCCTTTGAAAATTTCAAATGTGGGACTATTCGCCATCTACTTCCTTCCATGTCAATTTTTTTTATTGACTTTAAACAATTAATTTTTCATTTACCCGTAATCGGTTTTGAGCAAATTAATAGTCTACATTCATCTACGCGAAACGTAGATTTCATTTTTTAAAGTCAATTCTACTTTCATCGATTGATCACACCTCGATTTCCTTTGCAAAACCGTATTTGGACTTTTTAAAGAACCAAATATCCAACGACAATTTACCAAAGGGCGCACCTGAGAATTGATATTTATCAAAAAGCGTACCATAGTTTTATTTTTACCAAAGGGCGTATTCATTTTAGTAAACTTTCTTTTATACCCCTTCCACCAAAAATAGCCTTTCTCTTTCTCTTTCTCTTTCTCTTTCTCAGTAACAAATCTTGAGGCAACTGAATCTACTTTTTCAGATTTGTTATTTTAAAATAATATATTTAGGAATCGGCTAAAAAACATAAGGTAAAGAAAGAAAAATTATTTCCATTAACAGAAAGCTCTCTTCCAACATGATTTAAAAAATCTAAAGTGATGATTTTTCATATTTGATTAATATAAATTAATATATTAAATAATATTTAATAAATATATTAATATATAAAAAAAGACTTGAAATTAAAAAGGCCTAAACTCTTTTGATTTCAGACCCAGCGTGGGCCTGAAATCAAAAGATTTCAGGCCCAACGTGGGCCTGAAATAAAAGATTTCAGGCCCAACGTGGGCCAGAAACAAAAGATTTCAGGCCCTACTCAGGGTCTGAAATCAAATGATTTCAAGCCATGCGTCGACCTGAAATCATGTGTTATGATATGGTTTTTTATGTAGGCCAGAAACGTAAACAAACATCTCTTTATATTTTTGAAATCACAATAAAAATCACTAAGAAAAACTACATTACGTGAGACATTCTAATTAATATAAACGTCATATATTAAAAAGAACTTTATATATATATTTTTTTTTTTTTTTTTTTTTTTTTTTTTTTTTTTTTTTTTTTTATATTTTATATATATATATTCGATTCCTATATATAAAGAAAAAGTAACTTCAACAGAGGGCCTGAAATCAATTGATTTCAGGCCCTGCATGATTATATAAAATTAATAAAATATAAAAAAAATAATTAATAGATAATAATATATATTGATTAGCAAAATTAAAGATATAAGGATGATTTACTAAAACAAGCTATGATTCTACATTATTGCTGTATCGTTCTGTGCCAACTGATACTGTATGAGAACATCAGTGGGTTTTGGTGAAAACCCACTGATAGACTAAAAAACTCCTATTGCAACATAATTTATAATCATTAGAAGTTTGGACTCCAAAAATACCATCTCCTAGCTCAACTCAAACTATTGATATTGGGTTTTGAGAAATCCAAATATCCTAGGTCCATCAGTGAGTTTTGGTGAAAACCCACTGATACACCTGAAAAACTCCTATTGCAACATAATTTATAATCATTAGAAGTTTGGACACCAAAAATACCATCTCCTAGCTCAACTCTAACTATTGATATTGGGTTTTGAGAAATCCAAATTTCCTAGGTCTATCAGTGGGTTTTGGTGAAAACTCACTGATAGACCTAAAAACTCCTATTGCAACATAATTTATAATCATTAAAAGTTTGGACACCAAAAATTCCATCTCCAAGAACTATTGATATTTTCATTTAATTTAATAAATCATAATTAAATATTATAAAAAATATTTTTAAAATTAAAAAATTTTAGAAGGACGACATGAACAAAATAGAACTCAAAAAGATTTCAGGCCCTGAACTCAAGATTTCAGGCCCCCCTGCGTCGGCTTGAAATTATGTGTTATGATAGGGTTTTTTATGTAGGCTGAAACGTAAAAAAATATCTCTTTATATTTTTGAAATCACAATAAAAATCATTGAGAAAGACTACCTTACGTGAGGTATTTTAATTAATATAAAATGAGTATTATATTAAAAATGAACTTTTATTTATATATATATATATATATATATATATATATATATATATATATATATATATATATATATATATATATATATATATATATATATATATATATATATATATATCTCAATTCCTTTGAAGAAAAAAAATGCAACTTCAATGTATTACTTTTCTATTTAATCGTTTTTCTGAACTGAGAACTAATTTAAGTATGTTAAAATGATTTTTTATAGCAGGGCCTGAAATTAGTTGATTTCAGGCCCTGTATGATTCTATAAAATTAATAAATATAAAAAAATTAATTAAGTGAGATAATAATATATATTGATTAGCAAAATTAAAGATATAAGGATGATTTACTAAAACAAGCTATGATTCTATATTATTGTTGCATCGTTCTGTGCCAACTGATACGGTATGAGAATATCAATGGGTTTTGGTGAAAACCCACTGATAGACCTAAAAAACTCATATTGCAACATAATTTATAATCATTAGAAGTTTGGACACTAAAAATACCATCTCTTACCTCAACTCTAACTATTGATATTGGGTTTTGAGAAATCCAAATATCCTAGGTCCATCAGTGAGTTTTGGTGAAAACCCACTGATACACCTAAAAAACTCCTATTGCACCATAATTTATAATCATTCGAAGTTTGGACACCAAAAATACCATCTCCTAGCTCAACCCTAACTATTGATATTGGGGTTTGAGAAATCCAAATATCCTAGGTCCATCAGTAGGTTTTGGTGAAAACCCACTGATAGACCTAAAAACTCCTATTGCAACATAATTTATAATCATTAGAAGTTTGGACACCAAAAATACCATCTCCTAGAACTATTGATATTTTTATTTAATTTAATAAATCATAAATAAATATTATAAAAAATATTTTTAAAATTAAAATTTTTTAGAAAATACCACCTCCTTGGGCCTAAACACAGATGTGTTCAGGCTCTTCTTCTAAAATTTTTTATTTTAAAAATATTTTTTATAATATTTAATCATGATTTATTAAATTAAATAAAAATATCAATAGTTTTAGGAGATAAAATTTTTGGTGTCCAAACTTCTAATGATTATAAATTATGTTGCAATAGGAGTTTTTAGGTCTATCAATGAGTTTTCACCAAAACCCACTGATAGACCTAGGATATTTGGATTTCTCAAAACCCAATATCAATAGTTAGAGTTGAGCTAGGAGATGGTATTTTTGGTGTCCAAACTTCTAATGATTATAAATTATGTTGCAATAGGAATTTTTAGGTGTATCAGTGGATTTTCACCAAAACTCACTGATGGACCTAGGATATTTGGATTTCTCAAAACCCAATATCAATAGTTTGAGTTGAGCTAGGAGATGGTATTTTTGGCGTCCAAACTTCTAATGATTATAAATTATATTGCAATAGGAGTTTTTTAGGTCTATAAGTGGGTTTTCACTAAAACCTACTGATGTTTCATACTGTATCAGTTGGCACAGAACGATACAACAATAATATAGAATCATAGCTTGTTTTAGTAAATCATCCTTATATCTTTAATTTTGCTAATCAATATATATTATTATCTCTATTAATTATTTTTTTATATTTTATATAATCATGCAGGGCCTGAAATCAATTGATTTCAGGCCCTGCTGTTGAAGTTATTTTTTCTTTATATATAGGAATCAATATATATATATATAATTAGAATGTCTCACGTAAGGTAGTCTTTCTCAGTGATTTTTATTGTGATTTCAAAAATATAAAGAGATGTTTCTTTACGTTTCTGGCCTACATAAAAAACCCTATCATAACACATGATTTCAGGCCGACGCATGGCCTGAAATCATTTGATTTCAGACCCTACTCAGTAGGGCCTGAAATCTTTTGTTTCTGGCCCACGCTGGACCTGAAATCTTTTATTTCAGGCCCACGCTGGGCCTGAAATCTTTTATTTCAGGCCCACGTTGGGCCTGAAATCAAAAGATTTTAGGCCTTTTTAATTTCAAGTCTTTTTTTATATATTAATATATTTATTAAATATATTAATTTATATTAATCAAATATAAAAAATCATCACTTTAGATTTTTTAAATCATGTTGGAAGAGAGCTTTTGTTAATGGAAATATTTTTTCTTTCTTTACCTTACGTTTTTTAGCCGATTCCTAAATATATTATTTTAAAATGACATATCTGAAAAAGTAGATTCAGTTGCCTCGGGATTTGTTACTGAGAAAGAGAAAAAGAAAGAGAAAGAGAAAGGCTATTTTTGGCGAAAGGGGTATAAAAGGAAGTTCACTAAAATGAATACGCCCTTTGGTAAAAATGAAACCATGGTACACCTTTTGGTAAATACCAATTCTCAGATGCGCCCTTTGGTAAATTGCCGAATATCCAACAATTCCTCCACATGAATGGAAATTAATGCATGTATGCATGCTGAAACTTTATAAGAGTCCAATCGATAAGTCAATGCATCGGGAGAGGTAGCTTGTGACTTTGAACCTTCCATAGTAGAATGCTATCGAGCATACTAGGCTGCGCAGTGAACGTGATATCTTGAATTGCTCAGCTGTTTGTATATACTAAGACAATAACACCCACACATGGACTCATCTCACCTACTTTTGGTTCTCATGGTTGGTTCTGTTTTGGCCATGGACACTATTTTGGATTCATGAGTGTTTCATTGAAGCGACTTGTCTTCACACTCACATAGGTTGTTGGGATAGATGGACCGGCTAGAGGGGGTGAATAACTTGGTGACTCGAATTCGTTGATTTCTTCCTACATAGTTAATGCGCAAGCAGAAATGCAAACTACAATTAAAATCAATGCTAACACTTAAACTCTTACGTGGTTCGAAGATTGCTTGCTCCTATTCTAGGACGTGTCCTTAAGGTGGACGAACCCTTGATCCTTCGGTGGATCGATCCCTAGCAATCTCCTGCTAGAGCTTTCTCCTTCTCAGTGGAGAACAACCTCTCACAAAGTCTCTCTTCCCTTTACAAGATTAAAACTATGGTTTGAGGAAGAGAGTAGGCTTAAGAGCTTGAGCACTTGAGCACTAGGGTTTTACACACAACACAGCTAATCCTTCTCAAGTCTCAAGCTCCTCTTTAAATAGAGGAAAGAGCTGTTAATAGAACAACTCATCCTCGACACCAGACGATTGCTACCAGGGCCAGTCGACTGGTGTCCAACCAACGGCTGAATTTTGAATAGACCAGTCGATTGGTTCTCATACCAATCGACTACTACAGTTACACTCTCACACTAATCCTCTTCGGAGTCACCCTTTAAAGCCCTCTTCCTTTGGCTCTCGTCCCTCGGATGCATACGAGCCCACGGCTCGTCTCCATGACATCCTTCGTGTACGCCTTGAAGTCCGCTTCCCTTAGCTCCACTTCGTTTCTCCTTGTCCGACGGTGCCTCGGATGCTCCATCATTCACCGACTCGAGGACCCTACCATACTCCAATTTATAAAGGTATAGAAGTCATGCATGACTCAAACATACATCAAACCAATATGAAAACCTAACTTAATCATATTGATACACACATCATAATCCACGATCTATCCGATCAAACTTGGGTTAATTGCACCAACATAAGTAACACTTCTATCAAGAGTACCCTACCATACTCCAATTTATAAAGGTATAGAAGTCATTAAAAGCATAAACTTAACCTCACTACATATAGTAGGACAACACATGTTCATCCTAGGATTGGGATAGAGATAATATATCTTGTGTACGGTAGCACAAATTCTATAACTTCGTTGTCCCATTAAACCAAGATCTTGACATCTCCAGTCAACAAGGTTGGGTTACCGCTACAATCGTTTCAATTATAGATTTTTAATCTCATTCCTCTTGATGAATAGTATTCTTGATCAGTATACTTGATCTTGACTTAGCCCCTTCATAAGAGGATCTGCCAAATTATCTTTGGACTTAACATATTCGATTGCAATCACTCCATTCGAGATAATTAAACTGCCTAATGGTATTGTGTCTACGACGTACATGTTGTGACTTACCATTATACGTACTACTCTGTGCTCTTTGAATCGCCGATTGACTGAGCAATGCACGTTTGCTTAGTGGACTTCCAAGATACCGCTTCCCAATCGATCGTGAATACATATCCACTAGTGGATTTGAAGTCTTTTGTATCTGATATCCAATTAGCATCACAGTATCCCTCTAAGATAGCGGGATATCTTTAGTAATGTAATCCGTAGTTCATAGTATATTTTAAATATCTAAGAACTCGCATAAGTGCTTTCTAATTAGGGATGGAAATAGGCCAGGCGACCTTGCAGGGGCCTGTGGCCTGACCTGTGTTTAGCCTGGCCTGACCTGACTTGTTTAGAAATATGATAATATTCAGACCTATTTCAAATCCTATTTTTCTTATCAGGCCAGGCCCAGACTCAATATAAAGACTACCAAGCTTGACAGGTTGTCCTGGGTCTGTTAAGATTAGATACACATGTATATATTTATGGTTTGACCTATTTTGAGACCTATATGATACAAGACCTAGTTTGAGGCCTGAATGATGCAAGGCCTGTTAAGGTTGGTTTTCGATCTGTTTAATGTTTTGGCTTGTTGGCCTGTATAAAGTGTTCTAACTTACAGGCTTTGTAAATACGCATATCCGACATGAATATCAGAAATGTCTGACTTATGAACTATGAATCGAGATGCACTACTGTTATGGACATATCCGACAAATATCGCATCAAACGTTTTAGGTCCGAACTTTACTTGCTTTGGTTTGGGTACTTCGACCTTTGCAAAGCACCCCCACACTTTCAAGTATTTGTACAATGGCTCACAACCTTTCTATAGTTTATATAACGTTTTATCATTTTTGTTGTGAGGGATTTTATTTAGAATATGATTTGCCAATAATATAGCTTCCCCCCACAAATTCTAGGGTAAGCCTGAATTTATCAACAAGCATTCATCATTTCCATTAGTGTCCGATTTTTACGTTCGGCAACACCATTTGATTGAGACGAGTATGACACCGTTGTCTAATGGATAATGTCATATTCTGAACAAAACTCATCAAACGGTGCATCATATTCTCCACCTCTATCGCTATGAATTATTTTAATTCGTTTATCAAGTTGATTCTCAACTTTTATTTTATAGGTTTTGAAAGCCTCCAAGGCTTCATCTTTACTTCTTAAAAGAAAAACATAATAGAACTTCATGCAGTCATCGATAAAAGTAATAAAATACTTTTTACCTCCTCTAGTTTGCACGAATTTTAGTCACATAGATTACTATGTATCAATTCTTGAGGAGATGTTGACGTTTTGATCGAATGAAACTCGTTGTCTTTGCTTCAACACATACTTCACATTTGTGTGTTTCGTCAACATTGACGTTTGATAATAAATTTAATTTGACGAGACATTTCAGAGTATTATTATTAACATGTCCAAGTCGATCATGACATAAATTAAAACACTCAACAATGTAGATGGAAGTTTTTATTTTATTACCATCAAATTCACGGTGTACAATCATTACAATCATTTTAAACAGACTTGTTCTAAATATCCCTTACCTACGAAGACACCATTCTTCGTAAGTATAAAGTTGTTTGACTGGAACACTAGTCTAAAGCTGGCCTTGACAAGTGCTGATATAGAAACTAGGTTCTTACTGATGTTGGTAACGTGGAGCACATCAATGAGTGTTAGCTCTTTCTTAGTGTTGGTGCAATCTTTATTAGGTCAGGGTTGACCTAGTTTGACTAGGCTCGGGTGAGTTTATGTTTGGTAATCTTGGTAAGCTTAAGCTTCGATGTTTGATAATGATATTTGAATATCATGTGAGTTAAGTGGGTCAAGGTTGACTAAAGACTTGACTGGGAAAGACCTAGTGGGACTAGGTGAAGTCCAGATGGATCGGGGAGATCGCACACTGGCATGGAAAAAGTCCTAGTAGGACTAGACTCACCTAGTGGGACCAAGTGAAGTTCAGGTGAATCAGGGAGATCACACGCTGGTACGAGAAAAGTTCTAGTGGGACTGGGTGAAGTCCAAGTGGATCGGGGAAATCGCACGTTGGCAAGGTGGAAGTCTACCGAGAGACTAGACCTAACTCGAGGGTTAGGCAAACCTGGTTGGGAACTAGGTTATGTCCTAGTTGGGAACTAGGCAAGAAAAAATCCAAGTCGGTCAAAGGTTTGATTGGACACTTGGTGAGGAGGTCCTAATAGGTCACAGTTGATCGGGGTTAGGCAAGGGAACCCTAGACTTGTGCACACTGTTAGGACCGGTAGACGAGCTAGAGGGGGGTGATTAGCTTCGATTTGCTTCGTGATGATTTGTCGCGGCGGAAGACTCGAGCAAACGCTAACACAAAGGATTTACTTGGTATCCACCCCGGTCGGGTGACTAATCCAAGGATCCACTCTCCTCACTCTCTCATACACTATGAAAGATCTCCTTCTTGAGGTGGAGAAACCTCTTACAAGCTTTCACAAAGATACAACAAGAATCAAAGCAAACACAAAATGAAATCTTACAAGATTTACAATGAATAAACTCTCTTTGCTTTTCTTGCTATCTTCAAGCTTGTGGTTGCCTCTAGAACCTTGGAAATGCAGCAGCAAAAACCTCCAAGACTTCCCTTGAGATGGCACCAATGAAGGAGGAAAAAGGGAGAAGAGTTGTGGCTCAAAACCTGCGTGAAAACCCTTATACCCGACGCCTAGGGTTCCCTAATCGATTACCCAATCGATTACCACGTCATACTAGCCGTTCAACGGCTAGTTTTTGAACCTGAGTCGATTAGCCAATCGATTAAGACTGCCCTTAATCGATTGACCAATCGATTAAGAGAAGGCTGAATCGATTACCCAATCGATTCAGCCACCTTCTGTTCTCGCAACAAACTCTCTTAATCGATTACCCAATCGATTCACTTTATCCTTAATCAATTGCCTAATTGATTAAGATCCTCCTTAATCAATTACCTAATTGATTACCATCTTTCTTAATCAATTACCCAATTGATTAAGATCCTTCTTGTTTTCGCGAGACAACAACCCAATCGATCACCCAATCGATTGAGACCAACCTAACTTGTGTTCACGGTCAACCCCTTTGACCAACCTGGATTTCTTCTGCCTAGTTCCCAACTAGGACTTAACCTGATTCCCCACCAGGTTTGCCTAACACTCGAGTTAGGTCTAGTCTCTCGGTAGACTTCCACCTTGCCAGCATACGATCTCCCCGATCCATCTGGACTTCACCTAGTCCCACTAGGTCTTCTCCCATGCCAGCGTGCGATCTCCCTGATCCACCTGGACTTCACCTAGTCCCACTAGGTCTTTTTCCATGCCAGCGTGCGATCTCCCCGATCCACCTGGACTTCACCTAGTCCCACTAGGTGTGCCTAGTCCCACTAGGTCTTTTCCCATGCCAGCGCGCGATCTCCCCGATCCACCTGGACTTCACCTAGTCAAGTCTCCAGTCAACCTTGACCCACTTGACACCATACGACATTCAACCATAATTATCAAATTCAAACATCAATGTCAAACATCGAAACATACACCTCAAGCTCACCCAAGCTTGCTAGACTCAAGCTCACCTGAGCTTTGTCAAACTAGGTCAACCCTGACCTAACCAAGATTGCACCAACACACACAAGTTAGGGTTGGGATCAATCGATTGAGTAATCGATTGGTATTAGTTTCTCGAAACAGAAGCCCTCTTAATCAATTGAGTGATCGATTAATAAGGGAATGAATCGATTGTGTAATCGATTGGGAGAATTGGGTTGCGAGAATAGAAGCAGGCTGAATCGATTGGACAATCGATTCAGCCTCCTCTTAATCAATTGAGCAATCGATTAAGGAGGATGGTAATCGATTACAGTAGAATTGCGTGAGACACAGAGAGGTGCTGAATCGATTCAGCAATCGATTATCTTAATCGATTGGCTAATTGATTAAGCTTCAAAAAATAGCCGTTGAACGGCTAAGTCTGACGTGGTAATCGATTGGGTGATCGATTAAGGGAACCCTAGGTCGTGAGTATATAGGGTTTTCACACAGGTTGAAACGGCGCTTCTTCCGCACTTCTTCTCCTCCTTCATTGCCGTTTCAAGAGAAGTCTTGGAGCATAGTGCTGCTGCATTTCCAAGATTTTAGAGGCGATCCCAAGCTAAAAGAAAGCAAGAAAAGCAAAGAGAGCTTATTGTTGTAAATCTTGTAAGATTTTCTTTGTATTTGTTTGTATTCTTGTTGTATTTTCTTGAGAGCTTGTACGACGTTTCTCCACCTTCATAAAGGAGTCTTTTATAGTGTTTGAGAGAGTAAAGACAGTAGATCCTTGGATTAATCACCTTAAGGAGGTGGATACGAACTAAATCGAGGTGTTAGCATTGCTCAAGTCTTCTGCCGCAACAAATCTTCATCGAGCAAAGATCGGAGCTAATCACCGCCCCCTCTAGCTCTTCTACCGGTCCTAACACCTAGATATCATCTTCAGGACAACTTCCCTGAGTCCGACAATTGGCGATGTAGTGGAATTACCCATATAGGGTTTTTTTCCACTTATCGGTGTATACTTGGAGAGCATCGTCTTATCAGAACAGATGTGACGTGTTGCTCCAGTATCGATCCATCACTGCTTCGGGTTATCCACTACCGTGTTGGCTTCAAACACGACCGCAGTGAGATCCAGTTTCGATAAATTGGGGAGCTTGTCATCAGAAGTTGCGACATGGTTCGCAGCATCCTTCTGACTCTTGGTTGGTTTCTTCGGGCGTCTACAATCTTTAGATAGGTGACCTGGCTTTCCGCAGTTGTAGCACGAGCCCTTGAATTTCTTGCTTTGAGCCTTCTTCTTGAATTGCTTCGGCTTCTTGGCATTCGGCTTCTTGGCATTCGGCTCAACCGATGCACGTGAGAGGGGAGGTGAATCACGTGACTTTTAAAATCTTCGTTATAAAATCAGAGTCGATAGAAAATTGTACGATGCTTTTTATAACGTGCGCAGCGGAAAAATTAAAACGAAATGCGAAAGCGAAAAATAATAAAAAAAATTACACGAGGAGTTTTACTTCGTTCGGAGCCTTCGCCGACTCCTACTCGAAGGCCCAGGTTCCTTGAACCTTTCCTGTGGGCAATCCACTAAAAACCTCTACCGACAAACTACCGATAGAGTGATTCGAATACAAGATTGGGCGGAAGTGTAACAGCCCTACACTTCCCCCTTAAATAATTTAAGTGCAGACAAAAAAAATTCGTTACCCAACACTTAGATTTATCTGAAGCAGCTTGGGTGTTGGGAGCGATCTTCCAGCAGCGGTCGGACAGCGTCGAGTCAAAGCACAAACCGCAGCAGAGGAGCGTGGAAGCAAGAGAGCGCCAAAGCTTGAACCAGAATCAAATTTTCTTATCTGTTAGAGAGCTTGCTTGCTTCTATTTATAGTGCCTCGATGCATGATCTTCTCAGCTCAAATTTTATCCATCAACAAGATAAAATAATTAAAAGAATAATGTTTCTATCCTTTGCTTCAATTAAGAAAATAATTTAAATAAAATATAAATACAGAATATTGAAAAGTTAACCGAGAGGTTTTATCCTCTTACAAATTTAAAAGGAGATTTTATCCTTCCAGCTAAGCTTTACGTGAGAATTTTAAGCATTAGTAGGAATAATTTTATTCTCTAAAAAGAAGGAAATACGAATAATTTAAATGATAATTTATCCTCCACCAAGGCTTTAGATAAGGAATAATTTTATAAAATTCAACTGCAAAATCTAATTAAATAAATTCTGTAAAATAGAGTTAATGCATTTAGAATCTAATTAAATAAATTCTGTAAAATAGAGTTAATGCATTTAGAGTTAATTAGACCCCGTCCAAACCTGGATAAGGATCTAACCAGGACTCAACCGAGGTCACCAAAATGGGCCTAAGTTGGACCGCGCCTACAGTCCTAAAATAGGACCCGTCCTCACTGGTTCGCTCCTCCAGTGACTTACCTCACTTACCTCGTGCAGCTCTACTCAACTTCTTAACCCACCAGGTCTTCCTGCCAGGGCTCAACCACCCTGGTCTTTTTGCCAAGTTTCAACCAACTTGGGCTTCAGCCAGTTGTCAGGCCCCGTGAACCCAACTGGACTTCTCGCCAGGACTCAACCACCCTGGACTTCCCGCCAGGACTCAACCACCCTGGACTTCAGCCTGGTGTCAGGTCCTAAGTCTTTCAACCCTGCACACTTAGTAAAGAGGTCAAAACCAAAAGCAAGTCTAACTTTAATCTATTTGTCATTCATCAAAACTCAGGTTTAACTATTAGTGCAAATTGCACCAATAATCTCCCCCTTTTTGATACAATGACAACCTGGGTTAAAGTTAGAAAATACCAGATAAAGCAATGAGTCCAAGAATAATATGCAAATGACATGCTCTAAGATCAGAAATTTTTAATTTTCTAACTCAACCCGTAAACCCTCCCCCTTTGGCATTCATCAAAAACAAAGAAATAATAAGTGCGCAAGCATCAGAAATAAAACAAGCAATCAAGTAATATGCCAGCCAAGTAAAAAATACTTTAAGTATTTGGGGAAGAAAAAATGCTTAACAAGCATACTAAGTTTCTGAACTGATTCAGAGGGGTAAGTCAAATTCTTAATTTAACACAAATAATCTGAGAGCATAAATGTTAAAGGAAATGACTAGGTGTAAATTTAGAAATGACTTTTCGAACACCATTTTCAAAAATTAAAAAGGCTACCTTCAAAATCTTTTTTTTTTCCAAAATAAAGAATATCTCAAGGCAAATTAATGAAAAAGAGAAGATTTTCCAAAATTTTCTTTTCAAAGGATCATTTAGAATATTTTCAGGATTAATTTGAGAAAAAAATTTCAAGATAATTTTTTTTTAAATCCTTGTTCAATTAAAGAAGATATTTTCTAAAACAGTTTTCACTAAACATTTTTGAGAGTTAGAATACAAAATATAAACTCAAGCTCCCCTTGAACCAAGTAAGAAAGTTTAGCCATTTTGAATGTCTAACCGTAGTTACTAGCTAACTATCTATAGGATAGTAGTTTTCACTAGGTTAGTCAAGTCAAGTACTAGTGTCTAGCTTAGCTTTACAGAAAGACTACTTGACTTGATCAATATGAAGTTGGTATTTAACGCCCAGACTTGCTACGATGCACAGGTTTAAGCATTCTGAAGTCCAGGCAATACCCTATGCATCTCACCCCGTTCTAAGTTTTAGCATACACAAACATGTTATACCTAATGTGCTTTGTGAGATGCGGCCTCTAAATCTATAGGAACATGCATCTCTAGGGGTCAAACTTAGGCTAAGTCCACCAGTCTCGAAAGTCAAGTTTGAAATCAAAGTTAATTTTTTTTTAAAATTAAGTGTGAAAATCAAAGTCAATTTTGAAAATCAAGTTTAAAAAATACACATTTTAGAGAGTACAAAAAATGCAAGTACAAAAATTAACTCTAACTCAAGCTATGTGTCAAACAGAATTTGTGAGTTGAGTAAAAGTGATTAGGTCAATCCTAGTCTACAACACACATTCCTATTAACCTTCTTAAATTGCTAAATTCGGATTCAGGAAGTGGTTTAGTGAATATGTCAGCTAGGTTAGATTTGGATTCAACATGATTAAGTTCTATTTCCCCTTTATTAACATGATCTCTAACAAAATGGTGCTTAATTTCTATATGTTTGGTCTTAGAGTGGTGAATTGGGTTTTTGGTTAGATTAATTGAACTTAGATTATCTATAAAAGTTTTGACTTTCTTAAAATCTAAGTTAAAATCTTTTAAGGTATGCATCATCCAGAGTAATTGGGCTACACATTCACCTATTGCTATGTATTCAGCTTCAGTGGTGGATAGGGCAACACAATGTTGTTTTCTACTGAACCAACTAACTAGTGAGGGTCCTAGAAGTTGGCATCCACCACTGGTACTTTTTCTATCTAATTTACAGTCAGCATAATCTGAGTCAGAAAATCCAATTATTTACCTACAGTTAAGTAAAAGATTTAGAACTTAGGTTAAGTTTTTGAATTTTTTTTTTAAAAAAAATTTAAGAAAATTTTAAACATCCTAAAGAATGTAAAACTTGAATTTGAATTTTGAATTTTATTAATTTTTGAATTTAAATTTTGAATTTGAATTTTATGAATTTTTGAATTTGAATTTTATTAATTTTGAATTTTGAATTTGAATTTTATTAATTTTTGAATTTAAATTTTGAATTAATTTGAATTTTATTAATTTTTATTTTGTTAATTTGAATTTTGAATTTTGAATTCGTTAATTTGAATTTTGAATTTTGAATTCGTTAATTTGAATTTTGAACTTTGATTTTGTTAGTTTGAATTTTGAATTTTGAATTTGTTAATTTGAATTTTGAATTTTGAATTTTGAATTTGTTAATTTGAATTTTGAAATTTGATTTTGTTAATTTGAATTTTGAAATTTGATTTTGTTAATTTGAATTTTGAAATTTGATTTTGTTAATTTGAATTTTGAAATTTGATTTTGTTAATTTGAATTTTGAAATTTGATTTTGTTAATTTGAATTTTGAATTTTATTTTAGTTGTCCTTATTCATCTCACTTGATCTAAGTTATCAATCAAAGGGATCCTATGATTTGTGTGAGATAAGTTTGAATTTGATTTATAAAAGTTAATCTGACCTTTTGTTAGATTCAGGTTTGACAAGAAGCAGTTTAAAAGTATACTTCCATAATTGGTTTCCAGGCCGTGGCGAGGCACAGAGGTCTTCTTTGGCCGAAGCCTTATTGGATCAACAACCACTTTCTAGGCAAAACCGCTTAAGGAAGTTGTACTTTTAACCTACCTATTGAAACTCCTTGGTCTAACTAGTCTAGGATGTGGCGAGGTAGCTTCGGCTAGTTCCACTGGGCTAAGAAGACCAAATAGAGGACGCCTTCCCCTACCTGACTCCTTAGATCAGCTTCCCTAACGTACTATCAGCTCGCCCTACCCTGGTACTGAGTAGGTCAAGTGTCAGACTAACTTTTGAAACTAGTCCTAGGTACCCAGACGGGTAAAGGGTGACTTTGAGGTGCCAACTAATTTGGAGCTTCCCCCTAAATTGTAGACTGGGTGTCTAGGGTCAATGTAGTGGATGTCCCTTTTTGGGACATAAAGTTGATTCTGACCTACTTGCTTTGTTAGGTAAGCTTTCGGAACCCACGCTTTTCGTTGATTTTTGCGGGGGTGGATAAAGGAGATAAAGGATCTTTGGGCTGATCCTGATTTATATCCTATCCCAGATTTATTGTACATGCACTTTGTGATCCAAGAATGAGGTCAAGGTTCTTGGATCGGGTTGTGAAAGTTGCTAGTAGATCCTTAAGTTTTAGGACTTCGCCCTTTAGAGTGGAGTTTTCAGTTTCAAGCTCAATTGTCTTTTGATTTTGAGTTTGTTCAGTTAATGTTTTGGTATTAATTAATTGCTCCTTAAGGTCTTGATTTTCATTAAGGAGCTGGTCATTCCTAGATTCAGATGCAAGTAATTTTTTATTTAAAATGGAAATAATCTTAAAAAAATTTTCATTAACTGAATCTAAATATACCTTAGTCGAGTCGTCCGAAAAGAGTCCGATCTCTTGACTCGACTCGTATTCGGAATCTTCGTCGTGCTCCGAGTCTGACCCGGGTCCAGTTGCCATTAGCGCGAGGTAGCTTGTCTTCTTTGGTGGTTCATAGTCAGAGTCATCCGAACTCTCGTCCCAGGTGGCTTGAAGAGCCTTCTTCTTCTTGCTTTTCTTTGATTGGTCCTCCATTTTGTAGGGACATTCATGTTTGAAGTGTCCTTTTCTGTTGCAACCGAAGCAGGTTATTTTGCTTTTGTCTCCATAACTGGTTGGCTTCATTATCTTTTGGAAATCTCTTTTCGAGAATTTGCTTTTCTTTTTGGCGAGGACTTTTCTTACTAAGTTAACCATTTGTTCCTCGTCATCTGAGTCTGAGTCTGACTCTTCTTCTGATTCTTGAATTTTCTTCTTCGACTTGACTTCTTTTGAAGAACCTGCAAACAAAGCAAATCTTTTCTCGGCCTTGGCGTTAGTTTGTTCGTGCAGTTCTAATTCACAGAATAGTTCATCTAAATTTATTTTGAAGATTCCTAGAAATTTTATAAGCATCTATGATGGATGCCCATAAAGAGTTTCTAGGAAAGGCATTTAGTGCATACCTTATAATATCTCTATTTTCTTGTTTGTGCCCAATGAGGTGGAGTCCATTTAGTATGTCCTTGATCCGGGCGTGGAGTTGGCTTGCAGACTCACCTTCCTGCATTTTTATGTTAAATAATTTATTCAATAACAAATCTCTTTTTGTTACCTTCGCATCTGAGGTGCCTTCATGCAGTTCAATCAGTTTGTCCCAAAGTTCTTTGGCAGATTCAGTTGGGCCGATACGGTTCAATTCCTCTTTGGTTAGTCCGCATTGGAGTGTGTTCTGTGCTTTGAACTCAATCTGAGCCCTTTTCTTCATTTCTAGGTTCCATCTGTCATGCTTCAGTAGTGCATTGTTTCCCTCGTCCATTGGTGGTTCGTAGCCAGATTGCACCGCGAACCATTGATCCATATCAGTCTTTAGGTACACCTCCATTCTTCGTTTCCAGTAAGGGAAGTCTTCCCCATTAAAGAGCGTAGGACGGGCAGTACTATATCCTTCACCTTGAGCCATCTGAAATAGACAACAACAAAAACACTTGTTCCAAGACTAGGTCTTGGATTAGTAGTGTGGTAGGAAAAGGAGAAGAAAGGAACAAAAAACGACTCGAAATGGTGTTGCCCAAATTCGAGTAAAATCGATAGAAAATATCTAAATTTAGGCAACAATACCTAATTTAGATCGTGCAGTGAAAACACAAAAACAAACGAAAAAGAATTGGATTTCCCCCGGCTCTTATGGTGGTTGCACCGATACAGAGCGAACTTTGCTCTGATACCACTTGTAGGACCGATGCACGTGAGAGGGGGGGGTGAATCACGTGACTTTTAAAATCTTCGTTATAAAATCAGAGTCGATAGAAAATTGTACGATGCTTTTTATAACGTGCGCAGCGGAAAAATTAAAACGAAATGCGAAAGCGAAAAATAATAAAAAAAATTACACGAGGAGTTTTACTTCGTTCGGAGCCTTCGCCGACTCCTACTCGAAGGCCCAGGTTCCTTGAACCTTTCCTGTGGGCAATCCACTAAAAACCTCTACCGACAAACTACCGATAGAGTGATTCGAATATAAGATTGGGCGGAAGTGTAACAGCCCTACACTTCCCCCTTAAATAATTTAAGTGCAGACAAAAAAAATTCGTTACCCAACACTTAGATTTATCTGAAGCAGCTTGGGTGTTGGGAGCGATCTTCCAGCAGCGGTCGGACAGCGTCGAGTCAAAGCACAAACCGCAGCAGAGGAGCGTGGAAGCAAGAGAGCGCCAAAGCTTGAACCAGAATCAAATTTTCTTATCTGTTAGAGGGCTTGCTTGCTTCTATTTATAGTGCCTCGATGCATGATCTTCTCAGCTCAAATTTTATCCATCAACAAGATAAAATAATTAAAAGAATAATGTTTCTATCCTTTGCTTCAATTAAGAAAATAATTTAAATAAAATATAAATACAGAATATTGAAAAGTTAACCGAGAGGTTTTATCCTCTTACAAATTTAAAAGGAGATTTTATCCTTCCAGCTAAGCTTTACGTGAGAATTTTAAGCATTAGTAGGAATAATTTTATTCTCTAAAAAGAAGGAAATACGAATAATTTAAATGATAATTTATCCTCCACCAAGGCTTTAGATAAGGAATAATTTTATAAAATTCAACTGCAAAATCTAATTAAATAAATTCTGTAAAATAGAGTTAATGCATTTAGAGTTAATTAGACCCCGTCCAAACCTGGATAAGGATCTAACCAGGACTCAACCGAGGTCACCAAAATGGGCCTAAGTTGGACCGCGCCTATAGTCGTAAAATAGGACCCGTCCTCACTGGTTCGCTCCTCCAGTGACTTACCTCACTTACCTCGTGCAGCTCTACTCAACTTCTTAACCTACCAGGTCTTCCTGCCAGGGCTCAACCACCCTGGTCTTTTTGCCAAGTTTCAACCAACTTGGGCTTCAGCCAGTTGTCAGGCCCCGTGAACCCAACTGGACTTCTCGCCAGGACTCAACCACCCTGGACTTCCCGCCAGGACTCAACCACCCTGGACTTCAGCCTGGTGTCAGGTCCTAAGTCTTTCAACCCTGCACACTTAGTAAAGAGGTCAAAACCAAAAGCAAGTCTAACTTTAACCTATTTGTCATTCATCAAAACTCAGGTTTAACTATTAGTGCAAATTGCACCAACACGCGGCACTTCGGAGGTCCAGATCAGCCGGGCGTTCGACTTTTAGATTTTGGTTTGATTTACTTTTCTACAATTACTTTTAGTATATTTTTGATTATAAATTGTACACTGTAAGACGAGTTTCTCCGCCTCCGGAAAGTCCGAAAAGGAGACCATTAGTGGACGGGCATTCCCGTGCTTAGGCCTTGGATGTACTAACCCTGGGGGGGTTGGGAACCAAGTAAATCCCGTGTGTACAAGTCTCGTTGTCTTCTTCGTTCTTTCTATTTTCCGCTGCACTAACTCTGAGTCTAGAACGAAGATCCGAAAGGCGAGTTTTTCTACGATGTTTCCGCGAGATTTTTACGGTCGATATTCACCCCCCCCTCTATCGACAGCACCGGTCCAACATATAGGTGCTCACGGATAGCAGCAATTCGTTTTCCAAGATATGACGATGATGTCTCGAAATAGCAGCATTACAAAGTTCGAGACCAGCGAACCTTCTCGTAGGATTTTTGGACTCTGGATGTACAAGATAGGATGAATGCTAATGACTTTGATGATTAAATGAATGAATTCATCATCTAGGGGACTCTATTTATACAAAGGAAGATGTGAGATACCCTTTGGTGAGTGGGTGTGACATTTGATTTAGGATTAATCTGGGTCGTTCAATCTAGAGAGTTTAACCCTTCAGATAACCTTTGATCTCATCCATCAAATCTGGATGGTTGTAACCCTTCAGATCTCCCTTTTGTCTTAGTCGCCATATTTGATCTGACGCTTCAGATCAAGTCTTATTACCAACGGTCAGATCGTGACTTTTCGCGATCAACGCTTCGAATCGCGTCACTTGAGATCCAGTATCCATCTTCGATCCAACGATTACCACGTAGGCACGACCATGTCACATGCCACGTCACCCGAGCGCCATGTAACCTGGAGTATAAATTTAAGCTCCGCAATGCTTCTCGCGACGATGCGTACGTGCGAAGTGCAAAGTGCGCCAACAAAGCCCCATTGCGTGCGTACGCGTGTGGCGGGTGGTGGGTGGCGGGTTCGCAGGTGCGAGCACCTACTCGCCTATGAGAAGAGACCACCTGTGTTTTTCTTTTATTTAACTCCATTAATACAGGAACACATATAAGGAGGCAAACTCCTTTGGAAATTTCAGATGTGGGTCTATTTCCCATCTACTTCCTTTCATATCAATTTTTTGCTGAGTTTAAACAATTAATTTCTCATTCACCCATAATCGATTTTCAATAAATTAATAGTCTAGATTCATCTACGCAAAATGTAGATTTTGTTTTTTGAAGTTAATTTTGACTTTCATCGATTGATGACACCTCGTTTTCCTTTGCAAAACTGTATTTAGTCTTTTTTAAGAACCAAATATCCAATAACCCCTTCTCCGATGCAGCCGTCTCCAGCTCAACCACTCTTCCCTCTCCAACGTGAATCGTCCGCTGTCCGCCATCTGCCTCCAATACCGTTGCCTCGATGCAATTATTAGGTCAAGCTTTGGACATAGGCCTCTGCTTAGGTCCTTAATTTTTATTGGACTTATTATTTTTAATATATTTAATATATTTTTATGTATATTTTTTTTAAGAAAATGAAAAAAATATGATCCACATGAGTTCTAGTTGAAATTTTGAATTTGACAAAGATGTTGGTGTGATCTGATAACTAGCATTTTATGTCATTTTATTTGCTCATTTATTTAATATTTTTTATCCTCTCGTACGCTTAAACCATGTTTATATCATATTTTACGATTAGGATTTATTTTTGGAGTTCATTATAATTTCCTCTAAATTTTGGTATTATTTCATGATTTTTGTAGGGAATTAAAGATTGGATCTTGAACCGAAGGCTTGGCTGAACCCAAAGAGCTGGGCTGAACCGAACAGCTAGGTCTGCTGGGCTGCACACAAGGCTAGGGCTGGGCCGACCCATGGGCTGTGAAAAGGCTGAATGGGCCGAAAATAGGGCTGCTGGGCTGAAGCTGGGTCGAACCCAAGAGCTTGGCCGGACCCAAGTGATGAAGGGACTCCGGGCAAAACCTACCTCTGGACCATCTGCTCTCGAGGCCCGACGAGCCATCTGATACGCGCGGCTACCATCGAGTCAGAGAGCTGACTTCTCCACCTCCTGACAGTCCCCTTCGGCCGACGGCTTCCTCTTGGCCTTCACGCTGCCGGCCGGACCATTTCTTCTTCCTCATCTCTTCTCCACCGCAACCCTAGGGGCGGCTACCTCCTGATCCATCCGACCCTCATCCATCCCTATCCGCGAACCCTAGCGCCGACCCTTCCCTTCCTTCTCTCCTTCTTCTTCACAATCCAGTCTCCGGCAGCACTGCTTCCCAGCCACATCTGGCAGCCAATCCAGATTCGGCAGAACCCCTTACAACACTACTTCTTCACAGTCAACTGATTCGGCAGCAGCTCAACAGATTGGGTTGATTGGTTTCCTTCATCAGATTGTTTGATTGGTTTAATGTAGTTGAATGTTATGTGTTGGATGATGAATGTTTGTATTGAATTTGATTCTCTATGTTTGGATTGCACGTACTGTGATTAAATTCTTTCATGCATATCATGTGTTCGATGAAATGTGTCTTCCATTAGTTTGGTTTTAATTGATGCATTTGAGTTTGTTGATTTCAGTTGAATGTTAGATTTAGATTTGATCTTCATTTAAATACAATTAAGTTAGGTTAGATTAGATTTTTTTAATGCTGTAGGTTTTGTTCCATGTTTAGTTTTGTTGATGCTTTATTTCAAGTTGCACTTTCCTTTTCTGCAATTGTAGTTAGGTTAAATTAGATTTCCTTACTGCATTGTCTTTCATTAATTAGAACTAGATTTCATACTTGCTTTGTTGTTTCATTTCGTAGTTTTAGCTTTCAAATCCAAATCCCAGTTTAATATCCCAAAAATCCAAAAGCAATAATTTGGAATCCTAAGATTATTAACCTGTTATTACATTCCTTGAGAGAGACGACTCGAGTTACTCTATACTACATTAGTTTAGAGGAGTTCGATACTTTAATTGTATTTGAAACCGTAACACGACTAAAGCGGTTATCATGGTCACAACTAATATTAAATTTTATTTTTAATTATGTATGTTATTTTATAAAATATAGTCTATTAACCTCTTTATATCTCTTAATCCTAGCTTTTTTTTTCTTATTACGTTTCTCATTGTTGGCGACGCTTTTTCCTCTCATAGGTAAGAACATGAATTAAATATTTTTTATCTATATAATCCAAAATAAAATGTTAGTTATTTTTTTCGAATTCCCCACCCCCTCCCCCTTTTCCAACTCGTCTCTATGTTTTTCTCACTCGTTGAGATTAGGAATGAAAAATCACATTTAACGATGTCACTTTAATTTGATTGGTGCTATAATACTTCTTACTTGATTAAATTTAAATGTTGATGCTTTCATTCGTATTACATTATATCGAAATGAAAGATTTTATTAATTTTTAATAATAACAATGATTCCACCATAGCTGAAGGGAATGTGGGTGGGCCGGCATGGCACCTGATCCCGCCATAGCTGACGGGAATGTAGGTGGGCCACCCTAAGGTGTATGGTCGAGCCTAGGCACCACTCACATGGGGGCATTGAGGCTCGATAAGGGGGAAATATGAGTCTCCATGTCCATGCCCCGGGAGGCCTGGTTCGGCCGGCCCTGTGTATAAGGACAATCATTCCCCCTCAAAGGGCAGGCCATAGCAGCCTTGCTAGTAAGAAGAATACTCGAGCTCGTGTTCGTAACCCAAACCCCGTATGGCTCCCGATCGGGGTCCTAATCCTACCTGGCCTCGACTGGTACTATTCTGTTAGATCGATGTAGCTTGCTAGAGGGGGGGGAGGGTGAATAGTAATTTTCGGTTCGTTCTTCCTACAAGATTAGTTGCGCAAGCGGAATATACTAAACTAAAACTAAATTAAACTAAAATAAGGAAGACACTCACGATTTACGTGGTTCGGAGATAGAACTCCTACTCCACGGCTGCCCGTAAGGTGGGCGATCCCTAATCCGTCGGTGGATGATTCCCCGGAGCACCTCCGGCTAGAACTCGTAGCTCCTTGTGGGTGGAGAAACCTCTTCACAAGATCTGGACACTACCTGAGTACAATAGGCTACTAACTAGCTTTGACCAAGCAAGTTTCGCCAAGAAGTAGTAGCCTTAAACAAGCTCCTTTAAATAGAGCTCGAATAGTAAATGGCCGCTACCAGTCGACTGCCCCAGGGGCAGTCGACTGGTCCCACTCAGATTCGACCGTTACAGCCAACGTTCGAATCCCCAGCCAAGACCAGTCGACTGCTCCTAGAGGAGTCGACTGATCCCCTGCTAAGCCTAGGGTTTCTCTCCCGAGTACATTTCTCTCTGCACTCAAACCCTCCCAGTTTAGTCCCTGAGTACAAACACTCACACTAGGACCCTCATGACCTGGTTGACTCTTCAATCCATAGTCTCGATCTATTGCATTCATGCCCTCTTCGTCTTCGGCTCCCGTCCCTTAGATGCGCACACAAGCCACCAGCTTGCCTCTATGTCATCCTTCACGCATGCCTCGAAGTCCGCGTCCCTCGACTCATCGTCTCTGCCCATGGTCCCTCAGATACGCACACAAGCCTTCAGCTTGCCTCCATGCCACCCTTCACCTGAAGACATCAACCAAGTCCATGTGTACCTGCACACCTGCACACTCACATACATATGTTAGTCCAACAATAAACCCTAACTTAACCATATTGACTACACACATCAAAACTCATGATCCTCCAGATCATATTAGGGTCGATTGCCCCAACAATCTCCCCCTTTTTGATGTGTGGTAATATGTTAAGTTAGGTAAACACAATCAACAATAGCAATTGAAAATCAAAGCATAACAAACAAGAGGCAAACTCCCCCTTAACCTAAGCTTTCTCCCAACTTCCAATTCTCATTGCCAACACCAAGTTAAGTTCTACCCAATTTAACACCATAACACCAAGTTAAGTTCTACCAACTTAACACCACAAGTTTCTCATGTCAAGTTAAACCTAACTAACACCCAAGTTCTCCCCCTTTGACATCATCAAAAAGATTACCCCAAGCAACCCTACCCCTGGTGTCAAAAAGAACTCAACCAATTTCTGAAAAACCTCTCAAAAATCCACATTCAGCCTTACTAGTCGACTGGCCCTGGGGTAGTCAACTGGCCTCTGATTTCCCTCTGTTTCCGCAACCCACAGAGACATCAGTCGACTGCCCAGGAGGGCAGTCGACTGATACTGCCAATTCTGAATTTCCAGCCCAAATTCAGAAACGCGTAGAAAATTCTACAAAATTCGAAAAAATCTAAAATTTTACAAGCACACTTGTTAGGATATACCCTATCCTAGAAAAATATAGTTTCATGAAAAATATCAAATGTGCTTGACTTTTGGTACAAACTCGAATTTTCTCAAACTTGGCATTTTGTATCAACGTTTAACCCTCTACATAATTCCATGTATTTGTCCAAACCATCCATCTTAATTTTACACATAGAATTGCCATCAATTCTTCCTTTTTCCTTATGTATTCGCAATATGATACAAACCTGTCCCTTCTTATCTCTTAACCTTAGATACATATACTTATCAACCTTCCTTAACTTCCATGATATCAATAAACCCTCATTTCATACACTTACCATTATACCATGAATTACAACCTTATATGATGAGTATGAAAGTATAACCAAAGATTTTAATTCACGGTCATATCTTATCATTTAATAGCACTTCATAATTTCAAATGATATTCAAGTCACAACATAAGAATAGCATAAAGTATCATGAAAGCACAAGCAAATATATTTCATTCATGACTTAAACAGAAAACATAAAGAATGTCATATGGGTCGTGGCCCCAAAATAGTTAAGGTTTTATAATTTCCAAATGAGTGTTTGAGAGATAAAATATAACATCAAACAAGACACTCTCAATACTTAATTATCAAATCAAGTCCAGTCTACTACATGTCATCGTCGTCTGGAGGAGGAGGAGGAGCCTGATATGTAAGATGCAGCTGTCGTATCATATCGAACATCTCATCCTGCCATCGCCGAAACCCCTGACAGAATTGTGAGATGCCATGGACCTCCTCCTGAATGGCAGTCTGGGTCTCCTGGAAGCCCCTCTGCTGTTGCTGAAATCCATGGAAGTCCTCCCGGAGGTCGTGAACCTCAGACCGAAGCTGGGAGAACTCCTCTCGTGTAACTCCATCAGCATGCTCCTCATCTGAACTGGAGGACTCAGGACGCTGCCTCCACACGATCTCCCCCTGTCTGCACTCTATTCCTGCCAAGGACAATTGGCGTGTGCCAATCTGATCATAGTCCTTTGACAGGTGACGGACCTGACCGCTAGATGTGTGTATACCTCGAGACTCGAAAAACTTAATCAGGACATGGCAGAATGACATGTAAATCTTCCCATTTACACTCTGGGAAAAATGGACAATAGATGTGAACACATGCAGGGTGACATCTATGTCTAGCCTCCTCTCTAATGCATACATCATCACCAGGTGCGGTAGTCGAATCCTTGCCCGCCTCTTGGTGACAATGGGTAGTAAGCATTCTATGACAATGTTGTACAAAACATGACTAAATGGACTCATATTTTTGGCATAAAAAATGCGCTCAGAAATATTACGATGTCGTCCAAAATAGTGCATATGGATCTGATCAATGGTGACATCATGAAAAGAAAGAGGCTCATTGATCAAAACATGCTATCCAAAAATTTATTCCTTCAATGGCACAACCTTGTAGCAAGATGTGTTTTTCAGATTTTTTTTTTCTCTGCTTTTTTTTTTCTTTCAGCCGAATTTACCTTGGCACTACAGCTGAGAAATTTAATTCACTCTATCACTAAACAAGTTCCTAAACTACTTAACTTGAAGAATTAAAGCTAAATTACAGTTGAAACAATGCAATAAACCAAGTTAACGAATCTGAAACCAAGATAGAAACCAAACACGGCAGTAATGGAAATTACAGCTAAACAAATTGAAATTTAACTATCTAAGCTACTCCTCAACCATTCTCCAACTCAAGAGCTCCTTGGTCGTCAATCAAGGGAGAACCTCGGACCCGCAAGCTCCGCAAATCAGTGGAAGAAGTGTATCTGCTACTAAATCAGTTCAGACCCTGCTCAAGCCGAAATTTGCTTCCGAATCCTTCAAACTCGCCGTGGTGGCTTGCGATTGTGATTAGGGAATGACCGAAACCTTCCAGGGAATCCCTCTGGATAGCTCGGATGCAGTGGCGATGGTGCAAAGCTGAGCTCGCTGAAATCGGATACCCAAACTGTTGAAACCTCACGCAGCTTTGGTATTGAGCAAAAATCCAATCTGAAACCTCACAGAGACTCTCTTCACTGACCTAGCCCTTGCTTTGATGAATGATTGAGTGATCGCGCCTCCTTGATGAAGAAATCTAGCTAAGAAACAGTGAAGAAAAAAATGAAGAAGGAAGCTGCGGCGGAGACGCGACGAAGGCTGAAGGCTGCGGTGAGTTTAATTAAATACTTAAGCATGGACGGCTATGATTGATTTGAGGAAATCCAACGGCTGATCTTGCTCTGTTTGGAGCCAAACTTTAATGATGATGATCTGGGGTCAGGATCTGCCTCGTGGTAGCTTGGATCCTCCAGATTTGCAACGGATGGTCCAGATCAATCTAATCTTTGAATGGACGATCTAGAGCCCTCCAAGCTTGATCCAACGGTTGATTTAGCTCTGATTGGAATGAAACCTTTAGATCTTGATCAGGATGCTTGATCAACCCTAGCCCTAGCTCGGATTGCTTCAGATGGTCCCGGATGGCTCAGATCTAGCCGCTCTTGAATCGGACGGCCCGGATTAATCGTAAGCTTGATAATTCGATCCGGTTCACTTCCGACTCAAGTTTGACCCAATATGCCCTAGGTCCATGAACCTTTCATGCCTACAAAAATATATCAGAAAATTAGTGGCCAAATAATCCAAAAATATGTAAATTTGCAATTAAGTCCAAAATAAGAGGAAATCCTAAAACCTAGGGCAATTTCACAATTAAGCAATAAAAACATAGGTCAAACATGGATTTTAGCAACTCAAATGATTAATAAAATGGTATCTATCACTCATCAACTTTAGGAAAATATGTAACTGCATTATTTGACGCCCTACACTCCAAAAACCTACCTAAAACAGATGGTGAGAAGGGAATGAGGACTCCAGCTACCATGGACTCATAAAGACTATTATTAGGATCAATGCATGAAAGATTCACGTAGAATTCTTTACATAGGTCTAGGTTGATGTCATGTTGACAGTACACTAACTGGTTCAACCCAAAATGAGTGATCATCGCCGCAATTTGTGGAGTCTTTTCTTGAAAGTAAGACCTATTTAGATATCGACAATTCATTAGTATGAATTCATTTTCGTCGAATCTCTTCCGACACTCCACGAATCGGAACTGAGACACCCCCGATTCTACCCGACCTTGTCGGGACGATCCTTCACCCTTTTGCCTCTTAGAAGCCAACCTAAAATGTGACATACACATGCAAGGATACCAAACCACCCCACAAAAGAAGAAGACAAAGAAAAACATGCAAAAATAGACACATTAGTCCCAAATCATGATTTAAATGAGAAAGATTGAACTGTACAAGGTGTTACCTTTTTCCCAATCGTTGCATGATGAAGTTGAGTGAAGATCGGCTTGAAAAGAGAGACACTACGAACCCTAGGTGTCAGAATTTGTACAGGTTCTCTGGCGTCTAGCAAGCGAGAACAATGGCCCTGCGGTGCTAGCCGACTCGGACATAACACCACTAGTTCTAGAATCGTGGGAATCGCGCTGGCACAGTACGACATCTGATGGATGTCGCTAGAAAATCCAGTCCGTACCATGGAGCCCCCTGCAAATGTCAAATAATGTGACATCGGTCGGCTAACTGACACTGGCCCCTGATTTTTGTCCCCGCATAGGATAAAAAAGGACAGAAAGGGGGTAGGGTTGGTCGACCCTCCTAGCTATATATAAGACCCTACATCCCTCACAGGCAGGTGTGAATAGTATTTTCAGCTACAATATTTTTTTTGATTAACTCTCTTTTTCTCCACCGGATTCTGACTTAACCGTCGGAGGGTCTTGTCGGGAAAACTCCCTTGCTAACGATCACCTTTCTTGCAGGACAGGCGACCTTCACCCAGAGAAGTCCTTAGTGTCGCCACGTGTCGCCAGCTAGCCTCCTCCGTCGACAAGTCGTACCCATCATCGAGTTGGGAGTCTCTCTCGGTAATCGACAGGATCATAATTGGCGCTAGAAGGAGGGACCATCGCCTGATCGGGAGTAGAAGATGGAAGACCCCAACAAAGTGACGGTTACCATCACGCTGGAGAAATACGAGTTCTTGATGGCTGTCCGAGCACAGAAGACCTCCCACCTGCCCCTACTGACTGGTAGGCCCGTTGCCCAGTTGCTCGAGCTATCGACTGTGGACCACTCGATGGGCCAGGGGAAGGCCGCCAAGCCAGGGAGCTTCCTGATTCCTTTCCCCCTGCCTTCTTCCGAACCAGGGAGGATGAAGCTCACTCGGGTCCCGTGGAGGTGTCAACATCTAGTCAAGCGCATCAGCACCGACTTGATAAGGGGAAGGGCCTAGCAGACCGAGCACCGACGCCCCTTACAAGTAGCCCATTTTCCGCACATATTCTCAAAGACCTATCCCCAAGCACCTCCGATTCTTCACCATCCCGGAATACTCAGGGGCTAGTGATCCCGAGGAGCATATTATGAAGTTTGAAAGTGTCCTTTGTTACACCAATATCCTGAGGGCATCAAATGCCGGGCATTCCTGACGACCCTATCAAGACCGGCTCAACGCTCGTTTGATTGACTCCCGAGTTGGTCTGTGTCAACTTTCATGGAGTTTAAGAGGTTATTTATGCAGCATTTCGCAAGCAGCCAGAGGCATCATAAGACAAGCCTCAACTTGTTTGCTTTAAAGCAAGGTTTGAAGGAATCACTTCGATCCTACATAAAGAGGTTCAATGGCGTGGCCATGGATGTACCGACCACCACCCCGAGGTCCTCATCAGTGCTTTTTCCCAAGGGTTGCAAGAGGGGGATTTCTTCCAATCACTGATCAGGAAGCCCCTGAAGGACTTTGAAAGTCTCTTGGATAAAGTCGTAAAGTATATGAACATGGAGGAAGCTCAGGCCGCTTGAAAAAGGAAGCAGGCACCGTCCCGGGGCCTGGTCTCCTGCAGAATAACCGCTCTCCAGGCGGGCCCATCCGTTGCCCCAGAGGGGCGATTGACCGAGTGGGGATGGAACGAAGACACGTACAACAAGTGGCACAGGGATGTTTGCCGACTCGATGGAGGTCATATTGTGCTTTCTATCATAGCAACACCCATAGCACCGAGGATTGCCGACAGGCCAGGCAGGTTCGGGCCCCGACCACCATAGGTCGCGGACGTCAGGCCTCCCCAAGAAGCGCCCAGGGTTGGGGAGGGTCCACGGCTGGTCCGGTGGTAGAATAACCCATTTGAGTTACGCCTGCAGCTCGACAGTTATTTCCCCTGGGCGGGCACACTGAGTTCGAAGATGTGGAGTAGGATTAAGCCAACTAACAGAACACCATCAAAGGAGGAGTCCATGTCATCTCGGGGGACCAACAGGAGGCGATTCCAACCGAGCCAGGAAAGCCCAGGTATGCCGGTTGGAAATTCATCAGGTAGGGGCAAGTGCTGCTCAAGCACAGGGCCCCTAAATCAATTTCGTGCTGCAAGTTCTCCGGGGACTAGAGGACCTGTATGATGATGCCTAGGTAATCACTGACATGATCACCAACTACCAGATCCATCGCACTATCGTAGACACAGGCAGCTCGATTAACATCTTATATAAAAGGGCCTTTGACCAACTGCAGATCAAGCCAACCCAGCTGGAGCTGGTGGTCACATTGCTGTTTGGATTCATAGGAAACGAGGTGCAGCCGATCGACCAGATCAGACTGGTCGTGTCCCTGGGCAAAGAACCCTTAAAGAGGGCGAGGTGGTCCACCTTTTTAGTGGTGGATGCTTCTTCCGCCTACAATGCATCCTGGGAAGACCCACCCTCAATGTGTTCTGGGCAGTAATCTCAACCTTTTACCTTAAGATAAAATTTTCGGCCCCCGACAAGGTCGACGAAGTGACGGGGGGACCAAAGAGTGGCTAGGCGATGCTATGTGGATGACGTCCGGTCGGAGAGTGAGAAGTCACAATGACCCTCTACCAACTGCAATATGGTACATGCTTTCCCTTAGGTTGAAGAGCATGAGGACAAGGAAGAAGTTAAACTCCTCCCCGACTGGGAGGACATGAAAATCAAGATACCGGCTGACCTCTCGAGTGAGCTAAATCACTCACTAGTAGATTGCTTGGCGCGGAACTAAGACGTGTTCGCTTGGTCGCTAAAAGACCTCAGAGGAGTCCAACCGAAAGTGGCCAAACATCATTTACATGTCTACCCAAATGACCGACCGGTAAAACAGTGCAAGAGGGATTTTGGAGCGGCGCAGAATGAAGCCATATGGGCAGAGGTGAAGAAACATTTGGAAGTCGGTCTTATCCGGGAGGTATAATTCTCGGCCTGGCTGACCAACGTGGTTTTAGTGGCGAAGCCCGATAATAAGTGGCGTGCCTGCATCAACTTCCATGACCTCAAACGAGCATGCCTGAAGGACTGCTACTCACTGCCTCGGATCGATCAGATGGTTGATTCGACGACCGGCAGCGAGCTCATCTCCATGTTGGGCGCCTATCAGGGTTATCATCAAGTGTCATTGGCTATTGCCGACTAGGAGAAGGTCAGCTTCATCACCGCAGAGGGTACGTATTGTTATACCGTCATTCCATTTGGTCTAAAAAATACAGGGGCTACTTACCAGCACATGATGAACAAGATCTTCCGAGAGCAGATTGGGCGAAACATCGAGGTCTATGTTAACGATATCTTGATCGAGACCGCTCGGTGTATTGAGCTGGTGCGAGATGTGAAAGAAACCTACCGCACCCTACGGAGGTAAGGGCTGAAGTTGAACCCGGCGAAGTACCTTTTCAGAGCGCGGAGTGGGAGGTTCCTTGGCTACATTGTGACCGAGAGGGGTATCGAGGCCAATTTATGAAAGGTTAAGGCGTTGCTCGACATGCCGTTGCCGCGGAGTCTAAGAGAGGCTCAAAGGCTCATGGGAAGGATCACAGCTTTATCAAGGTTCATTTCCTGAGCGGCGGATAGGAGCCTACCTTTCTTTAAAACCCTACATCGAGCCACCAAGTTTTAGTGGGGCGCTGACTATGACAAAACATTCAAAGAACTGAAAACCTACTTAGCAGGATTGCCTGTGTTGGCCAAGCCGGAGCCAGGGGAACCTCTGTATGTCTACTTACCGGCTTCAGCTGAGGCGGTTAGCATGGCGTTGGTGAGACAAGGTGAGGTTGGACAGCAGGCAATGTACTTTTTCGCACACCTACTAATGGATGCCGAGTGTCGATACACTGCACTCGAGAATTAGCCTATGTGTTGATATTAGCCGCTCGGTGGCTTCGTCCGTATTTCCTAGCACATCCGATCATTGTCTTGACCAACAGTAGCTTGGGTCGAGTGTTAACGAATCTCGAGGCCTCAGGGCGGTTGATTAAATGGAGGATGGAGCTAAGCAAATATGACATACAATATCACGCTCGCTCGGCCATTAAGGCACAAGCCTTGGCCAATTTTCTCATCAAGCTGCACTCAGAGGAGACAAAAGGCGTCTGACGGATTTATGTAGACGGGTCGTCAGCTCGGCAGGGAAGTGGGATTGACATTCTAATAATCTCTTCCAAGGAGGAACAATTTCATTTGTCAATGCGGCTAGAATATCGAGCCACTACTAATGAAATGGAATATGAGGCCCTTATCGTCGGGTTGCAAGCCGCTAGGCACGTGGGTGTGACTCAGGTGATATTGCACTCGGATTCACAGTTGGCCACTCAGTAGTTCGTGGGTCGTTTCGAAGTCAACAGTGACCAGTTATAGGTGTACGTCGAAGCATACGAGAAGTTGAAGGCCGAATTTCAGGAGATCCAGTTGTAGAAGATCCCCAAGGAAAACAACCTCCGGGGAACAAACTTGCTAAATTGGCCAGTGCGGTGAGCCCTCAACCGATGGTCCAAACAATGCTGGTGATGCACATAGAGCAGCAGGCAGAGCTAGAGCTCGAGACTAACTAGAGGGCACCTCTGGTCGCCTACCTAATGCACGGGGCACTCCAATCCGACTGGGAGCAGGGCAGACTCTTAAGAATGCAAGTGGTTTAATATTCCTTAGTCAGACATGTACTGTATAATAGAGTCATTGCCCGACCGCTGCTCATATGTCTGGGTAGCGAGGACGTCGACTATGTGATCCGAGAGATACATATGGGAATTTGTGGTAGCCATGCGGGGGTTGATAAGCACCATTTTATCGATTATTTTAATTGCTTAAATCCATGTTTGACCCATGTTTTTATTGCTTAATTATGATTTTACCCTAGGTTTTGGAACTTTATCTTATTTTGGACTTAATTGCAAAATTACATAATTTTTGGATTATTTGGCCACTAATTTTTTGATATATTTTTGTAGGCATCAAAGGTTCAAGGACCTAGGGCATACTGGGTCAAACTTGAGTCGGATGTGAGCCGGATCGAATTATCAAGCCTACGATTAATCCGGGCCGTCCGATTCAAGAGCGGCTAGATCTGAGCCATCCGGGACGATCTGAAGCAATCCGAGCTAGGGTTAGGGTTGATCAAGCTCTATGATCAAGATCTGAAAGTTTCATCCCAATCAGAGCTAAATCAACCGTTGGATCAAGCAAGGAGGGCTCTAGAGCGTCCATTCACAGATAGAGTTGATCTGGACCATCCGTTGCACATCTGGAGGATCCGAGCTACCACAAGGCAGATCCTGACCCCAGATCATCATCATAAAAGTTTGGCTCCAATCAGAGCAAGATCTACCGTTGGATCTCCTCCAATCAATCTGAGCCGTCCAAACTTAATTATAAAAGGAAAAATTGGCAGCAGTTCTCAGCGTCGCGTCTCCGCCGTTTTCTGCATCTTCTTCGTTTTCTCTTCAGCTGTTCTTCCATTCTTAGCTAGATTTCTTCATCAAAGGAGGCGCGTCCACTCAATCCTTCATTAGAACTAGTGCTAGGTCAGTGGAGAGAGTGCTCTGTGAAGTTTCCCGATCGGATTTTGCCCAAGACAGTGTTTCGTGAGGTTTCAGTGGCTCTGTCACTTGATTGAATCAATCTCAGTTGTTCACCATCTTCATTGCATCTGAGCTTGCTGGAGGGGTTCCCTGGAAGGCTCGGAGCACTCCCAAACCTATATCGCAATCCACCACAGCTAGGTTGACGCAATCGGGTGCTGTTTTCAGTTTGGGCATGGTTTGAATGGATGTGCAGCAGAGACAGATTTTCCATTGAATTGCTGAGCTTGCGGGTTCGAGGCTCACCCTTGCGTGACGAACAAGGAGCACTTGAGCTTAGGGAGTGATTGAGTTTAGTTTGCTTAGTTAATTTCATTTTTAGTAGCTGTGATCTTATTTCTGCTGTCTGTTCTGTTTCTACATTTCATTTCAGATTCGTTACATTGGTTTAATGCCTTGTTTCTGCTTAATTAGGCTTATTTCCTTCAAGTTCAGTAAGTTAGTAACCTGTCTAGTGGATAACTGCTGTTTATTTTAGTTTATTTCTTGGTTTTATGCTGCGTATCAGAGTCCCTGTTGCGTGCCATTTCTGATGTCGCGTATCAGTTGTTGCTGCGTTTTAATTGTTTTCTTTTTCTGCCATTTCTGATTGTTGAGTTAAGCTAGCTCAGTTTTAATCCCTTGAATTCAATCTTGCAGTTTTATTTCATTTCCATAGCTATCGATCTTAATTTCTGCACTCAATTCACTACATTTGAAGCAGATTTGCTGCATTTTCATTTCTGAATTTTGCTTCAACTTGCATCTGCTATCTTTGAATTCAATTCGTGACATTTGAACTCTGCATTCAATTCGTGTTTACCTGCATATCAATTTCTGCATCAACTAGTTACTGCATCCGAAACCTGTCATCAAATTCTGCAATTTAGTTGTGCCAATTCCTGCTCATTGATTCATTTCTGCAAGAGTACATTTCAGTTTCTAAATTGTGAATTGGTGAGAATCAGTTTCTGATATTTCTCCTGAGTGTTAGTTGAGACTTTAGCAATTTGATTTGTGAGTTTCAGTATTTGGATTGCCTGTTAATGTGTTGCGACAGTTTGGCATTACTGAATTCATTTTGTGCTGAAATTTTCCATACCCTGCATTTCCGAATCAATTTCTACATGTAGCAGCTTCTGAATTGGGAAATTTCATCTCAGCTATTCTAAGTTTATAAATTCGGAAACTAACCTTGGGCATTTGAAATCAGAAGCTTTAATTGCCTTGCATCCAATCTGTATCAGCATTTCTCCTTTCATCTCTGAATTTCAGCCCTCACTGTTTTGAATCTCTGTCTCGGTTCTGATTTCCTTCACTCACTTTTGCTTAGCACTTTTTGAATGGGTTGTCTTCAAGTGGTATCAACCAAATTTAATTCTGAAGTGTTAAGTCACAGTTCTTCATTTGGCAGCAGCTCTTGGCACATGAACACCTTCTTGAGTATCAAGTTGCTTCATCCTTTTTACTATGTTTCAAGTGAAATTCTAGCATAAGTTTGTACCAAGTTGAATGTAAATTTTAATGTGTTTTTAAGCTTGAAATCAGCTTCCTGCGTAGTCAGCTCTGTTTGATATTGAAATCTCACAATTTCAGCAAGTAAGCTTGCAAATTCTGCACTTGGGTCAAGGGAAGTTTTGGCATTGATTTTGTATCAGTTGTTTATGGATTGTTTGCATGTGGTTGGTTGTACGAGGTAGTTTCTTAGGAAAATCTCTGAATAGTATCAATCAGCATTAGGATCGATCTAATATCATGTTTCGATTTTCTGAATGATGCAACATTACTTTGCATTGATCAATTTAATTGCCATTGATTGAATTGTTGATAGCCATCACATTGTTTATTTATTGCATTCCCATTTTTAATTGCAACCCAAACCCAGATTTATATTGAAACCCGAAAACACAAACGACACATAAATACGAGCTTGAATCGAACAACGTCAACTAGTCCCCGAGAAAAATACGACCTGTGGCCCCTATATTACATTTTCATACTTTGATTGTAAAAGGGTTTCCAGCAGTTATTCATTCATTCATTGATATTTAAATTTGATGAGCCCATACATTTCGTGACAAATTAATTAGTATATTTTGGGCCCATCAAATTTTTGGCGCCGTTGCCGGGGAAGCAACTAGTTGATTTGCTTGATTTTTGCTTGTATGCTTTTTGACATATCATTGGGTTCTATTTTTTGTTGCTTATTCTTCTGTATACGGGTACTGCCATTTTTCTTGTTTGATTTGTGACAGGGCTGCAAATTCAAAATGGGTTCAAAAGAGATAGAAAAGACATTGGAGGAGATAAGAAATGTGTTAAAGGAGTGGGACTACCAACTAGAACATAAAGCTCAGTCATTTACTTATCAGAAGCCACCTCAACAACCACTTCAACCACTCCAAGAATTCCAGCAGCCATATTTTGATTTCCAGCAGCCCCATTTGAATTTTCAGCACCCGAATGATCAATTTCAGCAGCCCTATCCTAATTTTCAGCAACCAAACTTTCAGTTTCAGCCACCATTTCAACAATTCGAGCCACCACAACAAGATTTCCAACAATTTCAGCCAAATTCCAGCAATTTCCAGAATTTACAGAATTTTCAGAACGGGCAGCCAATTTTCCAGAATTTTCAGCCCAGTTTTCAGCAATTTCAGCCCAATTTTCAGCAACCATTTCAGCAATTTGAACCTCAATTCCTGCAATACAATCAAGGGCAGCAAAGTTTTCAATCATTCCCAGTTTTTCCAGCGCAAAACCAACAAAATTTTCAGCCTACACAGCCCTTGAACCAGTTTTCACAGCCCTACAATCAAGGGTTTCAAGGGCAGAATTTTCAGTCTTCGCCACCTAATTTTCCAGCTCAAAATCAAAACTTTCAGGGCTACATTTCCCAGCAAAATTTTCCAGCATATCAGCCCTCTGATCAGTCCTTTAATCAGCCTCAACAGCTATGTTTTCAACCAAATCAGCAAGCTCAAAATTTTCAGCCTACTTCATCCTTTCAAAATCAGTCAAGGAGCTATGCTAACCAAGGAAGCTTTGAGAATCTTAATGAGAATGAGGCACAACAACAAAGAATTGAGGAGATTTATCAACTAGTTGTACAATATCATCAACAGCAGCAAAGGCTTCAAGACATAGAAAGAGGCGGTGGACAAATTGCTAGTCAAATGAATCAAATGCAAGTTCAAGGTGACCCTAGTGCAGGGCCAAATATTTCTTTAATGGATCTTGCAATTTTAGAAGAAGAAGAAGAAGAATACATTAAAGTCTGGGCACCTAGAGCATGCATTCCTCAGGAGACTCCTATTCAAAATCCAATTCCAAATTTTTCAGCTCCAGAAGAAGAAATTGAAGCTCCACAGGACCATTCTAGACTTTTATTTTCTGATGATAGCATTATTGATGGTCCTAATTTTTCTGACACTGTTGTTGCAGATATTACAGGAGAAGCATGCAGAGGAGATGATTCCACAGGTGTAGGGGATTGCACTAAGCCCCAGGGACTACCACAAGATTTAGATGATGAACCAGAAAGTGTAGGGACTTGCATGGTGGAAGCAAGCACCCAAGGATCACCAGTTGATTGTCCACCAGAGCCTGAGGCTAAAGAGGAGCTTGAACATAACCAGGAGGAGACCACAGATACATCTACTATTATAGACCCTTCAGGTATTATCCAGCATGCTCAGGTAAGTATTTCTCCTCCTTCTTCAGAAAAATGCAGTGAGGTACCTAGGGATGGTTCTATTGACTCTGATGATTTTATTGATATACCTTGTGTAGAGATTGTTTGTGAAAATCCAATAGAGGTACCAAACATTGATTTTATTGATCATCATGCATTACTTGACACATCCATTGTAAATATGAATTGCGAAATAATTTTAGAGGCACCCATAATTGATGTAGTTTGCTATGATGAATCACTTGATACATCTTTTGTAGATCTGGATAGTGAAATTTTTTTAAAAGTGCCTGAAATGGATGTTATTTATTTTGATGAATCTCTTGCTATTTCATATGCTGAGGTTGAATGTGAAAAACTTATGGAGATATCTGATATTGATTTGATTGGCTGTGACACATTGCATGATACACCCTTGATTGAAAATAATTGTGAAATTTCTATTGATGAGCCAGAAATTGATTTCTTTATTTTTGATGAGCCTCTGGATGCAAATTTGGTAGGAAATAATTTTGAAAATTTCATTGAGGCACCAGAATTTGATTTAATTGAATATGATGCAGATTTGGATTCATTTTATGCAGAAACTGATATTATTTCATTTCTTTCTGACCCTGAACACTTGAGAGAGGTATTACATGTTTTTGCAGGGTCCAGAAGACTTCAGGAGTGGGTGCTCCAACTGAACAGACTCCAGCCTCCTGGAAGGACTTCTGAAGGGCATCAAGAAGGAGAAGATGATCTGACTTTAATTAAAAGCACTCCATCCCTTGAATGGCTCTTGAACCTGAATCGCCTGAGGCCACCAGAGCAAAATTTTGTGAAATTCAAGTGTGGGGGAGTTCCAAATCTTCCAGCCACCCAGACTCCTCCACTACCACGGTGGAGGCTCCTTCTGGATCGACTCCGTCCACCAGAATAAAGGGGAGTTTGATTTTTCTTGTATTTGCTTTTATTTCATTTTTCATTTCCATGCTTCCTAGAATTAGAATTTTCCTTTGAACTGAGTCCTTGTAAATAAATGCATGTTATTTCTTTTGTCACTTTTTCTTGCATGAGTAGAAATAAAAGTATCCCTCTAGGTTATCTCCATAACATTTTAGAGTCTTTTGAAAATAAATTAAATTTGGTTGTCAAAACTTTGGGTTTGAGCTCATGGATGAAATCTTGGATGCTTGAGTACTACTTTGCTTTAGATGCTTGATTGAGGAGTTGAGATGAATCATTTGCACCTAGTGAGAATTAGCCTTATATTTGTGACACACATGTTATTGAACTCTAGAACTTGCTTAGTTTCTTTTAAAACCATATTTCAATGATTGGATCACATCTATAGAGGCTAATCCATTTGTTTCCCTTTTCCACATCAATTTTTAGCAATAATCATGTTTATTCTCTTTTTCTTTGCTTATCTCCTACGCTTACCCATTTTTTCTTTAGACTTGTTGCTTGAGATGTTCTTAATGTTGTTTTGCCCGAGACGGACAAAGTTTTAAGTGTGGGGGAGTGATTAGTGTTTTGGAAAGATTTGTGATCAAGGATACACTTCATTTCGAAAAAAAAAAAAATTCATGTGCCAAGTGAGTGAGTTTGGTGCCAAGAATGAGCAAGAGAGATGGAAACAATTGAAGATTCTTGATCATCATTTGAAGATCCAAGGGAGTTGAACCTCAAGTTGAATTCGGCACTCAAAGTTGAAATGAAAAAGATGCCAAAAATCAGAAAATCTGAGACTTGCAGAAATTTGTGCCAAAAATCAGCAAAAAGGAAGAAAATCTGCTACTTGGGGTTGCTATGTTGATCAGTCCACTTGAAGCTCACGGAAGGCTGGGTTAGAGTGGTTTCTGATAGAGGTTGAAGAACGGCCACAACAAGGTTGAAATCAGAGTGGAAAATGCAGTTATATAAAAAAAAAATCAGAATTCCTAGTGAGGCAGTTTATGCCAAGTTGAAGCTGAAATTAGTTCTTCCAAGGCTGTGAATCACGAAATGAAGTGGATGAATGTATCATAGATTGAAGCACATCACAGCCTATCAGAACAAGAAAGGAATTTGGAGGCTAGGAGTTTCGAAACAGAGAAGAAAATGGAAGGAAGTTGGCTAAAATGCAATATGATTGAGCAGAATTTTCGAGTGGATCATTTTAAGTGCTCAATAACTCTAGATGCCAACTGATATGAATCAAGATTTCTCATTTAAATCTGATCTACACTGCTCCATTAGAAGATTAAGAGCAGGAAACACAAAGGAATCTGCAACAAGAAAAGAAAAGAAGAACAAAAGTTTGGCACGCAATAGAAGAGAAGGAAAAATTGGGATTGGAGCTGTTCTTTACTATAGAAATCAGACACAATATGCTAGAAGTTTAAATGCAGCTGATCAGAATTCGAAATGGGTGAACAAAAGCTGAACACAAAGAAAAAAAAAATCAGATTAGCAGTGCAGTTTTTGAGCAGTTTGAGCTAAGTTGAGGCTGAAATTAGATTTTCCAAGGCTATGAATCAGGGCACAAGTTCGGAAATGCATCAAAGAATAATGAGAACACCAAATGCTGACCAAATCTGGAAGAAATAAGGATGCCAACAACTCTGGTTAGCACACACAAAAAAAAAAAAACCAAACTGTGCCAAGGTCAAAAATGGCACACAATGGTTGAAACTAGAGCATTTGTTGCTGCCGAGTGAGAGGTACTGAATGATACAAGCCAAATTCGAATGAAGCTAAGGAAAAGTTAGAATCTGAAGTAGAAGATGCAGAAATCTGAAACCAACCCGTACAAATCTGCAATTGAAGTGCAGATTATTAAGTGGAAACAAATGCAGAAATGTTTTAAGTTGCTGATATAACTTCTGATTTTTCTGATACAAATGCTGATGCTAACTGGTACGAAGTGTTCCAAATGAAAGTTGACTCCATTAATAGGTTTGAGAGCAGAAAAAAAAAGGAAAAACAGTTTGAGAAAATAAGAAAAGAGAAGGAGAAAACAAGTTGGCACACCGTTTGACTTGGCACCATGGAATCATTGAAGCTCACGGCAGCTCATGCAAATTGAAGATTTGCTCCACTACAAATCTGACCTTGCTAGAGGATAAAAGAAGAAGAGAAAATTCAGAAAAGAGAATGAAGAAAGAAACAAAAATGACACACAAAAGGAAGAGTTGGCACATTGAGATCAAATGGAGTTATTTTTCATCCAAGTCAAAGGAATTACTCAAGATTTACTCCACCACATTCTTGATATCATTAGAGGACTGTTAAGATGGGGCAAAGTTCATTGGAAACATTTTTGAGCAACCAAGTCTTCCACTCCATCAATTTTTCCATTTTCTTGATTTTTATTCCATTACTTATCATTTCTATGTCTTTGATTTGTTTTTATAGTTGTTGATCCTAATCAGGATTAATGGTGGAGATTAGACAATAAGCAAGCCTATGATAGTGCAAGAAGCATGTGTGTAAGAGTGAGCTCCACTTCCATCACCAAATTAGAACTTAAGAGAGAGCCACCAAAACTTCCCTTGAAAGGCTAGTGATTTAAATTCATCTCAATGACTCATGATTGATGAAAAGGCTAAGTTGTTGATTTAAGGACAAGATACTAATCCATAGAGCTTAGATTTATGAGAATTGACAACCCTAGGTAATTTCTTTTCATTTGCTTCTAATTATGCTTAAGAAAGCCTAAGGGATACATATTTAGTAGTTTCGCGAGACGCTCAAGCTTAAGTGTGGGGGAGTTGATAAGCACCATTTTATCGATTATTTTAATTGCTTAAATCCATATTTGACCCATGTTTTTATTGCTTAATTATGATTTTACCCTAGGTTTTGGAACTTTATCTTATTTTGGACTTAATTGCAAAATTACATAATTTTTGGATTATTTGGCCACTAATTTTCTGATATATTTTTGTAGGCATCAAAGGTTCAAGGACCTAGGGCATACTGGGTCAAACTTGAGTCGGATGTGAGCCGGATCGAATTATCAAGCCTACGATTAATCCGGGCCGTCCGATTCAAGAGCGGCTAGATCTGAGCCATCCGGGACGATCTGAAGCAATCCGAGCTAGGGTTAGGGTTGATCAAGCTCTATGATCAAGATCTGAAAGTTTCATCCCAATCAGAGCTAAATCAACCGTTGGATCAAGCAAGGAGGGCTCTAGAGCGTCCATTCACAGATAGAGTTGATCTAGACCATCCATTGCACATCTGGAGGATCCGAGCTACCACAAGGCAGATCCTGACCCCAGATCATCATCATAAAAGTTTGGCTCCAATCAGAGCAAGATCTACCGTTGGATCTCCTCCAATCAATCTGAGCCGTCCAAACTTAATTATAAAAGGAAAAATTGGCAGCAGTTCTCAGCATCGCGTCTCCGCCGTTTTCTGCATCTTCTTCATTTTCTCTTCAGCTGTTCTTCCATTCTTAGCTAGATTTCTTCATCAAAGGAGGCGCGTCCACTCAATCCTTCATTAGAACTAGTGCTAGGTCAGTGGAGAGAGTGCTCTGTGAAGTTTCCCGATCGGATTTTGCCCAAGACAGTGTTTCGTGAGGTTTCAGTGGCTCTGTCACTTGATTGAATCAATCTCAGTTGTTCACCATCTTCATTGCATCTGAGCTTGCTGGAGGGGTTCCCTGGAAGGCTCGGAGCACTCCCAAACCTATATCGCAATCCACCACAGCTAGGTTGACGCAATCGGGTGCTGTTTTCAGTTTGGGCATGGTTTGAATGGATGTGCAGCAGAGACAGATTTTCCATTGAATTGCTGAGCTTGCGGGTTCGAGGCTCACCCTTGCGTGACGAACAAGGAGCACTTGAGCTTAGGGAGTGATTGAGTTTAGTTTGCTTAGTTAATTTCATTTTTAGTAGCTGTGATCTTATTTCTGCTGTCTGTTCTGTTTCTACATTTCATTTCAGATTCGTTACATTGGTTTAATGCCTTGTTTCTGCTTAATTAGGCTTATTTCCTTCAAGTTCAGTAAGTTAGTAACCTGTCTAGTGGATAACTGCTGTTTATTTTAGTTTATTTCTTGGTTTTATGCTGCGTATCAGAGTCCCTGTTGCGTGCCATTTCTGATGTCGCGTATCAGTTGTTGCTGCGTTTTAATTGTTTTCTTTTTCTGCCATTTCTGATTGTTGAGTTAAGCTAGCTCAGTTTTAATCCCTTGAATTCAATCTTGCAGTTTTATTTCATTTCCATAGCTATCGATCTTAATTTCTGCACTCAATTCACTACATTTGAAGCAGATTTGCTGCATTTTCATTTCTGAATTTTGCTTCAACTTGCATCTGCTATCTTTGAATTCAATTCGTGACATTTGAACTCTGCATTCAATTCGTGTTTACCTGCATATCAATTTCTGCATCAACTAGTTACTGCATCCGAAACCTGTCATCAAATTCTGCAATTTAGTTGTGCCAATTCCTGCTCATTGATTCATTTCTGCAAGAGTACATTTCAGTTTCTAAATTGTGAATTGGTGAGAATCAGTTTCTGATATTTCTCCTGAGTGTTAGTTGAGACTTTAGCAATTTGATTTGTGAGTTTCAGTATTTGGATTGCCTGTTAATGTGTTGCGACAGTTTGGCATTACTGAATTCATTTTGTGCTGAAATTTTCCATACCCTGCATTTCCGAATCAATTTCTACATGTAGCAGCTTCTGAATTGGGAAATTTCATCTCAGCTATTCTAAGTTTATAAATTCGGAAACTAACCTTGGGCATTTGAAATCAGAAGCTTTAATTGCCTTGCATCCAATCTGTATCAGCATTTCTCCTTTCATCTCTGAATTTCAGCCCTCACTGTTTTGAATCTCTGTCTCGGTTCTGATTTCCTTCACTCACTTTTGCTTAGCACTTTTTGAATGGGTTGTCTTCAAGTGGTATCAACCAAATTTAATTCTGAAGTGTTAAGTCACAGTTCTTCATTTGGCAGCAGCTCTTGGCACATGAACACCTTCTTGAGTATCAAGTTGCTTCATCCTTTTTACTATGTTTCAAGTGAAATTCTAGCATAAGTTTGTACCAAGTTGAATGTAAATTTTAATGTGTTTTTAAGCTTGAAATCAGCTTCCTGCGTAGTCAGCTCTGTTTGATATTGAAATCTCACAATTTCAGTAAGTAAGCTTGCAAATTCTGCACTTGGGTCAAGGGAAGTTTTGGCATTGATTTTGTATCAGTTGTTTATGGATTGTTTGCATGTGGTTGGTTGTACGAGGTAGTTTCTTAGGAAAATCTCTGAATAGTATCAATCAGCATTAGGATCGATCTAATATCATGTTTCGATTTTCTGAATGATGCAACATTACTTTGCATTGATCAATTTAATTGCCATTGATTGAATTGTTGATAGCCATCACATTGTTTATTTATTGCATTCCCATTTTTAATTGCAACCCAAACCCAGATTTATATTGAAACCCGAAAACACAAACGACACATAAATACGAGCTTGAATCGAACAACGTCAACTAGTCCCCGAGAAAAATACGACCTGTGGCCCCTATATTACATTTTCATACTTTGATTGTAAAAGGGTTTCCAGCAGTTATTCATTCATTCATTGATATTTAAATTTGATGAGCCCATACATTTCGTGACAAATTAATTAGTATATTTTGGGCCCATCAGGGGTCCATTCCGTGGCTTGGAAGCGTTGCTCTTGGGGTTACTATTGACCAACTCTGCAATAGGATGTCGATCAGCAGGTTTCTACTTGCTTATCATGTCAGAAGCATCAAAACCTCCCTCATCGGTCGGTCGAGATGATGAAAGCGTCTATAGTATCCTGCTTCTTCGATCTGTGGGAGATGGACATAGTGGGGTCGTTCCCTGTAGGCTCCGCTCAGAATAGCTTTTTATTAGTGCCAGTGGATTATTTTTCCAAGTGGATAGAAGCCAAAGCGTTGACGCGTATCACCGAACAAGCGGTGATAAAGTTCCTGTGGCAAAGCATACTCTATCAATACGGAATCCCTCATAAGTTGGTCTTAGACAATAGGCGACAGTTCCAGGGCAGGAGAATCAGAGAATGGTGCTCGGCTTATGACATTCAGCAGTCTTTCACCTCCGTCACTTATCCACAGAGTAACGGGCAGACCGAGGTCGCCAATCGGGAAATCCTGAGAGGATTGAAAACGAAGTTGGATCACGTAAGTGGAACATGGGTGGATGAGTTGCCCAGCGTCCTGTGGGCTTGGCGGACCACACTGAGGGAAGGAACGGGTCACACTCCTTTCCAACTAGTCTATGGGAGCGACGCGGTGGTGCCAGTGGAAGTCGGGTGTGAATCCGACTGGCGGAAGGTATATGATGAAGGAAATGCAAAAAGAAGATGTTTAGAGCTAGACCTGGTCGAGGAAATCTGGGAGAAGGTCGCTGTAAGGATGTTCGCCTATCGACAAAGGATGTAACAAAGGTACAATCGAATGATGCTAGCCTGGGCATTCCAGGTCAGGGATCTCGTGTGGAAGAGGATAAAGTCGGCCGGCGATGTTAGCAAACTAGATCCCCAATGGGGAGGGTCCTTCAAAGTGATCCAAAAATTAACCTCAGGAGCCTACTACTTGCAGGACGAGCGAGGAAAGAGATTAGACAAACTCTGGAGCGCAGTTCATCTACAACCTTATAGAGAGAGCCCCCGCGACGCTGTGTAAGCATAGTGTTTAGCCCAACTCTAGGTTGCTTAATAAACTGCCAGGGTTCCTCGAGACATCCGTAAGCATGCCAGACTCTCGCCTCGCTAGCGAGTTATAAGTAGGCATGTCCCATGACACCACCTAGCTCGGTGTCCCCGATTGTACGCGTGATAGCCCACGCTCCCAGGTATCGGGCTGAACAGGTGTCCAGACTCTCGCCTAGCTAGCGAGTTATAAGTGGGCATGCCCACATGGCCCCACCTAGCACGGTGTCCCCAATCAGGCGGTGGCGGCCCACGCTCCTAGGTATCGGCCCGAACAGGTGTCCAGACTCTCGCCTCGTCTGTGAGTTATAAGTGGGCATGCCCCCATGACACCACTTAGCTTGGTGTCCCCGATCGGGCGTGTGGAGGCCCACCCTCCCAGGTATCGGGCCGAATAAGTGTCCAGACTCTCGCCTCGTCAGCGAGTTATAGTGGGCATGCCCCCACGACACCACCTATCTCGGTGTCCCTGATCGGATGCATGACGGCACATGCTCCCCGGTATCGACCCGAACAAGTGTCCAAACTCTCGCCTCGCCAGTAAGTTATAAGTGGGTATGCCCCCACGACACCACCTAGCTCGGTGTCCCTGATTGGGCGCGTGGTGGCCCACACTCCCTTGTATCGGCCCGAATAGGTGTCCAGACTCTTCATGCATAATGTTCATCCCGTGGAAGCGCCGACCGCCGATCCTAGAGATGGTGAGCTGGTATGTGGGCAAGAAGTAATAAGATTTTGAAAGAGCAGGAGGTGGGGGCAAATCTTCTATCCATGACATAAGCCAGCGGGGGGCTGGGGTAGTGTTAATGAAGAAAAAGCGATCCTTCCAACCTTTGTTGGAAGTCGGGAGTTTTGCAAGGAAGGAAGTTTGGGCTCGGGCTTGAAAAAAGAAATCACCTAACTCTTATTTTTTGGGGTAATAGAAAAAGTGAAAGATCTTTGGTCGGAGGGGGATTCGATACAAGGCAAAGATAATGATTGCCCCACAGATGAGACGAATAGCATTCGGGGCCAGTTGGGAAAGGGGAAGTTGAAAATACCGACACACCTCAGAAACGAAGGGATGAAGAGGAATGTGGTGGTCGGCCTGGAGGTAGTCTCGGGAAAGAGTTATGTAACTGGGAGGGGGTTTCTCGGGTCGGTCGGTAGAGTTAGGTAGCACCAGATGGTGGTCGGAAGGAATTTGGTACTCCGCTCAGAGGTGACTCGGGTCTCGAGGACGTAGCTCGGAAACGGCTATGGCGTACCAGGGGCCAGAGGTCGGGGTCGAAGAAGCCATGAATCAATAAAAGCGAGAGGGGCGAACTAGCCTGGGGAAAACGAGGATGAGTCACCAGAAAAGGTGAGGACTGCGGGAATCCATTGTCTGTCGGAGGCTAGTTCGCCGAAAACCTAGTAGAGCACAAAGACGAGGAGGAAGCGAGGTAAAAAGTGGGACAGTGAAAGGAGAAGAGGCGGCATTTAAAGGGCCGAAGGGCGGATGTCAGCCGTCTGATGACGATCCGATAAAATGGTGGGAGTGGATAAGGACCGTTCATTTCCTGCTATAACGAACCTTGGGAAACTGCGCAGCGTGCATGCATGGGCTCTAACATCGGACACTACTTTACTCGAAGAAACCAATCTGCAGGGGACGCGTGACACCCAACAATTAATGAGGGGATTCAGATTGATCCTCCGGTCACTTGAAGGTAACACATGGAAGTAATGGGACAACAACAATACTGGCCAGATCGCATGCTGATCGAGACTCTTAGAAGTCGCTGGATAACTGGTCGGTCAACGTCGGGCGACGTCCTACCTGCATGCCTAATGGTCAGTCCAGCCAATCGGACTCGCCGCCTCCTTCGATTAGACTCGAGGGGGATGCTTATGATCCTGCCATAGTTGACGGGAATGTGGGTGGGTCGGCATGACACCTGATCCCACCGTAGCTGACGGGAATGTGGGTGGGCTGGCATGGTACCCTAAGGTGGCCGGTCGGGACTAGGCATCACTCACATGGGGGCATTGAGGCCCGACGAGGGGGAAATATGAGCCTCCATGTCCCTGCCCAGGGAGGCCTAGTCAGTTGACCCCGTGTATAAGGCCAATTATTCCCTCGCAAAGGGCAGGTCATAGCAGCCCTACTAGTCAGAAGAATACTCGAGCTCGCGTTCGCAACCCCGACCCCATATGGCTCCAGATTGGGGTCCTAATCCGGCGGGGCCTCGACTGGTACTATTCGACCCTGGGGTTTCCCTTACTGCTCCCAGGGAAAGACGGCTCCTTATCGGGAGATTTGAATTGGAGATCGTGTGGTGCCGATCACATACCCCGAGCGAGCTACAGCTCGACACATCATATTTAGGGAAGTTTTCGTTGTCAGGATTTGTACAGGTTCTCTGGCGTCTAGCAGCCTAGGACAGTGGCCCCGCCAGCGCTAGCCGACTCGTACCTGACACCACTCATGCTAAAATCGCGGGAATCGCGCTGACACAGTACGCCTTCTGATGGATGTCGCTAGCAAAGTCAATCCATATCACGGAGCCCCCTGCAAATGTCAGACAACGCGGTGTCAGTCGGCTAACTGGCACTGGCCCCTGATTTTGTCCCCGTATAGGAAAAAAAGGACAGAAAGGGGGCAGAGTTGGTCGACTCTCCCGGCTATATATAAGACCCTCCATCCCTCACACGCAGGTATGAATAGTATTTTCAGTTACAGTATTTTTTTATTAACTCCTCTTTTCTCCACCAGATTTGACTTGACCGTCGGAGGACCTTGTTGAAAAAACTCCCGGTGGGTTGCTAACGGTCACCTTTCTTGCAAGACAGACGCCCTTCACCCGGAGAAGTCCTTAGCGTTGCCACGTATCGTCAGCTAGCATCCTCCGTCGACAAGTCACGCCCGTCATCGAGTTGAGAGTCCCTCTCGCTCATCGACAGGATCAAACGAGTTGGATACATCGAACATTTAATTTTCTCAATAGACATTTAAGTTTAGTTTTTTTATTTAGATATATTTATAGTCATAATTTTTTTTTAATTTTTCCATTATCTTCATTCTATCATTTAAAATGGTTCTGGCTTAGGTGATGAAAATATATTTTATTTTTCCTTTTTTTTTCATGTGAGCTTAAAATGGTTTATTTTGTTCTTAACAAATGATAATTACTGGTTTGATATTATTGAAATCAATCTTTATTTTAAGTGATTATATTTTATTTTATCATTTTGTATATATATTATTTATTTATTTATTTTGTTTTTTTACTTTTCGAATGGCAATTAATTAAAAACGAAAGCTTCATTCTTTTTATTAAAGTCCCATTTCATTTTCCTCATTTTTTAATTATATTTTTTAAAAAATTATTCTTAAAAAAATAAATAATTTAACAATTTTATTAATTAAAAAATATTATCAAAATTTAAATACAAAATTTTAATTAATAATTTTGCAACTAAAAATCAGATAAATAAATTATATATATTTTTTAAAAATTCTTATTTTAATTTGTTTGAATATTTAAAATCATTGTTTCCGTTCCAAGTCCAAATGTGAGACATATTTTATTCAACAATGTCAAAAGCTTTCTTTGTTTTTACCACCTAAGACCTCAAATACATTTGAACCACCCCGACCCGACCATGGGATCCTTAACAACGTTGGTTCGACATTGTTACTATCTTTAGCTTTGGCTAGTTGTACACTACACTGATTCAGCTTTTAAGTATGTCTCAGTCTATATATCCACCGGAGTAATTGACGTAGAAATGGCTTTAGATTTTCAGATTTTAATTGACTTTTGTGGTGCAACAGAATGATAATTAATTATTTCTTAAATATTTATAATTCGAACTTTAATAATAATAATTAATATAAGATTTTTTTAATAGGATATGCAGATATTAGATTTTTCGACCGTCTATCGTGAGAGTTTCCAATTTATCTTAGCGGTAAGTGGAAAATTTTTATGAAGCCGGACTAGTCGCGCTAGATTAACTCAACTTGATTAAGTATATTTTCTAAAATTTTTTTAATAATTATTCAGCTATTTTTTCAAGGTGAAATAGATATTATTATTTTGGTGGGATGTCTAATTGGCTAGAATACAACCAATTTATTATAATGGAATAAAAGATTAATTTTCGGATATATACTTATTAGATATTTTGCATATCTAGAGTGAATGGAAGAGAGGTGTGGGACTTTAGTCTCACATTGTCACTTTCTAGTGAATGGAAAGTGAGGAGGAGAATAAAGGGACTCCATTGTGAGTGGGGCTTTAATCCCACATTGGGAGTTTTAAGGTAAAATGTTTGGTTTATATTGTATCACAAGCATGATAGTTGTGAGCAAATGCTAGGGAGAGACTCTCTCTCACGCGTGGGTGCACAGGGGGTGCAAATCCAGAGCCCAGATTTGTACTGAACTTGTGTGCGTGCACGACCTAGCAGATGAACCAACGTTTTGCTCAAATGTAACTGATGCATTAATTTTGATTAATACGAGATCGGTAACCCTCAGACGTTTGGATCTGGTCGAGTAAATGGCAGTAAATGACAATTAATTCGTCATTATTCACTGCGGGGGTCTGAGCCTATATAAAGAGGCTGACCGAGAGCAAAAGAGACGGACGCTACGAAATTCTCCTCCACTCCACCTCGTTCCCGACCTCCGCTGAGATAGCAGTCGGGTACCTCCTCAGTTCGCCACAAGCAACGAGTGCTCCGTTGTGCCCGTGGTCTGCTGTCGTATCCTGAGAGATAGAAGTCCATCTGAGCCTCGAAGCATCGTCGGAAGAGGACGAATCTGTTTCAAGGAAACTGCGCTGCGCAGGCCTCAGCAAAATCCTGATCGGGAGACATCCGACTACCACTCGGGAGAATCCAGTCGGGAGACTCCACTCGGGAATTCCACTCGGCAACTCGGGCTCACTCGGCCACTCGAGAACCTCGCTCGGGAGCTCACTCGGCCACGCTGCTCGGGAGCTCACTTGGCCACTCGGGAGCTCACTCGCCCACTTCACTCGGGAGCTCACTCGCCCACTTCACTCGGGAGCTCACTCGGCATCTCGGGAATTCACTCGGGAGCTCGGAAATTCTACTCGGAAGACTGCAGCTTGGGGGAAAAGCAGTCGGGGCCACTCAACAGAGATAAGTTGAAGTAATTTTAGTAATTTCAATTTACAATAAAATCTCCGAATATCCTCCAATAATACTTTCGAGTAAAAAAACAATTCTTTTACTCTGTGATTATTCAAGGATGGATTATAAATTGATATTGTAATTTATTTTTAAGGAAGAGCCAAGGTAATTCAGAAAAAATGATACTCATAGTGAAAGTGAGTGTCTTAGTAAAAATTTTAATCGTCAATCGATGGTACGTTTAACGCCCGATTGATGATCGGACACTACCGATGGCCTCCAGATGTTGTCTTGAACCAAACTATACCTTGAGAGGGCACGGCGAACCCGTCGAGGATCGCCGCAATTGCAATTTCGTATAATTCAACGTCGATTTTGACGGGTTCACTGTTGCCGACGATCCTGACGGGTTTACCGTCCTCCCAAAGTATAGTTTGATTCAGAACGATAATCAAAAGCAATTGATAATATCCGATCGATGATCGAACATCGAATATACCGTGGAATGACAGTTAAAATTTTTATTGAAATGACAGTTAAAATTTTTATTGTGATATTAGTATTATTTCTCTACATTTTCATGCAATAGACAGCTATTAATGATGAAAAAAACAGTCATGAACGATCCCCAGTGGAGGAAATATTAGGATCCGCTGTTCCCGGTGGGATACACAAAGCACATGGGAGCTAACAAACGCGATTGTCGTTCGTCCAGCGCTGCTGTTTGTGTCTTGGTTGACGCTGCCGATCCCACTCCACAAGGATAAGCCGTGGCTCCCACCACCATTCGGCCTCCCTTATGCGTCCTTTGCCCGGAAGGAATCAATTAGTCTGCGAAAGCCAGATCGGAATGAGGAGGAGCAACTCAACGGCGGCGGCGGCGGGGCGATCGCGGCGTGGAGGAGGAGGAGGATCCGGCAGCGGGGCGAGGGCGCGCTGCAGCAAGGACGGGATGAAGCGGGGCCCGTGGACGCCGGAGGAGGACGAGGCCCTGGCGAGCTACGTGAAGCTGGAGGGCGAGGGCCGGTGGCGCACCCTTCCGGCCCGAGCCGGCCTCCGCCGCTGCGGCAAGAGCTGCCGCCTCCGGTGGATGAACTACCTCCGCCCCTCCATCAAGCGCGGCCCCATCGCCCCCGACGAGGAGGACATCATCCTCCGCCTCCACCGCCTCCTCGGCAACCGGTACCGATCCTTCCCTCCTCTGTCTCTCCCGATTCAACTTTGATCGAGAAGAACCGATTGCGGCAACAGGTGGTCGCTGATCGCCGGCAGGATCCCGGGGCGCACCGACAACGAGATCAAGAACTACTGGAACACGCACCTCAGCAAGAAGCTCATCGGCCAAGGCATCGATCCGCGCACGCACAAGCCCTTGCCATCTCCCGCCGCCGCACCAGCTGCCTACGTCATCCCACGACACCCACCTAACCCTAACCCTAACCCTAACCCTAACCCTAACCTAATCAGTTGGAATCCGGAGAGCGGCTAGAACCAGAACTGTATGGCGTCAGCTTCGGCGAGGACAACATCTTCTCCTCCTTCCTCGACGCACTACTCATCAGCGACGGCGAAACCGATCACGTTCACGACGATTCTCCTCCTGACGAACAATTTGCCCTCGTCTGGGAAAAGGATCTCGAGGCTCATCTAGATCTGGAGGACGATGCACTCCAGCAGTTTACAGGTGATCTTGATGCAGGAATCTGAGCATGCATGTTAATTAGTTCATATTAATTTGTGTGCAGGTGTGTTGATAAATTAAATGCTTGAGAAATTGTAGCAAAATATTAAGTACGTCCGAATCAAGAACACAACTTTAATTGTTTCATTATGTTTATTAATGCAACACTATTTCACAATTGATCAGTTTAGTTAGTATTATTTTGCTACATACAACTTTTGCATCCGATCTGTTAGTATATAATTGAATTCTAACTATGAGCAATTGAAAATTTCGAGTGTTATTCACAAAGTTCTTTAATATAATGTAAAAATTAATTATATAGTAGATGAATGAAGACACTTATTACAACTAAATGCCGACGCATATAAGCTAATATGCATTTATATATAAAATATTACATGCATTAACCAAAACACATTTTTGTAAGTACTCTTTTAAAATGCAAAAATGGATGAGGATGCGTTTTTGAAGGAGTTTAACACCTTTCTAAGATAATGATATCGACAAGATTTGATATTACTATGAATTGTATTATAGATGTTAATAAAATTGTTTCCTATGCATAATTAAATTATAAATTATATGCTGCTAGATTGTATATGAGGTGCTATCAAATTATATCACATATAACTATATATATCTAATTATTCTATTTAGACTAGCTAGATCACTTAGTTTGGTTGGACTAAATAGCTAATTACCCAATGAACCTATATATATATATTGAAAAATGATATACTCAATGAAAAATCTCAAGGAAAAACTTAGTGAATGACATGACACATTGCTTACAGTGATCCCGATGGATTTACCGTGCCCCCCAGGGTATAGTATGATTCGGGGCGATGGCCGAAGGCTGCCGATGGTGTTCCAACGATAATCGGATGTGTGCATGCAAAATGTCACGTCATTCACTGAGCATTTTATTGAGTTTTTTCACTGAGTGTATCATAGCTCATATATACCAACCGTCGACATACACGACTCGATCGATTGGCATATAGGTCTGTCCAAGGCTACCACGACTCTACTAAGTCGACTCATACAGCCTAACAGAATAAATCATCAAGCCCACCTGACCTTCCAATTAAGTTGACCAGACTTTTTGAACTTGTGGTTGCCTGACTAGTCTTTGTCTCTCACCTGACCATCAACACAAATGCTATAATGAGCACTGATATCTGGACCATTAGGTGTGTGCCTGCTGGAGATGAATGGTAGTTAGATTCCGTTAAAACGATGGCTTTTGACTTATTTCAAGGTCAAAATCGGAATATTTAAGGTATCGAACCCACGTTGTTGCATAATAATTTTTGGTCACGAGTTTAATTTTTTTTCAAAAAAAAAAACTCCTAAATCATAATATGTGTTCATATTCTTTTAGTTCTCTAATAATTTTTTAAATTAAATCAATACATTAAATACAATATTAAAACTAAGCAATACATAATAGTCATGAGTTAAAAAATACTAATTAAGTTTGTATAATCAAATTATTTGCATGAACTATCTGTGACTTGCCAAAACTTGAAAGCATAGAGAAAGCACACTGCTTGGATCGAATTGGCTGGATATGGAACAAAATAGACACAAAACTAACCCGTCGAGATCGCCGGCCGGTGAAACTTGATGGCTTCTCGAGCTGGTTTTACAGAGGAACAGAGATCGAGCATTTTGGATTTAATGGACGGGAGGGAGGGAGGGAAGCGGAGCAGGCTTAAATTGGGGTCGCAAGGGAGGAGGCCAGGAAGGTAGCTGAAGGAACGAACAGTCGTCCGAACCATCAACCATATGCTTCCTGAGGCGACTAAGCGCCACAACCACCGTTCCAAGTGAGACACGCTGATCGATATGCGAGCAGCCGTTTGGCTGAGGCAAAGCCTGACCAAAATGACAAAAGAGACTTGGACCTTCGCAGTGACAGGAACACGGAGAAATGTTCTCGATACGATCTGTAGATGATGAAGGAGGATCGATCATGAAAGATAAAACAAAGATCATAATAATTAGGGCGCGTTTGATACCGATTATTATATATAACCTTCATTGTATGATTATTAAATAATTATATAATCAAGATTACAGGGAATGAAATATAATAACATGATATTGTATGATTCAATTTAGGTGATAAAAGAAAATTTTATTTGTTTGGAGGTAATAATGTATAATATTTTATCGTATTAACCTTCAGTTCAATCCTAAATACGATAATAGTGTATGCTTGTCTAAATTTAAAATAGAAAAAGAAAGATGATATTATATATTTGTTCACACTCTTGATTTAAGTATAAAAAATTATACCAGTTGTCGGTCGTTGACGTCGACCGCGGTCTATCGGCGTTGACCGTTAACTCTGGAATTTAATAAATGGTGAGGGTTATTTTTTTTAAAGGGTACATATTCGAGGATAATTTTGAAAAGAAAAAGTTTTACTCCCAAAATCAAAAAAATTCTACTTTTTCAAGGATTCTTGATTTTGGATTATATGCTACGTACTTTTGTTGACGTGTGGGACAACAATTATTACTCGAAATTTATTGACTAAATCAAATAAGATTTTACTTGGATAACAGTCAGAATATTTGTAATTTGTGTTAATATAATAAGGCAGGTTGGTTTGATTTATCAGGTTAACAGGGTTTTATTCAATTGTGGGACGGGTTGGGTTTGTTAACCTAATTTGACTGGTTCATTAGATTACTGTGTTGCAGGATGTGTCTTATTTAGTAGGCCATTAGGATGTTTCGGTCATGGTACAATGGAAGAATAATTAATTATCATATTAAATATTTATGATTCGATTTTTAACTAGGATGTATTTTATAAAAAAAAATATTAGACCAGATAGTAGACGAATCTGGGGTGATCGACTCGGTCTCACAGAAGTTTTCCATCGATCATTAGGGTAAATCAGGAAGCGTTCACGGTGGACGGTTTAGAAGCCCAGCATCCCAGGGTTCGTGTCCCATTTGAAGGAAAAATTTCTGTAAAATATGCCGTAGCTAGGGATCGAATCGTGAATATCTGAAATAATGACTAATCGCCCTACACAGCATCGTAGCCTGGGGCATTGGACGTATTTTATAAAAATTTGTTCACGTGGTTAGTTGAGCCATTGTGAGTCCTTTCCGAATTATTTATTTATTTTTGGTTAAGCCATCAGGAAATTGCCTTAAAATCCCTGATGGCAGGTCAAACTCTGCCCTCAGTCCTCAGGTCAGATAAAATGTGTTTGAACTCCCTGCCAAAACCTGATCAGTCACTGCAACTCCCTTAAAAAATGTGATTTTACTTAATTAATTAAAACTCATATGTAGCTCAAATTTTCCGCCCGAAGGACCAACTGCAATGCCTTCCTGCCCTAACTCAACATCGACTTCCTTCTCTAAATTAAAACCATCGACGAACAAAGCCGATGTTGATGCATTGAAGGCCAAAATCGAAGAGGCGATCACACCTTTACAGCTCATTTTTCTGGCCAAAGCCCCAACTGGTAACGCCACGCCTTCTTTCTCTAACTCAAAGAGGTGATCACACCTTTACAGCTCATTTTTCTGCCCGAAGCCCCAACTGGTAACGCCACACCTTCTTTCTCTAACTCAAAGAGGCGATCACACCTTTATCAGTGAGTCTGAGTTTGATCTTTTTCGATTGAATGATTCCATGAGATTTACATTTAGTTTTTTTGATTGTGTGTATTCCATGAGATTTGCGTTTAGTTATTTTGATTGTGGGATTTTGTGTGTGTTTTTGGTTGATTGTCGATTTGATGACCAATATTTGGTTGATGGAGAAAAAAATTTATGTTACATTTTTATATGAATATTAATCTTCAGTTTATATTTGAATAAAATGTTATATTTTTGTGGATTAGGTCGAAAATGGAATCTGAAACTGGGCCTTACAACCTTGCATTTTTGGGTAGTTGTAAGTGCAAGAATGAGTTGTTTATGATTTCAATTTTCAGTGGTTGTAGTTTACTGGATATATTTGTTGTTGGACCTTGGATGACTAGAGAGGGGGGAGGGTGAATATAGCCAGACACCCACTTCTTTCAATTTTAGGTTTCTCTGCAGTTGGGTAGTAGCATAGCGGAAGCAAAAACAAAGTTGCAGAAACTAAAACCTAAACTAAGCACGAACACAAAACGCTAACAAAGAGGATTTACAAGGTTCAGGGATAACTTGTCACGCCCCGAAACCCAGGAGCCGCTGATCCAATATAAAATCGGACAGCACCTCCCCTGTCCGGCGGACAATTTACACATACACACAACAACTATAACACAACCACGCAGTTTAAAGGGCCTCAGGCCTCCAATCCACACATATATAACTGCATAAATGACTATACGTCGTAAAACCAAAATCCGAACTCACCTGAGCTGCCAGGGGGCAGGAACAAAGCCAAAACCAAACGAAGTCCAACATAGGACTCAAAAATACAATACCTTTGAATAAAACGTGCATACATGGTTAAAACATCACAACGGAAGCATAGGAATACTACAGGGACCATAACAAAACCACGTAAACCAAAAAGAGCTCCTCTGGAGCTGGGGACTGGCTGCTAGGGATCTCCTGGCAGGCATCAACCTGAAATAAAATGTATGGCAACGGGGTGAGTCCATAGCTCAGCGAATACCCAACAGATATGCATAGAAAGTTATACTAACAACAAGAGTTCCGCTAATACAGTCTCATATCAACAATAGGGAAAGACTGGAACTGAAAACACTGGGTAGATACATACCTGAATCCATCTAACCTGGAAAGAGGGTAATAAATACCAAAAGATGACAAATAGGCATATAGTCTCAGATAACAAGTCTCCAGTATATGCGATGTCAAACAAGTGCAGCAAATAAGTGCAGCAAACAATGCACAATGCAAAATATGCACATGGTGCAATGCCATGGTCACCCCCTAACTCCAGTCAAGCCACCGAGACAGGCGATACTGTGTCGGCCGAGTGGGTAGAGCTGTGACACTGTACGCACTCTGCCATCACTGCTCCTGAGTGACCGAGTGGACAGGATGCTGTCGGGGGACCGCCCCCCTACCCCATGTATATATGAGGGAGCGTCGCTCTCATCTCCTCTGGTCTATGGGAAGAGAAGGGATCTCCGCCTGCTACCACGCTCTGAAGCCACTACCCCTGAGCGGTCGAGCGGAGCAGTACAGAGAAAATGCACACATCCTACGGTATCCACTAACCCATGAGTGGCCGTGTGCGCATATCATGTACCGGAAGACGATAGGCTCAACCACAAGGGAGTCGCTGATCGCCGGCATGCAACAATGCAAGGATGGTGTATGATAGATACACATACCTCCCTCCCAAGTCCTCGGTATACTAGGTCTCAGTCTGAAATCCTATAACCGGAAATACAGGTACCCTACAAGGTATACTGGCCGAAAACTACATATTCCTCAAGGTCAAAGGTAGGAGATACATCACGATCTCTAAGCATACATATAGATATGACACTACCTGATACTGTATGGAACTGACAGCATAATAACTCAGGGATAAACCACAGGTATCCAGGACAGGCATAATAAACAGGGATAACCAACAAGTATCCAGAACAGGCATAATAACCAGGGATAAATAACAAGTATCCAGAACAGGCATAATAACAGGGATAGCGTATGATCTTACTGCTATCTATAACAGTCTATGCATAACAAGATGACAATATCGTAAAGATAAGTCAAAGGGTACCCGCCTCCAAATAGGTGAAGTCTGTATCAAGCAGAAAGAATCACCCGTCAATAATCCAATCAGGCTCCTGTATCAAGGATACATTTAATTAGCTACTATACAAATGATAGATAGCTAATAAATCCCTAAACCGAACCAATGTTAACCCAATTGTCCCCTTTCATTTAATTACGTCAAATTAAATGAAAATGTTACTAATCACGCCCATGTAATTAAGGTTTAGGTTTGTTTCCAAGCTAAACCAATTACAACCTCAAGATCTTCAAGTTCAGCAACTCAACACAGGTTTAATCTACACCAATACCAATGCATTTCATAATAAATTTGCCATAACAGATCATCATCCATCAAAATGAGAGATACCTAAACTGTGATTGTGTGCCAAAACAGAACAAGATAATCATCTACAATTCAACCGATAATCCTTAACAAATTCATCTTCTGATCTACACAACCCATCATAAAACAAAAATAGGGATTTCCATATTCTAACAACTCTTACATCAAAGCCTTCAAGCCACAGCATCTCACGAGATCAAAAGCACCTGCCAAAACCAACAGCACCGCAAGACACAACTCCAAAATAAAAATCTCTATCAGGACTATAATTTACAGCAACCAAATCGATCAACAAATCCCCCAACCGTGCACTCTACTGCGACTACACCATAAAACAACCAAAACAGGACTATCCCTATAGCTTCATTCCACTTCATTAACCACATATTACCAAAATGATCTCAAAAATAGATTTATACTACCACTCATCATCAATCGGCAAAGCCCATAGAAGCAATTACAACACAAAACCTTACCTGAGATTTACATCGGAAAATATGGCATGCGATGAGTGCTAGGCTCGATTCTGGATCAGGAGAAGAACAAGAATCGCAATGAGGGAGGACCACGACTAGTAGCGCAAGGAGACTGCAACACCGGCTTGCTCGCGTGTACAAGGGAAAAGGAGGCAGCCTCCGGTGCCTAATAATCTATCGGCGTCGATCGGTTTTGGGCGGAGGAGCTCGGGAAGATGAGAAGAGGGAAGAGAAGTCGGCGCTCGGCTAGGTTTAGGGCTAACGAGGAAGAAGCTAGGGCACGCGAGCGAATGGGAGAAGAAGAGCCGACGCTTGCTGCGGCTTGGTTCGCGAGGGGAGGAAGAAAGGAGTCGATCGGGTTGGCTGCCGGCTAGGGCAACGCAGAGTGGGAGATGAGAGGCTCGGCCAAGGCTGCGGGTTATAAGGTGAGGGCTTTTTACAAAAAGGCCCCTCAACTTTTAAATAATTTTACATATACCCTTAGGGTAAATGTTTTAGCTATTTAATCCTCCAACTTATTGTAATCCACTTAATAAATTTCTAGGGATAAATTATGTATCCATTCGTAATTTAAGAATCTACCTGAAAGCCCCTTGGGCTCCTCCCGTAGGGCCGAAAACCCTAGACTCAATCCGGAAAAATCTTGAAAAATTTTCTGGTCCGGATTTTCAAATCGCCGTATTTTACATA
>JAGFNQ010006033.1:324691-397961 GCA_024364735.1 Boesenbergia rotunda
CGTCCGGAGTAGGTCGATCTTTTGGGCAGGACGTCGTCGGCTCGAAGTGAAGCGTTTCCGGAGCAAGGCGCGAGCTTAGAAGAACTTGAACGTTGAAAGAAGTGTTGTTCTTGAACCTTGTTCGAGGGCTCTTTATGCCCTGGGGCGCCCGGGGATGCTCGGGGCGCCCCCACGTGGCGTACGATCCATCACCCAGTCGGGTCGCATCTGATCGTTCCATTTCGGGATGGGGTTTGACCGGGGCGCCCGAAGCGCGCGGGGCGCCCGCTTGACCGGTCAAACTCTATCTTCGTTCGGCTTCGCGAGGGCGAGCTGCAGCAGCTGAAACTGCGTGGCACAGTGGGCGCCCGCGACACGCGGGGCGCCCGACGGCGCGGGCTGTCGGGGCGTTTACCTCTGCTGACTTTGGGTTGACTCTGGGGGGCGCCCGAAATATCCGGGGCGCCCAGCTCAGCTACTGCTTCACTCTTTGAGGCTCTCTGAGCTGCAGGTACATAGTCCTTCGGTCCTGCATCCAGGGTTAGTCCAAAACAAGGCTAGCATAATTTTATATGGACTAGAATAAGATACAATTCTAAGTTAATTAGATCCTGTCTCCCAGACCAGGATCTAATCAGGACTCAACTTAGATCACCTAAATGGGTCTAAGTTGGACCGCGCCTAAAGTCCAAGATTGGACTCGTCCTCACTGGGTCGCTCCTCCAGTGACTTACCTTACTTACCCATTGTGCAGTTTTACTTGACCTCTTGACCCACCAGGACTTCCTGCCAAGGCTCAACCACCTTGGTCTTCCTGCCAAGTCTCAACCAACTTGGTCTTCAGCCAGTTGTCAACCCAACTGGACTTTCCGCCAGAGCTCAACCACCCTGGACTTCAGCCTGGTGTCTGGTCCTAAGTCTTTCAACCCTGCACACTTGGTAAAGAGGTTAAACACACACAACCCTAACTTTAACCACTTTGTCATATATCAAAACCCGAGTTTGACCGTTAGTGCAAACTGCACCAACAATCTCCCCCTTTTTGATGTATTGACAACTCAGGTTAAAGTTAGAGAAAAACTAGCAGATACATGCAAGTAAATAAAAAATAAGCATGAAAGTACATGGTGCAAAATTAAGTAGCAAATAGAATTTTCTAAGCTTTAACCCTACTCTCCCCCTTTGTCATTCATCAAAAAAAACATACGTATATTAAGTTACGGAGAGTAGGATCCAAAGCTAAGTGATAGGGAAAACTAGACTTAGGCAAAATAGATTAAGTAAGATAAATAGCCTAAGTGAAAAAAGAACTCCCCCTAAATCAATTAACTTAGCTTTCAAAGCTAACAAATAGTTTTCAACAACATTATTTTTCAAATGAATTAGAAATATTTTCAAAGTTAAGCTTGACAATCTTTTTAAAAGAAAACAAAAATTTCCCAAATAATACATATTTTTCAAAGCCAAAAGAAACTTTGCTACTGAGCTTTAAATCAATCAAAGTATTTTGATACTTTCTAGTATAAGAACAAGCTAATAGTGGATTTTCAAAAACATAAGTGTTTTTATTTTAAAGTTAATTTGAAAAAGGAGATTTGCAAGACCCAAAAATACGGATTTTTCAATGCTAAATAGGAATTGCAAGGAACTATTTATAAGCATAATAACTTTTAAGGGAGTAGAAATATAGGCTAAGTGTTAGAAAAAAACTAGTCTTAAATTTATTAACTTAGCTTTAAAAAAATTCTTTTTTTTTCAGAAAATATAATATCAAAAAAATTTTAGGGATCAATATTTATCAAAATTTTCAAATGTGTTTTGTTAAAAATGACATTTTGAAAAAGTATTTTGACCTCAGCTCCCCCTGGACCAAGTAATGATTGTGGTCCCTTTTCATATGTCTAACTCTAGTTACTGACTAACTATCTAGATGATAGTAGTTTCACTGAGTTAGTCAAGTCAAGTAATAATGTCTAGCTCAGTTTTAGGCAAGACTACTTGACTTGATCACTGTAACGTTGGTATTTTACGCCCAGACTTACTGTGATGCACTGACTTTAAGCATTCGGAAGTCCAGGCAGAGTCCTATGCATCTCACAACCGTTCTATGTTTTTGCAAACACAAACAAGTTAATCTTAATGTGTTTTGTGAGATGCGGCTACCTAAAACTATAGGTTCATGCAATTCTAGGGGTCAAGCTTAGGCTAAGTCTGCCAGTTTTGAAAATCAGATTTTGAAAGACAATAAAAGTTCTTGAAAACCACATTTGAAAAGTCCGTGTTTAAGTTAAATTTTGAAATATAATAAACTTTGAAAAACAAGTTTGAAAAAGTCCATGTTTTTAAACTTACAACCTGAAAAAGTTAACTTAAGCTTATCAGGTCAGTCCTAGTCTATAACACACATTCCTATTAACCTTCTCAAGTTGCTAAATTCAGATTCAGGAAGTGGTTTGGTAAATATATCAGCTAGGTTAGACTTAGATTCAACATGGTTAAGTTCAATTTCTCCTTTATTTACATGATCTCTGACAAAATGGTGTTTGATTTCTATATGTTTGGTCCTAGAGTGGTGGATTGGGTTTTTGGTTAAATTGATTGAACTTAGGTTATCTATAAAAATTTTTACTTTCTGAAAATCTAAGTTAAAATCTTTTAAGGTATGCATCATCCAGAGTAGTTGGGCTACGCATTCACCCATTGCTATATACTCAGCTTCAGTGGTGGATAGGGCAACACAATGTTGTTTTCTACTGAACCAACTAACTAGTGAGGGTCCTAGAAGTTGGCATCCACCACTGGTACTTTTTCTGTCTAATTTACAGCCAGCATAATCTGAGTCAGAATATCCAATAAGTTCAAACTGGGCTGTTCTAGGGTACCAAATTCCTAAACTTTCTGTCCCTTTGAGATACCTAAATATCCTTTTAACTAGGGTTAGATGTGATTCTTTAGCACATGTTTGATACCTAGCACACATACTAACTGCAAAGAGAATATCAGGTCGACTTGCAGTTAAGTAAAGTAGGCTTCCTATAGCACTTCTATAGTACTTAAGGTCAACAGGTTTGCCATTTGTGTCACTATCTATAGTTTGATTGGTAGCCATAGGTGTCTTAATTTCTTTAGCACTATCCATTCCAAATTTTCTAAGTAATTCTTTAGTGTATTTTTGTTGATAGACAAAAGTACCCTCACTAGTCTGTTTTATTTGTAACCCCAAAAAGAAAGTTAATTGACCTACTAAACTCATTTCAAATTCATTTTCCATTACCGTTATAAAATCTTGTAAAAAGTTTGAGTTAGTTGAGCCAAATACTATATCATCTACATATACTTGAGCTATAAAAATATCAGTTTTTAGAGTTTTAACAAATAGTGTTGGGTCAATTTTGCCTTGGTTAAAGCCTTTAGAAACTAAGTAGTTAGACAGTCTTTCATACCAGGCCCTAGGGGCTTGCTTAAGTCCATATAAGGCTTTCTTAAGTCTAAAGACATAGTCAGGGTGTTCTAAGCTTTCAAAACCAGGGGGTTGACCTACATAAACCTCTTCTTTAATTAGGCCATTTAGGAAGGCTGACTTAACATCCATTTGAAAAGCTTAAATCCCTTATGGGCTGCATAACTTAAGAGCATTCTAATGGATTCAAGTCTGGCTACAGGGGCATAGGTTTCATCATAATCAAGACCTTCTACTTGGCTAAACCCCTTAGCTACTAGCCTAGCCTTATTCCTAACTGTTTCTCCTTGTTCGTTAAGTTTATTCCTAAAGACCCATTTAGTTTCAATAAATTTCTTGCCTTTAGGTAGGGGTACTAAGTCCCAGACTTGACTACGTTCAAATTGGGCTAACTCTTCCTGCATGGCTATGATCCAATCAGGGTCAAGTAAGGACTCTTCTATAGACTTGGGTTCAATTTTTGAAATCAAGGCAATTTGACTAAGGTTCCTAAAAGCTGATCTAGTCTGAACCCTTAGTTCTGGATTACCTAAGATTTGATTAGTTGGGTGGGCTGAGCTAACTCGAACAGTTCTGGGTTGGTTAGGTTCAGTTTCAGGTGTGGGTTCAGTTAGATCATCGTTTTGGTCCTCAATTGGCCTTTCATCAGGGTTAGTATTGGATCTAACAAAGTCAATTGGTTGGTAGTTGGTTTGATCAGAGTTATTTGGGTCAGATTTTTCATCAAATTTTACATTTGTAGTTTCTTCAATTTTTAGGGTAGTTTTGTTATACACTCTATAGGCTCTACTGGTAAGGGAATAACCTACAAAGATACCTTCCTCAACCTTAGAAGTAAATTTTCCTAAGTGTTCTCTAGTATTTAAGATATAGACTTTACATCCAAATACTTTAAGGTATTTAATGTTAGGTTGTTTGTTATAATAGATTTCAAAAGAGGTCTTTCCTAGGTTTTTAATTAGAGTTATTCTATTTTGTACATAACAAGCTGTACTAACAGCCTCAGCCCAAAGGTATTTAGGTAAGTTGTATTCATTAAGCATTGTTCTAGCTGCTTCTTGTAGTGTTCTATTTTTCCTTTCTACAACTCCATTTTGTTGAGGTGTTTTAGGGCAAGAGAATTCGTGATGGTAACCTTTTTCTAGACAAAATTGATTAAATTTGTGATTTTTGAATTCTCCGCCATTATCGCTCCTAAGTCTTTTGATTTTCATCCCTTTTTCATTTTCTGTTAATTTACAAAATTGAGTGAGTATATCAAACGTTTCATCTTTATTTTTTAAGAATTTTACCCAGGTAAATCTTGAATAGTCATCTATAATTACTAGGCAGTATAGGTTACCATTAATTGATTTAACCCCATGTGAGTCAAATAGGTCTAGGTGAATCAATTCCAGAATTGACTTGGTTTGAGTTTGATTAGTTGGTTTGTGGGTTGACCTAGTTTGTTTTCCTTGTTGACAAGCATTACATAAGGTTGACTCAAGGTTAGATAACTTTGGTAGGCCTCTAACTACACCATTTAGTTTAGGTAGTTTTCTGAAGTGAGTATGTGAAAGTCTCCTATGCCAGAGCCAAGTCTCATCCTTATGGGTTAAGAGGCAATTTTCTAAGGGACAGGTTAACTTAATTTCATAAATGTTATTGTGCCTAAGTCCTTTAAGTGTGATGTTTGGGTTGTCATTGTGTTTGATCAGACATTCATTGGATAGGAACCTAACCTTATAACCAGTGTCACACAATTGGCTAATGCTTAGTAAATTGAAGTTGAAATTTTCAATAAGTAATACATTTGTTATTATGAAATCAGACTCAAGTTCAATATTGCCTAGGCCAATTACCTTAAGTTTACCGTTGTTTCCAAAAGCAACGGTCCCTAGTCTTTTGTACTTGAGTTCTGTAAATTTGGTGGGATCCCCAGTCATGTGTCTGGAGCATCCACTGTCAATGATCCATTTGTTTTCCTACAGTTAAGTAAAAGGTTTAGACCTTAGGTTGAGTTTTAAAAAAAAATAAGAAGATTTAAAAACTTGAGTTTGAATTTTGAATTTGAGTTATGTTAATTTTGATTTTGAATTTGATTTTTATTTTTGAATTTGAATTTGAATTTGAATTTGAATTTGAATTTTAATTTTAATTTGAATTTTAATTTTAATTTTAATTTGAATTTTCTTTTGAATTTTGATTTTAATTTGAATTTTAATTTTAATTTTAATTTTAATTTGAATTTGAATTTGAATTTTAATTTTAATTTTAATTTGAATTTGAATTTTAATTTTAATTTGAATTTTAATTTTAATTTTAATTTTAATTTTAATTTTAATTTGAATTTTAATTTCTGAAAGTTGAGTTATCAATCAATAATTTGAATTTGGTTATCCTTATTCATCTCACTCGGTCTAAGTTATCAATCAAGGGAGTCCTATGATTTTGTGAGATGATTTTGAGTTTGATTAGAAAAGTTAACTTGACCTTGTGTTAGATCCAAGTTCAACAAGTAGTAAATTAAAAGTACACTTCAATAATTGGCTTCCAGGCCATGGCGAGGCACAGTGGCCTTCTTTGGCCGAAGCCTTATTGGAGCAACAACCATTTTCTAGGCAAAGCCGCTTAAAGAAGTTGAACTTTTAACTTACTCATTGAAAACCTTGGTACTAAATAGTACAAGATTCAAATTAACTTTGAAGCTAATCCTAAGTGCCCACCTGGGCAGAGGCTGATTTTAAGGTGCCAACTAGTTTGGAGCCTCCCCCTAAATTGTAGACTGGGTGTCTAGGGTCAATGTAATGGATGTCCCTTTTTGGGACATAAAATTGATTCTGACCTACTTGCTTTGTTAGATAAGCTTTCGGAACCCACGCTTTTCGTTGATTTTTGCGGGGGTGGATAAAGGATATAAAGGATCTTTGGGACGATCTCGATTTATATCCTATCCCAGATTTGTTATACATGCCCTTTTGTGATCCAAGAATAAGGTCAAGGTTCTTGGATCGGGTTGTGAAAGTTGCTAGTAGATCCTTAAGTTTTAGGACTTCGCCCTTTAGGGTTGAGTTTTCAGTTTCAAGCTCAATTAATTTTTGAGTTTGAGTTTGTTCAGTTAATGTTCTGGTATTAATTAATTGCTCCTTAAGGTCTTGATTTTCCTTAAGAAGCTGGTCATTTCTAGATTCAGATTCAAGCAATTTTTTATTTAAAACAGAAATAATTTTAAAGAACTTTTCATTTACTGAATCTAAATATACCTTAGTCGAGTCGTCCGAAAAGAGTCCGATCTCTTGACTCGACTCGTATTCGGAATCCTCGTCTTGCTCCGAGTCCGATTCTGGTCCGGTTGCCATCAGTGCGAGGTAGCTTGCATTCTTCGGTTGTTCATCGTCGGAATCGTCCGAGCTTTCATCCCACGTGGCTTGAAGAGCCTTCTTCTTTTTGTTCTTAGTGGGTTGGTCCTCTTTCTTGTAAGGGCATTCATGTTTGAAGTGCCCTTTTCTGTTACAGCCGAAGCAGATCATTTTGCTTTTACCTTCAGTGCTGTAGGGCTTCATTACCTTTTGAATATCTTTCTTTGAAAGTTTGTTCTTCCTTCTGGTGAACATTTTTCTTACCAAGTTCACCAGTTGTTCTTCTTCATCAGAGCCTGACTCATCTTCAGGTTCTTCTTGGACTTTTCTCTTTGATTTGGCTTCCTTTGGAGAACCTGCAAATAAAGCTAGCCCTTTCTCGGCCTTGGCGTTAGTCTGTTCGTGCAGTTCTAATTCACAAAACAATTCATCTAAATTAATTTTAGAAAGGTTCCTAGAAATTTTATAAGCATCTATTATAGATGCCCATAGTGAATTTCTAGGGAATGCATTTAAAGCATACCTTATGATGTCTCTGTTTTCTTGTTTGTGCCCGATTAGGTGGAGTCCATTTAGTATGTCCTTGATCCGGGCGTGGAGTTGGCTTGCAGATTCTCCTTCCTGCATTTTTATATTAAATAACTTATTTAAAAGTAAATCCCTTTTTGTTACCTTGGCATCAGAGGTGCCTTCATGTAGTTCAATTAATTTGTCCCATAGCTCCTTTGCTGAGTCAGTTGGTCCAATTCTGTTTAGCTCCTCTTTGGTAAGTCCGCACTGGAGGGTGTTCTGGGCTTTGAATTCGGTCTGAGCCTTTTTCTTCATCTCCGAGTTCCATCTGTCGGGCCTCAGTGGAGCATTATTTCCCTCATCCATTGGCGGTGTGTAGCCTGTTTGAACTGCAAACCACTGATCCATGTCGGTCTTCAGATAAACCTCCATCCTTCTCTTCCAGTAGGGAAAGTCTTCCCCATTAAAGAGGGGAGGGCGAGCAGTGCTATAGCCTTCACCTTGGGCCATCTGAAATAGACTACACAAAAACTTGTCCCAAGACTAGGTCTTGGATTAGCAGTGTGGTAGGAAAAGGAGAAGAGAGAGAAAGAATGACTCGAAATGGTGTTGCACCAAATTCGAGTAAAATCAAACGAACGAAAAAAATAATCCAAATCTAGGCAACAATACCTAATTTAGATCAAGTGTAGCGAAAAATCAAAACAAAAAAAAACTGGATTTCCCCCGGCTCTTATGGTGGTTGCACCGATACAGAGCGTACCAGGCTCTGATACCACTTGTAGGATCGATGCACGTGAGAGGGGGGGGTGAATCACGTGACTTTTTAAAATTTAAATCAGAGTGCTTTAAAAAGCGTGCACAGCGGAAATGAAAGAAACGATTATAACAACGAATACACAAACACGAACGATTTTTACTTCGTTCGGAGCCTTCGGCGACTCCTACTCGAAGGCCCAGGTCCCTCGGACCTTTCCGTTGGGCAATCCACTAAAACTCTCTATCGGTCAACCCCGATAGAGTAGGCGAGTACAAATGAATTGAAAGTGTGACAACCCCACACTTTCAAGTAGTTAAGTGCAATAAAAATATTAAAAGAAATTCTTCTTTTTACCGACGTCCGGAGTAGGTCGACTCTTTTGGGGCAGCGGGACGTCGTCGGCTCGAAGTGAAGCGTTTCCGGAGCAAGGTGCGAGCTTAGAAGAACTTGAAGCGTTGAAAGAAGTGTTGTTCTTGAACCTTGGTCGAGGGGCTCTATTTATAGCCCTGGGGGCGCCCGGGATGCTCGGGGCGCCCCCCACGTGGCGTACGATCCATCACCCAGCTCGGTCGCATCTGATCGCTTCCATTTCGGGATGGGGTTTGACCGGGGCGCCCGAAGCGCGTGGGGCGCCCGCTTGACCGGTCAAACTCTATCTTCCGTTCGGCTTCGCGAGGGCGAGCTGCAGCAGCTGAAACTGTGTGGCACAGTGGGCGCCCGCGACACGCGGGGCGCCCGACGCGCGCGGCTGTCGGGGCGTTTACCTCTGCTGACTTTGGGTTGACTCTGGGGGGGCGCCCGAAATATCCGGGGCGCCCAGCTCAGCTACTGCTTCACTCCTTTGAGGCTCTCTGAGCTGCAGGTACATAGTCCTTCGGTCCTGTATCCAGGGTTAGTCCAAAACAAGGCTAGCATAATTTTATATGGACTAGAATAAGATACAATTCTAAGTTAATTAGATCCTGTCTCCCAGACCAGGATCTAATCAGGACTCAACTTAGATCACCTAAATAGGTCTAAGTTGGACCGCGCCTAAAGTCCAAGATTGGACTCGTCCTCACTGGGTCGCTTCTCCAGTGACTTACCTTACTTACCCATTGTGCAGTTTTACTTGACCTCTTGACCCACCAGGACTTCCTGCCAAGGCTCAACCACCTTGGTCTTCCTGCCAAGTCTCAACCAACTTGGTCTTCAGCCAGTTGTCAACCCAACTGGACTTTCCGCCAGAGCTCAACCACCCTGGACTTCAGCCTGGTGTCTGGTCCTAAGTCTTTCAACCCTGCACACTTGGTAAAGAGGTTAAACACACACAACCCTAACTTTAACCACTTTGTCATATATCAAAACCCGAGTTTGACCGTTAGTGCAAACTGCACCAACACTCTCCTTACATTTGTATAATACTACTTTCTTCGAAAGGTTTTTGGAGAAAGAATTATAGTTGATTGCCCATCGAGAGTGGTCGAGGACTACAGGCCTTGGAGTAGAAGTTGTCGAAGGCTCTGAACCAAGTAAAAAAAAAGTGTGCAATATTTTCCGTTGCCTTACTATATTTTCTTTTATTTTCAAATCGAATAGAAAGAATTTTAAACGAACAAGATTCATCCTCCTCTCTCGATATTCTACAATCCTACAATTGATATTAGAGTCAGACAGCTCTGAAAAGATCTAACGATCTTTCTTTGTGCTATTTTTCTTTCTTTTCTATTTACATTCTTTTTTTTCATACAACATTGCTAATCCCAAGACGAAAATTTTGAAAATTTTCTTGTATTTAATTTTTGTATTGCTAGAATGTTGAACTCCTCACTTAGAAGGGTACAGTACTGCTTAACCTCCATTGTTTAACAGTGACGACTTCAGCTACTGGAAGAAACGTATAGAATGCTTTCTGAAGGCTGACATCGATCTCTGGTTTAGCATTAAACGGAGCTACACTCCTCCGACTGAAGATGGAGAAATTCTGGAACCGGAGAAGTGGACACTAGAAATGAAGAGACGAGCCCAAATCGACTATAAAGCAATGAACACACTGTAATATGGCCTAACCAAGGAAGAGCTCAACCGAGTCGAGCCATTCAACAACGCGAAGGAATTATGGAATCGTCTAGTCAAACTCTACGAAGGAATGAGTGACTCCAAGGTAACACAAAGAGACCTACTCATAAATCAACTCTTTAACATTAAAAATGTTATCTGGAGAAAGTGTCACTCAACTCCACACAAGAATAAAAGACATCAGCAACGACCTACACCTAATCGGCCACCATCTCGAAAACAGAGATATAATTAGGTATACTCTAAACTCGTTCCCTCGAAACGCTATATGGTCATTGATGGTAGATGCTTATAAGGGTTTGAAGGACATTTTAATTATTAAATTACATGAACTTTTTTGTGAATTTGAGTGCATGAACAAACTAGGGATGACAATGGGTCGGGTTTGAGACAGATTCTATATCCTCAATCCCCATACCCATCGAATATCGGATATCCATCGGAATGTCCATACCTATTAAAGGATCAGATATCTTGTATACTAATAAAATTTTTTTTCTTTTTATCTAATTATATCATTCAACAAAAGTACATTAGAATTAACATCATAGTTAAAAAATTATATATCTATAATTATAAAAATAGATTAAACATATATATAATCTATTTCTAACATTAACACAAATTATTAGTAGGTTTTGGGGGGAAATTCTTTAATGTGTGTGTGTGTGTGTATAATTTAATCGGGTATTCGGTATTCGGGTCGGATATCGAGTATTGGTAGTCCCTCCATATCCTCCTCCATTCGGGCCGGATGTCAGATCCTTCGTCGGATTCGGATAAAATTGTCATCCCTAGAATAAACTAACCTTGGTCTGGTTGAGAAAGGTATATATTGCCTTGTATGCATAACAAAATAAAGAGGCCAAGATCAAATCAAAACCAAAGATCGAATCCAAGTCTGAGTCATATTTAGACTCACCCGACAAAGAGGAACTAGCAAATATGGTCCGAAGAATGTTTGCTAAGAGAAGAACTAAGAAGTACCCAAAGAAAGTGCCAAGTATATCAACTACACCAAAGGCTGAAATCACTTGCTTTGGATGCAACAAAAAGTGTCAGCTCAAGTATGAGTACCCCAATTTGAAGGAGGAGAAGCCCAAGACATCAAGAATAAGAAAGGCTCTCAAAGCGACTTGGGATGAGACCTTCTCAAACGAGTCAAATCGAGACGAACCAAAGCACTCAAGCCACCTAACACTAATGGCAAGATCCGAACTCAATTCCGAAGTCGAGTCTGAGTCAAAATATGAACAAGAAGAACAAGAGGTTATTTATTTTCGAAGGTTCAATTACGTAACTTGGTTAAATACTTAGTTAAAAAGTTGACTAAGTTCGAGGATCATGTTGCATCTTGGATGGCTAGAGAGGGGGGGTGAATATAGCCAGACACCAAAAATTGCTTTCACTTAGGTAGATTCTGCACTTAGGGTTAGTAGCACACAGCAGAAGCAAATACAAAGCAGAGTAATGCAGAAACTAAACTCTAGTCTAAGCACATTCACAAAATGCTAACAAAGAGGATTTACAAGGTTCGGGGATAACTTGCCCCTACTCATTGGCGTGCCCGTGAGGTGGGCGATCCCTTGATCGTCGGCAGATCAAGCCCCGGAAAATCTGGATAGAAAGCAACCTCCTTCTCGGTGGAGTAACCTCTCCATAGCGTTTCAAGAAGAATGAAGTATTAAGTACACTGAAACACAAGAAGTAATCTTACAGAGCACAGCAAGAACACAAGTGAACTCCTCACCGAGCTCCACCCAGCACAGATCTCACGCAAGAACACCCTGCTCTTCGTGTCTTCTTGCTGATGGACTCGCCAAGCTCCTTGTTTCTTCCAAGTGCTCTAGTATCAGATGGTTGCTCATGAATCACAGTTGCTTGCTCAAGAGATGGATCAAAGTTGTCGCAAGAACACAAATGTTGTAGCCAAAGAATTGATCTGATCAAGGTTGTTGTTGAGAACTTCTTAGCCACCAAACCCTTAAGTCTCTGCTCACTGATCCCTCCCAGGCGCGCCTCTGCAGCTCCCAGCTGCTCACCAGCTTCTCTGCAACAGCCTCAGCTATCTTGACTACCTCTGGACTCACTGAACTCTCCAGCCAAGCCCAGGTCAGCTCGTCAACTTCCTGCCGTTGCAAGCCCGCGCCATCCATCATGACCTGAGAAGGAGAAACAAACAAACATGCTCCAAGGAAAGACTCCCATTGACCCTCCTTCAGTGTTTGAATTCATCCCTGTCACCTGCACACTTAATCAGAGGTTTAGCAAATGAAATCAAAGTTATATCAGTGATAGCAGAGAAAATCAAAGCGAAATCGGAACGCAATCAGATGTCTGACACCGCTTTTGAAATAAAGTTGTCAGCTACTGATCGGTCACCAGACCGATCAGAGTGACTCCTGATCGGTCACTAGACCGATCAGGATGGGCTCAGACCGATCAGGCTCCAACCTGATTGGTCCCCAACGTGCAATCAGAAATCGTGACTTCTTCTTGATCAGTCACCAGACCGTTCCCAAGTCGTGGATCGGTCACCAGATCGATCCACCCCTTCTCATAGTGATTTCCCAGCTTCGCAGTACAAACCTCCTGATCGGTACCCAAACCGATCAGGGTGTGGCCTGATCGGACTGGTGACCGATCAGGCCACTCTCCAACCGATCAGGTTCCAGCATGATCGGTTATAGTGAGAAGCTCGCGACAATTGATCGTTCACCAGAACGATCTGAATAGTATCCCTGATCGGTCACCAGACCGATCAGGAGTCGATCAGTAAGGTTCCCAAACTCACTGTATGCTCCCTGATCGGTCACCAGACCGATCAGGAGCCGATCAGTAGGTTTGCCAAAGTCACTATATGTTCCCTGATCGGTCACCAGACCGATCAGACATCGCTGGATCGGTCACCAGACCGATCCACGAGGGAACTCCGTGCCAACTTCCTTGATCGATCACCAGACCGATCCAGGCAAGGCCAAACCCACTCTATGTCAAGAGAACTAGCTCCCAGCCTCCCCTGACTCATGCTCAGTCCCTCGGACCAAGACTCCGTGTCCAGTTTCACTCACCGGGACTTCAACCATGCCCTCCAAGCTAGGACCTGGCCCTCCAAGCCAGGGTTTCATCCAACCTAGCCCTCTAGGCTAGGACCTGACCCTCCAAGCCAGGGTTTCATCCAACCTAGCCCTCCAGGCTAGGACCTGACCCTCCAAGCTAGGATTTCATCCCACCTAGCCCTCCAGGCTAGGATTTCATCCAACTCCGTGCCCAGTCCCCGACCAGGACTTAATCATAATCATCTCATCAACCTAAACTAAAATCGGTGTCAACACCAAAACAACAATCAGGGTCAGACTGCATCAACAATCTCCCTCTTTTTGTTGTTTGACAACCCGATTTTAAGTTTAGAGATTTGAAATCAATAGTTGCAAATTTCACACTCATAGGTGAATCAGGATCCTCCCCCTAGCCCTCCAGGCTAGGACCTGACCCTCCAAGCCAGGGTTTCATCCAACCTAGACCCCCAGGCTAGGACCTAACCCTCCAAGCCAGAGTTTCATCCAACCTAGCCCTCCAGGCTAGGACCTGACCCTCCAAGCCAGGGTTTCATCCAACCTAGCCCTCCAGGCTAGGACCTGACCCTCCAAGCCAGATTTCATCCAACCTAGCCCTCCAGGCTAGGACTTGACCCTCCAAGCCAGGATTTCATCCCACCTAGCCCTCCAGGCTAGGATTTCATCCAACTCCATGCCCAGTCCTCGCCAGGACTTAATCATAATCATCTCATCAACCTAAACTAAAATCGGTGTCAACACCAAAACAACAATCAAGGTCAGACTGCATCAACAATCTCCCCTTTTTTGTTGTTTGACAACCCGATTTTAAGTTTAGGGATTTGAAATCAATAGTTGCAAATTTCACACACATAGGGGAATCAGGATCCTCCCCCTACAATAATTAAGCTTGTAATCATCCTAAACTTAACTAACCACTCTCTCCCCCTTTGTCAAACACCGAAAAGGGTGTAGACTAGTTGTTAAGTTTAAAAACAAAACATCCCCCTCAAACCTAGGGGTTCTCCCAAAACAACAAGTATATGTTTTAATTTGAAAGCATATGAAATCATGTGATAAAGATAAAGTAGGATATAGCGATCACATGCAGCATATGAATCAAGGAAAACAGGAATAAGACATGAACTAGCAATAAACAAGGAATATCAAGTCATACATGGAAAAGTCATAAAGTCAGATGCATCACACAGCATCAGAGCATAGTCAGGTACATGACAAATCCAAAGCAGACAAATAGTTAGATGCATATCAATGCATCAAAGTATAGTCAACCACATCACCAAGTCATAATATGCAAAATAGTCAAATCACCAATTAGGAAGACAAGATCAGAGTACAATCAAATCAAGCGTTGGCTGGGGGGTCATCGGCCTGCATGGGGTCATCAGTCGTGTCATCGTCAGGTATGAAGGACCCCGGTGCAGTACTGCCAGAGGGTGCAGCTCCAGGAAATGTATGCTGACGCCACTCCTCGTACCACGTCTGCTGCTGCGAGCAGATCCCAGACACGTCGGACTCTATCGCCAATATCCTGCGATCGAAAGAGCGAAACGCCGACCGGGCCTCCTGTCGCCAGAGCTCGGAGATATAAAACTCGCGCTGCATCGTCAGCTTCAGCTCCGAAACCTGCCAGTGGATGTTGGGATCTGGCTCATACTCATAGGCAGCTGCTGCGGCGGGCGCCTCGTGATGTGCAGCCGGAGCTGCTGGTACCTGAACATGTGTGCCCCGAGGAAGCTCGCCTAGACCTCGCCCGTCCTTCCATAATGCGCGTCTGCCCAGCCGGCAATCCTGTCTGACCATGGGCACTGTCTTGCCCTTGGTCACATCAACACCAACTGACATAAGCCAGTCAGTAATGACGTGACCGAACGACATGTAAACAGTGCGCCGATTGGGCTCTCGATAGGAAATGATCGACTGAAAGATGCTCTCCATAATGTCAAAGTCAAGATGGCGGTGCATGCCATAGAGCATCAGGCAATGATATGATCGGATCTCAGTCAGGGGTTTGGAGGTTATTGGCAGGATGCAGTTCGTAATTATCATGAAAAGAATGTAATCAGTAGGGGAAAGACGGAGGGCCGCAAAGGTCGGAAAGTCAGGCCCCAACTCATCAAGGCCAGCAGGTCGAGGGTGTCCGAAGAAGTGCTCATAAATGGCGTCGGGGGTGACGTCCTCGAATGGAGCCAATAAAGGATCAGGAAGCTCTGGGTAGATGGAATAAAAATTCGGCAATCGTCGACCGCCCAGATACTCAGCTAAAATGTCGTAGGAGAAGTCAAGATTTCTCTTGGCTACTCGAGTCGTGAAATCAAAGCCCCCTTGAGGTCCTTGTTGCAAGTTATTATAGAATTCCGAAATAAGGTCAAAATTGATAGTTCGTTCGAGGGAGAGAAAGAAATCGAGGTTATAAAACTCAATCACCTCTATGATAGAAGGACAATGCTCAACCAAGAAAGGTCGATCAATAGACCAACATAGAAGTAGTTTGAAGGTCCTGGACTGAAAGGCTTGTTCAAAAGCCGCATTAGGGAACCGGGAACTAGACGAAGGCTGAGGCCTTCGGGAGGGCGCGGAAGAAGAAGGGCCTTTGCCCTTCGAAGTCCCTTCAACTGGTTCCTTGCCCTTGGATGACTTTCTAAAAGGTGGAATCAGTTGATCACGACAACAAATATGAGATTGATCAGTGAAGTTAAGAGTCACACAAGTTTGATCATGTAATCAATGACACAAGGAAAGATCGAAAATCAAGGCACGACAAGAATCACAATGAATTGATCATATGGGTAAAGAGTCATGGCAAGGTCACGACACACACCAACACACAAAGAATCAACATGGTTAGCTTCCGTAAATCGTAAGATATGACACAAACGGAAAGGAAAACTCTAAACCACAAGAATGCACTTACTTGGGTGCCATGCGACTGAGTGAAGAAGATCTGGACAGTTTGAAGAAGAGAACACCCAGAGGACTCAAAGATCTCGCGCAGGAAGAAGAAGAGGATCTCAGAGAGGAAGCTGTGCGCAGGCAGAACACTTCCACGGAGCTTGGAAAACTTCTCAGAAACTCTCACAGATTGCGCACGAAGAGGAGGATGGAAGGGTTGTTCGGCACTTAGGGTTCGACAATGAGGAGAAATAGAGAGTTAATAGGTTGGTGGACCGATCCACCAACCAGAATTTATTACGATCGAACGGATCACCGTTCGATCTGGGAGCGCCCAGACCGATCAGGCTCCAGCCTGATCGGACTGGCTTGGTCCTGATCGGTCGGGCGACCGATCAGGTAAGCCCCTGATCGATCTGATGATCGATCAGAGAGCGGACAGTAAGTTTGGGAGGTTTTCTGTGAGCCTCCTGATCGGTCTGTGGACCGATCACCACAGTGAGCCAGATCGGTCTGTGGACCGATCCAGGCTAACACAGAGAGATTGTAGTGGGTTTATCGTAATTCGGCTTGATCGGTCCGTTGGTCCGATCAGACATACTCCTGATCGGTCTGGTGACCGATCAGGCAACCTCCTGATCAGTCCGGTGACCGATCAGGTATCAGGAATTTTTCTGATACGATCTGAAATTCCAGTTTCAGACTCCCTATCGATTTCTGATAAGATCAGATGAGAAATCATCGATCTTGAAGGTGTTTCCTTGACTATAATTGATCCTTTAAGAAGGATCAAAGGTCCTTATGAGTCTAACAAATCAATTTGCTCCACCCAAGTGGAGGCAAACTCAATCACAAACATTCAATCAATTTTCACCCAAGTTTGTATCAATATTAAAGTCTCCAATCAAGTTTTCTTGATTGGAATGTCCAAGTATGATCAAGGAGCCAAATACACATGTTATGCATTAGTTTTTCCCATACTTGGTCAACTTAATGATCATTATCTCGTCAACCTAATTTCTCAAGGGATGCATTGACATTTTGAGTAATTAGGTTGATCCTAACATCTCACCTCATATCTAGCAAACAAAAATATTTTGTTAAACCTTATAGTTTGTGTGAGATGTCCCCAAGTTACCCAATAATTTTTCCCAACAATTTGAAATAATCATGAAGGGTTTTGAATGCTTTTCAATCCTATGAAGCGCGACATATTCCCAATTCCCTTTGTAAGAAACTAAATTCATTCTCGGGGAGTGGTTTAGTGAAAATGTCCGCTAGATTTGATTTGGACTCTACATGTGAGAGTACAATATCTCCTCTAGCAACATGATCTCTAATGAAGTGGTGACGCACTTCAATATGCTTGGTCCTAGAATGGTGGACTGGATTCTTTGTTAGGTTTATTGTGTTAATGTTGTCACACAACACTTGCACACCCTTGTAACTTAATCCATAGTCCTCTGGAGTATGAATCATCCACAACAATTGCGATACGCTCTCTCCCATGGCGATATATTCTGCCTCGGTCGTGGAGAGAGCAACACAATGTTGCTTCCGACTTGACCAACTAACTAGTGATGATCCTAAGAATTGGCAGCCCCCACTCGTGCTCTTCCGATCCAACTTGCACCCAGCATAGTCGGAATTAGTATAGCCAATTAGGTCAAATGACTTGGTACGGGGGTACCAAAGACCAACTCCAATTGTGCCCTTAAGGTATCTCAAAATTCTCTTAACAGCAATTAAATGAGATTCCTTGGCACAAACTTGATACCTAGCGCACATACCCACAACAAAAAGTATATTAGGTCGACTGGCTGTGAGATATAGCAAACTACCTATCATGCTCCGATACTGAGTCAGGTCAACAGGTTTACCACTCTCATCATTGTCTAATCGTGTGTTTGTCGCCATGGGAGTGGTTACCTCTTTAGAATCACTTATATTAAATTTTCGGAGCATCTCTTGTGTGTATTTCGATTGGTGCACATGGATTCCATCTCGAGTTTGCTTGATTTCTAGTCCAAGGAAGAAAGTCAACTCTCCCACTAGACTCATTTCAAATTCACTCTCCATGTGTCCAATAAATTCATTTAAATAACCCTTATTGTTTGAGCCACAAAATATGTCATCGACATACACTTGGGCTACAAATATATTTCACCATCTCTCCATAGAAATAGTGTAGGGTCTATTTGTCCTCTCACAAAATCTTTTTCAATTAGAAATATCGACAACCGCTCATACTAAGATCGGGGTGCTTGTTTAAGGCCGTAGAGCGCCTTCTTGAGTTTGAACACGTGGTTTGGAAATTCAGAATTCTTAAACCCCGGAGGTTGTTCGACATAGACCTCATCTCTTATTAAACCATTTAGAAAGGCCGATTTGACATCCATTTGATAGAGTTTGAAACCACGATGTGCTGCAAATGCAAGCATCAATCGGATGGACTCTAATCGTGCCACGGGAGCGTAGGTCTCATCATAATCAAGGCCTTCAACTTGACTATAGTCCTTGGCTACTAAGCATGCCTTGTTTCTTATTATTTCTCCCTTATGGTTCAATTTATTTTTGAAGACCCATTTGTTCCAATAATGGTGGTCTTCTTAGGTCTAGGGACTAAGTCCCAAACTTGACTTCTCTCAAATTGACCTAGTTCATCTTGCATGGCAATGATCCAATCGGGATCATTTAATGCTTCGTCAATTTTTCTAGGTTAAATTTCGAAAATTAGGGCAACATCATTAGCCTCATTTCTGAAGAATGATCTAGTCCTAACCCCATGATGGATGTCTCCAATAATTTGGTCTTGGGGATGGCTAGAGGCTAACCTAGTTTGCCTTGGTGTTGGTGGTGCTTCTTGGATGGTTTCACTAGACACCGGCTCAACCTCAGGATCCGGCTGATCTATGGGTTGTCTAGGCTCACCATCATCAGACTCATTACCATCAACAACAACACTTGGACTTCCATCCAAACTTAGTTTCCTAAGTTCGAATTGAACTCCTTTGACATCTTCTGATTGATCATTTGCTTTAGGAATTTCCTCAAAAACAACATCAGAAGACTCTTCAACCAATCTAGATCTCTTGTTATAGACCCGGTAAGCTTTGCTGACGAGGGAGTACCTGACCAGTATCCCTTCATCAGCTTTTACTGTGAACTTTCCATGATGGTCCTTGGTGTTTAGAATGAACACCTTACAACTAAACACCCTAAGATGTTTAATTGTAGGTGGTTTTCCAAACCAAAGTTCATGGGGAGTCTTTCCTAAGAATCTATAAATGAGGACTCGGTTTTGCACGTAGCAAGCTGTGTTCACAGCTTCAGCCCATAAATACCTCGGTAATAAGTACTCATTAAGCATGCTTCGTGCGACCTCTTGTAAGACCCGGTTCTTCCTCTCTACAACATCATTTTGTTATGGTGTTCTAGGAGTGGAGAACTCATGCCTATACCCTCTATCTTGACAAAACTCTAAAAATCTTTGATTTTGAAATTCACCTCCATGATCACTCCTAATTGTTTTAATTGTTGATGAGTTTTCATTTTCAACTATTCTACAAAATGAAATAAAAACATCTAAGGTTTGATCCTTATATTTTAGAAAATAGGTCCAATCATCAATGACCACAAAACAATATCTACTACCATTCAATGATATAATAGTGCTACAATCAAACAAGTCCATATGAAGTACATCTAAAGCGGTAGATGTACTTACAGCGCTTTTACCTTTATGTGCAGATTTCGTTTGTTTACCTATTTGACATACATCACAAAGTTTGTCCTTTTCATACTTGATGCTTGGTAAGCCACAAACTAATCCCTTGTTGGCCAATTTTCGGATGTTCTTCATGTTCACATGTGCTAGTCTCCGGTGCCAAAGGGTAGATTCATCTTCTCTTGACATGAAACACTTAACAAAAGCATTAGTAGCACTTTTAAATGAAACTGGATAAATGTTATCTATCCTTGTGCCTACTAGTACCGTGTCAAATGTGTCATGTTGTCTAACTAGACATTGCCTTGATTGAAAATCAATTGTGTAACCCGCATCACACAATTGACTGACACTTAGGAGATTAAATGTCATCCCCTTGACTAGAAGGACATTCTTAATCCTAAGACATTCAGATATTTGAATGTCTCCTATCCCTATAACCTTAAGACTACCATTGTTACCAAAGGAAACATTACCTCTATTTTTTCTTTGAAGGGTAGTGAATAAGGTTCTATCACCGGTCATATGTTTGGAGCACCCACTATCAACAAACCAAGTTGATAGATGCTCCCCCTCAATCACGACCTACACAATACGAAAGATAGAAGATTTAGGTACCTAAATTTTGGGACCTAAAGCACCTACAATGCAAGACTTAGGCACCCATGCCTTGACCACTTTCTTTTGAATCCTAGGAGTCTTAAGTGGTCTAACATCAGTCCTAGACATCAAGGAAACAAATGAAGGTTCTTTAGGTCGGTAACCAATACTGGCCCTATTGTAAACCGCCCTTTATGCATTTAGAATCATGTCTAGAGTCTTTGAACTAGTTGAGAATTTCTCAAGAACACTCTTGAGTCTCTCAACTTCACTCTTCAAAGATTTATTTTATTCTCTAACATTTCTACATGCAAATCGTCAATATCCTCATTCCTAGAGGATTTCAAATGTTCAACTTCTACTTTCAATGATTTAACCTTTTATTTTGACTTTTTCAATAAATCGGTTAAACATGCAATGGTTCTATAACATTTGTCTAATTCGGGAGAGATTACCTCTTCATCATCCGAAGATGATGAAGCTGCGTTTGAGGAGTCGATGGATTCATCACTGCTCTCTTCTCCTTCAATTGCCATGAGTGCCACATGCCGTGTACTCTTTTCATCCTTCTCCTCTTCGGATGAACTAGAGGAGGATTCATCCCATGTGGCCTTCAAGGCCTTCTTCTTCTTCTTTGATTTATCCTTCTTCTTCTTGAGCTTTGGGCAGTCCTTCTTGAAGTGCCCTTTCTTACTACACTCGTAGCAAGTAATGTTAGACTTATCAATCTTAACTTCACTAGGGTTACCTTTACCCTTGAAGCGCCGACTCTTCCTCATCATCCTTCTAACAAAGTTGGTCATCTCGGAGGAAGAAGACCCGTAACCTTATAGGCATCCACCATGGATGACCATAAAACATTCCTTGGAAAAGCTTTTAACACATACCTCACAAGGTCGCAGTTCTCGACCTTTTCGTCAATAGAATGAAGACCGTTGAGGACTTCCTTGAATCTACTATGAAGCTCACTTACTGTTTCACTCTCCTTCATGGAGAGATTTTATAGTTGGTTGAGGAACAAGTCCCTCTTGGATATTCTTGAATATCGGGTACCCTCATGGAGTTTGATGAGTTTGTTCCACAAATCCTTTGCACTTGTAAAGGGACCAACCTTGATTAGTTGATCTTTATTCATGCCACATTGCAAAGTCACCACTGCCTTCGTATCGGCTTCTCCTTTTCGTGTTTGATCAGCCGACCATCGTGAAGACTCCAACTCTTTTCCCTCCGCATCTCTTGGAGGGTTGAAGCCTTCCTTCACGGAGAACCACATTCTGATGTCGGTCTTGAGGTAGTACTCCATGCGAGACCTCCAATATTGAAAATCTGATCCATCAAAGAAGGGAGGTCGAGTGGTGCTAAATCCTTCTCTCAAAGCCATTGTTGATGATAGCTCTCGGATGTTAAGCCGCTTGAACAGAGCCTCAAGCTCTGATACCACTTATTGGATCTTGGATGGCTAGAGGGGGGGGTGAATATAGCCAGACACCAAAAATCGCTTTCACTTAGGTAGATTTTGCACTTAGGGTTAGTAGCACACAGCGGAAGCAAATACAAAGCAGAGTAATGTAGAAACTAAACCCTAGTCTAAGCACATTCACAAAATGCTAACAAAGAGGATTTACAAGATTCGGGGATAACTTGCCCCTACTCTTTGGCGTGCCCGTGAGGTGGGCGATCCCTTGATCGTCGGCAGATCAAGCCCCGGAAAATCTGGATAGAAAGCAACCTCCTTCTCGGTGGAGTAACCTCTCCACAACGTTTCAAAAAGAATGAAGTATTAAGTACACTGAAACACAAGAAGTAATCTTACAGAGCACAGCAAGAACACAAGCGAACTCCTCACCGAGCTCCACCCAGCACAGATCTCACGCAAGAACACCCTGCTCTTCGTGTCTTCTTACTGATGGACTCGCCAAGTTCCTTGTTTCTTCCAAGTGCTCTAGTATCAGATGGTTGCTCAAGAATCACAGTTGCTTGCTCAAGAGATGGATCAAAGTTGTTGCAAAAACACAAGTGTTGTAGCCAAAGAACTGATCTGATCAAGGTTGTTGTTGAGACATCTTAGCCACCAAGCCCTTAAGTCTCTGCTCAATGATCCCAGGTCCCAGGCGCGCCTCTACAGCTCCCAGCTGCTCACCAGCTTCTCTGCAACAGCCTCAGCTATCCTGACTACCTCTGGACTCACTGAACTCTCCAGCCAAGCCCAGGTCAGCTCGTCAACTTCCTGCCGTTACAAGCCCGCGCCATCCCTCGTGACCTGAGAAGGAGAAACAAACAAACCTGTTCCAAGAAAAGACTCCCATTGACCCTCCTTGAGTGTTTGAATTCATCCCTGTCACCTGCACACTTAATCAGAGGTTTAGCAAATGAAATCAAAGTTACATCAGTGATAGCAGAGAAAATCAGAGCGAAATCGGAACGCAATCAGACGTCTGACACCGCTTTTGAAATAAAGCTGTCAGCTACTGATCGGTCACCGGACCGATCAGAGTGACTCCTGATCGGTCACCAGACCGATCAGGATGGGCTCAAACCGATCAGGCTCCAACCTAATCGGTTCCCAACGTGCAATCAGAAATCGTGACTTCTTCGTGATCGGTCACCAGACCATTCCCAAGTCGTGGATCGGTCACCAGATCGATCCACCCCTTCTCAGAGTGATTTCCCAGCTTCGTAGTCCAAACCTCCTGATCGGTCCCCAGACCGATCAGGGTGTGGCCTGATCGGACTGGTGACCGATCAGGCCACTCTCCGACCGATCAGGCTCCAGCCTGATCGATTGTAGTGAGAAGCTCGCGACAATTGATCATTCACCAGAACAATTTGAATAGTATCCCTGATCGGTCACCAGACCGATCAGGAGTCGATCAGTAAGGTTCCCAAACTCACTGTATGCTCCCTGATCGGTCACCAGACCGATCAGGAGCCGATCAGTAGGTTTGCTAAAGTCACTGTATGTTCCCTGATCGGTCACCAGACCGATCAGACATCACTGGATCGGTCACCAGACCGATCCACGAGGGAACTCTGTGCCGACTTCCCTGATCGGTCACCAGACCGATCCAGGCAAGGCCAAACCCACTCTAAGTCAAGAGAACTGGCTCCCAGCCTCCCCTGACTCGTGCTCAGTCCCTCGGACCAAGACTCCGTACCCAGTTTCACTCACCGGGACTTCAACCTAGCCCTCCAAGCTAGGACCTGGCCCTCCAAGCCAGGGTTTCATCCAACCTAGCCCTCCAGGCTAGGACCTGACCCTCCAAGCCAGGATTTCATTCAACCTAGCCCTCCAGGCTAGGACCTGACCCTCTAAGCCAGGATTTCATCCCACCTAGCCCTCCAGGCTAGGATTTCATCTAACTCCGTGTCCAGTCCTTGACCAGAACTTAATCATAATCATCTCATCAACCTAAACTAAAATCGGTGTCAACACCAAAACAACAATCAGGGTCAGACTGCATCAACAGATCAAATTAGCTCACTCCTTGAGGAGGTTAGCCAACTCGAGGAGCAAGCTAAGTTGAACTCCTAAATTAGCCAAGTTCAAGAAGGAACTTCAACTCAAGTTGCGAAACTTAAGGAAGAAAATTCCTCCTTATTAAAAGGACAAGTTGAGGGACTCATGACAACATTGGACAAATTCAACTTGGGCACCAAGTATCTAAACATGATGCTTGGGTCCCAAAGGACTGTGAATCTAGACTCGGATATAAACCCAAATCAACTTCTTTTATTGATTAGTCAAAACTTTAGTAACCAAGTCCAAGTATGAGTTCTGAAAGCTTTTTTAATAAAGCAAGTAGGATCAAACCAATACTTTGTATCTAAGGATCAAATTATTTTCTAAATAATAAACTTAAATTTCAATTCGGAGGCGGTAAGTTAGTTGTCACCTCAATAACTCAACCTATCCATATGGGTACTTAGAACTAGTTAAATCAGGTTAACCCTAACTTGTTAAGGTCTAAGTTGAGTACTAAGTCATCTGGGTAAGAACAGTTGGGAAGTTCTGTCTAGGATTGTGGTTGCCTTAATGATTTTTATGTGACTCACCATAACCTAGGAGCTTACTCAAGGATGCTTGCTTGGGTGACTCAAAGATACACTTAAACCAAACACAAGTTAAAGACTACACCTGACAATTAAATAATACTTCATCTCACAAGATCATAGGATTACCATGCTTGGAAAACCCATGGGTGAGATGAAACTCAAACCAAACCAAACTTAAAATCAAACCCAACTCAACTCAAACAAATTAAATTAAATCAACTCAAATCCAAAATCAACTCAAACTAAAATCAAATCAAACCAAACCAACTCAAACTCAAATCCAAATCAAACCAAACTAAACCAAACTCAAATTCAAAATCAAACCAAACCAAACTCAAAATCAACTCAAACTAAAATCAAACCAAACCAACTTAACCCAAACTCAAATCTGAATCAAACCATATTAAACCAAAGAAGGAAACTTTGTACACCAAAATAAAAATACCAAGGAATTAATTAAAAATTTTGCCATGGAAAATGCTAAAGAATTTAAAACACCCATGGCAACTAACTTAATTATAGATAATGACCCAAATGGTAAACCAGTAGATCTAAAGTACTTTAGAAGTGTAATAGGAAGTTTGTTATACTTAACTGCTAATAGATTTAATATATTATTTGCAGTAAGTATGTGTGCTAGATACCAAACTTGTGTTAAAGAATCACACTTAAAAAATCTAAAAGAATTTTTAGATAGCTTAAGGGAACAATCAGTGTAGGAATATGGTATCCTAGAATAACTAATTTTGAACTAGTTGGATATTTAAATTCTGACTATGCTGGTTGTATGTTAGATAGAAAGAGCACAAGTGGAGGATGTCAACTATTAGGATCTTCCTTAGTTGGTTTAGAAAAAAGCAAGATTGTATTGTCTTATCCACCATAAAAGCTGAATACATAGCAATGGGAGAGTGAGTTGCCCAACTATTATGGATGTCTCATATCTTAAAAGACTTTAACTTAGATTATAAAAATGTAAAAATGTTCATTGATAACATAAGTGTTGAGGTAATCTATGGTCCGTTGGACCATGTGTTTTGATGTTTGGGCAAAGGGTTTAAGTTAGGTCCACCTTTATATTTGATATGTGTATTTGAGTGTGCAAGTTTGCATGATACACATATAACTCAGCTTAATGGCTCCAAGTTCGGTGAAGGATGGTGCATCTGAGGTACTATGGACAAGGAAGCAACGATGAGCCAAGGGAAGCGCACTTTGAGGCATACGCGAAAGATGACATGGAGATGAGTCGAAGGCTTGCATGCATCCGAGGGACGAAAGCCAAAGCAAAGAAGGCTTGAAGGCAATAGGTCAAGACTGCAAAGAAGAGTCAAGTGAGTCGTGAGGTTCCGAGTGCGAGTAAAATTTACTCGGGAGGGAAAACCCTAGGTTTAGGATTTTACCAGTCGACAGGTATGGGATCAGTCGATTGGTTGAAATCACAGAAAGATCAGTCGACTGATCTTTCTGTGTAGTCGACTGGTGTCGATTGAATTCGAACGTTGGACTGTAACTGTTAAATACCAAACTTTAAAGTGCCTCTTTGCAAAATAGAGACTTAGTTGTGAATAACTAAAATAGGAGGGCTTATTTGCAAAATGCTAAAATAATTATAAAACCCTAACAAATTCCCTCCCGAATCAGTTTTCTTCTCTCTTCTCCCCGATTCCCTTCGGTTTCGCCCGACGCCGCTGAGCCCTAGCCGACGCCGCAGCCCTAGCCGAACGCCACAGCATCCAACCTCCTCTTCGTCTTCTTCTTTCCCTCTCGTCTTCCCCTTGGGCACGAGAAGAAGAAGCCAGGGATCTTCCTCTTCTAACCCTAGTAGCGACTTCTCCTCCTTTTCTGCCTCGAAGCCGCCCTCTCAGTTTCGCCCGGCGCCAACTGGATTGCGCCGCCGCCCTCTCTTGAGCGAGCCCTAGCCGTCGCCCTCTACTTCCTCGTGCGCAACAACTGCCGACGATCGGAGCAAAGGAGGGCTACGGTGATGGTAATTCAGGTAAGAATTGCTTTCTATAGAAGATTGGATTTTTATATGTGTTCAAATTTGTTGGGATGCTTGGTTGGATGTTAGGGTTGCTCTAAACTTTTGATCTGCCATTTTCTGTTGGTGGACGATCAAAACAGAAGGTGATCGTCCTGTTCCTGTGCGCCAAGCAGAGGTAAGGAAGGTTGATTTTAGGTTTCCTTTGAGTTGTTAATTGGTAGTATGGTTTAGAATGATCTTAGTTTGGAGTTTTGATTCGCTACTGAGAGCTCCTTATTGATGGTTCTATTTTCGATCATGCTAGTGTAGGATTGGATAGATAGTGTGTTAATCTAAATAATAGATGGAGTTTTGTGTAAAACCTGAGACCTTGAAGCTGTGCCCTGAGTGAAATCCTTAGGTTGAGGTGTTATGCCAAAGGTTGATCTCCATGTAGAGATTAATGTGTGTTTTTGTTTTCCTTCGTATGATTCTTACTGCTATGAAGTTGCTGCGAGGTGTTAGAGTTTAGAAATTTAATTGTACTTTGTAGATGGTGGTTTCTTGGGTTAAAATTTGATGTTTAATTTTATAACCTAATTATGATAAATTAGGTTAAGAAGGAACAAACTATTGTTCAACAAGTTAGTTTGGTAAATCTGAAGTGAGGGTTAGATCCTATATAAGTTTAGTAGTTAGTTTAACTGTTTTATTTAATTGTATAGATAGCTAATTTAGTCCTTGATACATGACCTTGACTTTGGACTCGTTCGGTCGATCGTGGGAGGTTCTCTTCGTTTACAAAATTCTTCAATAAAAGACGGGTACTTCTCCTTTGTACTCGTGTAGTTTCTTGTATTTTAAAGCATGACTATTTCATGTCTAATAGGTTGCTTGACCTTATTTCTTGTTGTTTGTTATTTTAACATCGCCGTTGATACTTTTTCTTCGTTGATCTTTGAGTATTCAAAATTCGTATCCGTACAGTCTCCTGTTGTTTTCTGTTCTGTAAAGTGCCGCTTGTATACGAGTACTTAGAAGTCCATTAAACACAATTAGGTTCATTTTTGGTATTAGAAATATCCTACCTAGTAGTGTAGGTGCATAATCGTTGTTTTCGATTTCTGGTTGGTTGTATTGATGTCTCGTTTACTTGTTGGATTTTGTTGCATCGTTGTTTCTTCGGTTGTTCATGCATTTTATAGCATGCACCATATCTGCACGTTGCATACTAACGACTGTTGGGCTTCCATATGGTTAAGCCGTCGTTAGACATTTAGTTGCTCAGTTCACTCAACCACTTGTTGTCGTGGTAGTTGCTAGAGTGCGAGCAACTGTCCTGTTATGCCACACATGTTGTAGCTGTAGGCAAACAGTGACACCCTCACCGTTATTTTCGAGGGATACTAGAGCTGTTGGTGGCTCCCCCTATGTATCGGGGTTTTGGAGTGTTGGCTCCCCAGTATCCTGTCCACTCAACCACACCTTTCTGTGGTATTTGTTGGAGTGCGTACAGTTATTGTTAGTGATATGAGAGAAGTGTCCTAAGGCAATCGCCTTATGATTGTAAACATTTATTTTAATAAATGATAATTCACTATTTGAGTATACATGTTTGTGTATTTGATTGGGATCTTAAACTCATCTACTGAATGTCCGCCATACAATTCACAGCATAAGAGAATTTGTGATGGGATCACAACTAGTGATTATCTCTAAATGTGCAAATGTGAATTGTTGGAAATATCCCTAGTCGATGAATTGATAAATACGGACATTATCAATTCTGTTGAGACTAGCATGGGTTATTCTCTATTCAGCTGATTCTCACTGGCTGGTGACATTGGGATGTCCGGAGATAAACATGGATGCTAGTTAAGGGAACTAGTTCATTGGAGTGACTAGCTGTAAAACTTCATATGGTAATCTATATAGATTTGTCAATGAAGTTCTTACTGTGGCTTAAGTGCGATGTTCCTTTGACTTGCGGTGTTCAAGTCATCTTGGTCATGGAGACTTATACTTTGACATCTTAAGCAAGCATCTCCAAAGATGTGTGGACCCAGGATGATCGGGTATAAGCCGAAGTGCCCGAAGATGTTTGAACAGCCTACAAAGGATTCACCACTCCTTGCGAGGAGATGTATACCCAGGCCTATCGTCGGATTATTACTCAAAGCCTCTGGCCAGAACATATCATGTTAAGAGTGCGAATCTCTTAAATACATGAGAGTAATTAGAAATCCAAAGGACGAGAAAGACACTACTTGGGCTAGGTGTGACGTAGTCAGCCTAGTGGGGACTGACACCATTGACCGTGTCCTGAACCAAGTGGGTATAAGGTGGTGAAGGGAATGGGGCACGATTCATTAAAGCTGCTGAAGGGTTTCAGAATAATTTCTTCTGAGGTCAAACCGTTGATCTTTCGATTAATTAGGGATCATGATGTACTACTAGGTGCCACTCATGATCGTTCTATAATTAGTTGATTATAGACGGCCAACATAAATCGAAAGCCTATTTAGTCACACGCACTACGAGTAATCCGAGGGATTTAAAACGAGTTGAAAATTGGATTTTCCGATCAAGAGAAATAAGTCGAATCTGAGTTAGTCAGAGGCGCAATGGAAGCTAAAAATGGCTAAGTCTTTTGAAGGCTTTTTGGGCGAATTAAATGAGTTTAATTCGCGGCGGTTCGGGTTGGTTTTGGCCGACCAAAGAGGGTGTTAACCCCCCTTTGGTGGCCGGCCAATAAAGAGGAGGAAAACCAATTAATTTTGGTTTAATTAATAAAATAAATCTAGTGCGATTTATTTTATAAATTATGGATAAATAAATTTGTATAGAGAAATTTATATAAATAAAATTTATAGAAATTTATTCTTTTATGGAAGATTAAAATAATTCATGAATTGGTTTATTTTAATTTTATAAAATCAATTATGAATTGATTTTTCCATAATAAGAAAGTTTATAAATTTCTTATAAAATTTATTCTATAATTTAAAGAGAAGAAGAATTAGTTTTATTATAAATTAGTTTATAATAAAGACTCGGTTTAAACGGAATAATTAATAAGAAAATTTATAAGATAAATTTCTTATAACTAATTCCGTTAAATCCGTTAATTCGGTTTAGAGGGAGACTTAGCAAAGGAGTTGCTACTATATAAAGGAACCAAAGGCTAGCCCTTATTCCTAATTAAGAGATTAATTATTCTCTTTCTCTCTCTCTTAATCTCTCCTCTCCTCCTTCCCCCTCTCTTCCCTTAGGGCCGGCGCCCACCCTAGCTCCCCTAGGGCCGGCGCCCAACCTACATCCAAGGTGGTGGAGGCCGTGAGCTTCAAGAAGAAGAAGGAGAACCCGAACACGAAGAAGAAGAAGCGGATAGCGACTCCTCTCTTCCCGGAATTCGATTCCGTTACTTCGTTGGTTAGTTTTCCATTATTTTCTCTTATTCTTCTAGTTGCGCCTTCCAAGAATCTAGTAGTTCTCGTCGGCACAAAACTCGTGACTTTGCGAAGTCATCCCGAAGAGAACTCGGCGTGGACGCGAATAGAGGCGAAGCTTCCAAGGGACACTACGGTTGGATCTCGTCCCTTCCTTCGAGATACGCGAGGTATAAAAGTAAATTAGTTTACTCTTCCGCAATATTTTATTTTATGATTATGTCAACACACCATAAGGTTGCATGCTAGATACGAAGTTAAAATAATTTAGGAAATTATTTTATGCAAACTCTTCCGCTGCACGTAAAAATTTTGAATTTTACGAACTCGTATCCTTGTCGATATGCACCCGGTCCCAACAGTTATCACAGCCCTACCCACTCGGTCACACAGATGAGATGTGTTGGCGGCTTGACTGGCGTTAGGGGTGACACATGTCATTGCATCATATGCATACGTATTTCATTTATGCATTTTCTTGTGTTTGATGCATTTATATGAGCTATGATTGTTGCACTTGGTTGACATGCATGTATATGTTGGATTTATTGTTGTCACGTTGTTTTATACCTGTTTAGTGTTATTCGATTTTATAACATGTTGTTCTATATATGTTATGCATGTTTTGGTATTCCTATATTCCTTATGGACTGTACCCTGTTGGTTCTTTACTTATTATACCTTTTGTTATGTCATGCTTATTGTCTACTCATATAGCCGCTGAGTCCGCCCGGACTCACCACCCCTGCTTTCTCTTTTTGTTTCAGATAGCAGGTAGTCATATTTCTTGGAGCCAGGAGAGGATCCAGTCGCCAGTCCCCAGAGTTGAGTTATTTTTTTCCGTATTTGGTATAGTTGTTTTGTTTTCAGTACTTGGTAAAGTTGCATTTTATTTGTTATCGGGTTTTGTCGTTATCAGAGACATTTGAGTTCTCGTTGATTGTGATTTATTTTATGTTTAAGGTGACTGAGTCACCCATTATCTTTTATGTTGATATAAACTGCGTAGTGATGTTTTTATTTTCTATTATGATGGCTGAACCATCTTTTGTGATTAGAATGTATGTATTATTGCCCCAACTTGTCCGCCGTACAGGGGAGATGCTGCCCGATTTTTGAGTAAGTATGTGCCTCTGGGGCGTGACAATAACGTTCGAATTCGATAACTATCAGTCGACTGGTGTTGACACTAGCCAACTAGTAACGACTGAATCAACAAACGAATTCTATTTAAGAGAACTTGGTTTACTTGAGCATGTTGATGAAATAAGCTTGGTTAAAGCTTATTAGTAGTCTACTTGTGCTCAAGAGTTTTGTGCATGTTATGGCGAGGTTTCTCCACCTACAAGGAGCTACACGAGCTAGTCGGAGGTTTTTCGAGGACTAATCCATCGACGGATAGGGATCGTCCATCTTATGGACATCCGTAGAGTAAGTACATCATCTCCGAACCATGTTAAATGGTTTATCTTCTTGTTAGTGTTTTAGTTTAATTATATTTCCATTGCTCACGCTAATGTTGTAGGAAGAGAACCGAGTAATTGAAGGTGACGAGCTATTCACCTCCCTCTCGATGGCCATCTGATCCGATCTAATCTCTCCCAGGCTAAGGGCAAGTCTTATGCTAGAGTAGCATATGACTATAGCAAGGAGAAATCTAAAAATGTCAATGGAGTAACATTTAAGGGCAAAATGATATTAACCAAAGATATGGTGTCCAAGGTTAAAGGAAAGAAGAACTTAACTAAGAACAAGATGTCCAAGGTTAATAATGTGAGATTTGTAGGCCAAGAGTCACCAGAGGTACACCGGTGTGACCTAGTGATTATGGATGAATTACCTAGGGAGGTGGCTAACGCTAGGAGCTCTAGGGGGAGCTCAAATAGCCAATTTGGGACCCATGGTGAATAGATATCAGGAGGATATCTCTTGGGAGTCTAAATGGACCATGGAATATGTCAAAGAGTTTGGAGATGGATTTGAGTCTCAACCTTAGGGGTTTGACACATGAGGTTTGGGTTTCATATATGAAAATATTAAATGGGATTCATATTGCATGAAAATTAGTTGTTGATGTAAAAATGCATGAATTAACCTAGTTTCTGAGTTCTTTTAGGAATGCTGAAAATTCATCTGGTATGATAGATACCTACATTTTGAAATGGGCATCCGAATAACTTTGGAAAGTTGTCAAACAATAAGATTTTAATATAATATTTTTCAAAATTATGTCTTTAGGCATGATAATATACACTTGTGTAGGATCAGGGTTGGAAACCTGGATGATTGGCAAGAATGCCATGCCTCTCTACTACCAAGGTGGCATTGGGTTCAAAAGCTTTTAATGTGGTACTCTTCCAACGACCATAAAGATCAGAATTCAACTATCTTAAATACTAACCTTGCCTTACGCTAACACAAAAACTGGTCCATGCACAATTTAAGTGGATGAAACATAAATCTTTCTCTACTATTTGACCCATTGAATGACTGGGCCATAAGACAAAGTTGGCCATACTTTGTCTCAATTTGATTCTTGTGCCTAGATTCATGTCGACCCTTGACAACTGCTTATGATATCATTCAACTTCAGTAACCTCAATATCCAAAATACCAAGCTCCATTTTGTGTGTTAGGTTTTGGAAACTAAATCAAGCCGTCGAACGACAACCATCATTGCCTCCTTTGTGGCTCTCTTCTTGCTCATCTATTTCCTGACCAAATAAGTAGTTGCCAGAGTCTTTGTCCGGAGTATGAAAGCACATCTTCATCTGCCTGAACACTCACAATGTCATATATAGTTTTGTGCAATATCATCTACAAACATGTCAAAATGCATGATTTAGTTGATGTTCATGGAGTGTGCTTATTGTTTACTATGGCTAAGACGGTGCACTGTGTATGCTCCTATGGTGTCACATAATAGCTAAAACTGTTTTAAATGTTGTGCTTATGATTTGCATTCTTGTTTATCTACTTGGGATCCTTGCATGTGAGAATAAAATGACAATAAAGGATGAGTCTACTACTAATAGAGATGGAAATAGGCTAGGCGACCTGTCATAGGCTTATGGTCTGGACTATTTAAAAATAAAATAATATTCAGACCTGTTTGAAAGCCTTTTTTTTTATCAGGTCAGGCTCAAGCTCAATATAAAGACTATCAAGCCTGACAGGCCGACCTGGGTCTGTTAAAATTATATTATATAAATTGTTAAAATGGCTTAATGAACGATTCGAACCTTAGTCTTCTTACAAGGAAAACCTTATCTACCACCTTACTTGCTACTATACCATAAATCTCTTTTAGTTATAATATACATATTTTATATATTTATGATATCTTTAGCTAATTTGTTAAATTAATATTTTGGATAATCGAATTGAATTGTTATATTTTATATATTAGAATTATTTTGGATAACTGAATTAAATTACAGGCTTTGTAAACAGGTCGTAGGCCAGACCAGGCTATTGAACAGGCCAGACTATTGAACAGGTCAGGCTTAAGCCAAGAATAAAATCTATAACAAGCCACAGACCAGGCTCAGACCAATTTATTATTATACAGGCCTGACCTGTTAAGGTAAAAGTCTGGCCTGACCTGACTTGACTTGTTTGCATCCCTAACTACCAAACATACCGGTGGTTCAATTTTTTTTTTTGAGCACACTGTGTGAGAATGATAAATCTCCTTTTCTAACATGCTTATTCCAATAATTTACTTATCTAATAAATTTATTAAATTTTTATATTTAGATATCAATTCAATGTATCTCATTTGTTCTATTTTATATTGACATATATTATGTATGAATGTAGAACAAAGATTTGCGATGACAAGTTGATGAATTTGAGGTTTTTTTAATGAATGTATAAAAGAAAGCAAGATATGGGAGAGCTTGTGGATAACAAATCAGCTCAACTTAATGTAAGTCAACATAATTAATTTTTTATTATCTTGTATTAAATTTTACTTGTTTGTTTTTATATTTATTAAACTAATATTGAGGCAATCGACCCAAGTATGATCTGGAGGATCATGGGTTTTGATGTGTGTGTCAATATGAGTAAGTTAGGGTTTGTTGTTGGACTAATATGTATATGTGAGTGTGCAGGTTTGTAGGTACACATAGACTTGGTTGGATGTCTTCAGGTGAAGGGTGACATGGAGACAAGCTGTTGGCTTGCATACGCATCCGAGGGACCATGGATAAAGCAGGGACGATGAGCCGAGGGAAGCGGACTTCGAGGTGTACGTGAAGGATAACATGGAGGCAAGCCGCGAGATTGTGTGCGTATCCGAGGGACGAGGGCCAAAGTCAAAGAGGGTTTGAAGGCGACAGATCGAGACTGCTGGAGCAGAGACAATGAGCCAAGGGACGCGGACATCGAGGCATGCGTGAAGGGTGGCATGGAGGCAAGCCGAGGGCTTGCGTGCGCATCCGAGGGACGGGAGCCGAAGATGAAGAGGGTGTGAAGGCAACAGTTCGAGACTGCTGATTGAAGAGTCAACCATGTCGTGAGGGTCTGAGTGTGAGTGTTTGTACTTGGGAACTAAACCGGGAGGGTTCGAGTGCGGAGAGAAATGTACTCGGGAAGGGTAACCCTAGGCTTAGGGAAGGACCAGTCAACTCCCCCATGGGCAGTCGACTGGTGATGGCTGGTGATTCGAACGTTGGGCTTGTAACGTTCGAACCTGAGTGGGACCAGTCGACTACCCCAGGGGCAGTCGACTGGTAGCGATCATTTCAGACTCGAGCTCTATTTAAAGGAGCTCGTTTTAGGCTTTTCTTTCTTGACGAAACCTGCTTGGATAGAGCTGGTTAGTAGTCTATTGTGCTCAGGTAGTGTCCAAAGGTTGTGGTGAGATTTCTCCACCCACAAGGAGCTACGAGATCTAGCCGGAGGTGCTCCGGGGAATCATCCACCGACGGATTAAGGATCTCCCACCTTACGGGTAGCCGTGGAGTAGGAGTTCTATCTCCTAACCACGTAAATAGGTGTGTTCTTTCTTCTTTAGGTTTTGTTTGTTATTTAGTATATTCCGCTTGCGCACTAACGATTGTAGGAAGAAAACCGAAAGATGCTATTCACCCCCCCCCCTTTAGCTTGCTTGTCATGATCTAACAAGTGGTATCAGAGCGAAGGTCCGCTCTTATTGGAATAACCGCCAAAAGAGCACAAGCTAGAGGGAATGATGATGGAAGACAAGTTGGATGACGACATAAACTGTCACGCCCCGAGACCCAGGAGCCGCTGATCCAATATAAAATCGGACAGCACCTCCCCTATCCGGCGGACAATTTACACATACACATAACCTATATAACATCACCACGCAGTTTAATTGGGCCTCAGGCCTCCAAAATAGATAAACACAACATAAAAACACAAGACAACTAAGTAACTCATACCTGACTGCGGACCGGTCCGACTTAGGACAGAACAACCAATACAACAACCCCTTAGGGCACCCGACACACTCGTAATACATATACAAATCGCTAAGGACATATGAAACAAATACACTGTCCAGTACAAACACATAACCCTGTCGTCACGATGGGTAGAGACTGACTGCTGGGCTCTTCTGGCGACTCCAAGTATCTCAACCTGAAATGAAATCATAATGGCAACGGTGTGAGTCCATAAACTCAGCGAATACCCAGCAGATATGCATAGTATGTTATAATAACAATAGGAGTCTACGCTGATACCATCTCATATGAACAATAGGAAAGGGTATACTGAAGATACTGAATCAAGATACATACCAGAATCCATCTAACCTGAAAAGAGGGTGATAAGTACCAAGGGAATATCAATAGACATATAATCTCAGATAATCAGTCTCCAGTATATGCGATGTCAAACAAGTGCAACAAATAAGTGCAGCAAACAATGCACGATGCAAAATATGCACATGGTGCAATGACATGTGTCATCCCCTAATCCCAGTCAGGATCGTCGTCCACAACGTCCGCGTGGGTAGAGCTGTGACAACCTGTACCCAGTCAGGACATGGTCCACAACGTCCGCGTGGGTCAGCATGCGATAATGCAAGGATGGTGCATGACCCAAACATATAAAACACCCCGGTGCAATGACATGTGTCACCCCCTAGTCCCAGTCAGGACAACGTCCGCGTGGGTAGAGCTGTGACAACCTGTACCCAGTTAGGATATCGTCCACAACGTCCGCGTGGGTCAGCATGCAACAATACAAGAATGATGTATGATATGCACACATACATCCCTCATGTCAAATACAAGAGATACATCCCGATATCTAAGCATACATATAGATATGACAATACCTGAAACTGTATGAAACTAACAGCATAATAACTCAGGGATAAACAACAAATATCCAGAACAAGCATAATAACTCAGGGATAACTAACAAGTATCCAGGACATGCATAATAACTCAGGGATAACTAACAAGTATCCAGGACATGCATAATAACTCAGGGATAACTAACAAGTATCCAGGACCGGCATAATAACTCAGGGATAACTAACAAGTATCCAGGACATGCATAATAACTCAGGGATAACTAACAAGTATCCAGGACATGCATAATAACTCAGGGATAACTAACAAGTATCCAGGACATGCATAATAACTCAGGGATAACTAACAAGTATCCAGGACATGCATAATAACTCAGGGATAACTAACAAGTATCCAGGACCGGTATAATAACTCAGGGATAACTAACAAGTATCCAGGACATGCATAATAACTCAGGGATAACTAACAAGTATCCAGGACATGCATAATAACTCAGGGATAACTAACAAGTATCCAGGACAGGCATAATAACTCAGGGATAACTAACAAGTATCCAGGACATGCATAATAAACCCGGCTAGCGTATAATCTTACTGCTATCTATAACCAACCATGCATAGCAATATGACAATATCTAAAAGATAAGTCAAAGGGTACCCGCCTCCAAGAGTAGTGAAGTCCGTATCAAGCAGAAAGAACCTCCCGTCGATAATCCGCAAAGGATAAATCCAAGTCAAGTCCCTATATCAAGGATGTATTTGATTAGCTATTACATAAATGATAGCTAGTTAATAAGTCCCTAAACCATGCTCGGGTTAACCTAATCCTTTTCTTTCCATTTAATTACCTCTAATTAAATGAGATACTCTTGGTTACTCCCCGTGATTAAATGTTAGCTCCAATCCTAATGCATCAACCAAATGGTTCCAAAATCCACAGTGTACAAGGTAGAGGATCAAGAGATTAAATCAAATCCACTAATTTTTCAGACCTAACAACATCCATGAACCGATTCGAAGCAGCTCCAAGCCACAAAACAAATAGACTGTGTCTCACAGTAGATAGGTCACCAATACAAACCTATGATATATACAACATGCTATAATCATTCTAACAATCTGTTTAACCCAACAACCCCACCAGGATCAGAATTCCAAAGCCGCCAAAGCAGAACCCACCTCCTAGCCTTGGCTTTAGCAGAAACTATTCACTGACACTCCTATGGCAAACCTTAATCCATTCTACTGATCTGAACGACAGACCTAGCTCTTGGCAGAAAACAAGGACAACTCAAGATTTCCACACTCAATATAAAACATGCACAAATCCATATACGATCCAAATCAACGAATGTACATAAGTTGTAATCATAAGCTAAATCTTTTCCAACATTCACTTCGTAATTTAGTGCAAACACAACAAACTCGGTTCCTTACCTCAATTCCCCGGGAGATCCCAAACCAAGGCCTTTTCCCCAACTCAAGACAGAACCCTTTGACGTAGAGTCAGCTTCTCCCGGAGAAGAGCAACCAATTTCTCCACAGCCAAGTCTTGGATTTCCAATCGGTACAGCAGACTACCAATGTTTGATACAATTGGTTTCTGATAGGGAATACACCTACAAACAGACCAATCCATCACACCTCAAGCCATTACCATATTAGAACCCTAAATTCCCATTTCTTCTTGTTCCGGTACTTACCCGATTGAAGAGGAAGGACCTTAAATCGGCAGCTCCACTCTGCGCAGCTTCTTCCAGCTTCAACCGTTCGCCCTAGGTCCGTCGAGGCCGTGTGAAGCTGTGACCACGAAGTGGGGTCGGCGACTGCCACCGAGACTCACCCAAGGTAGGTGAGATTTGTAGCCGCCGGGATAAGATCTGGTCGTCTACCTCGATTCCTGAAGTTGGCCTGTGTGGAGATGGGGGTGGCAGAGCTCGTCGCCGGTGCCGCCCGACGAGGGAGTTCAGCGGAGGAGTAAGCAGTGGTAGGCAAGAGAGGTGGAGGCGCCAGCGTCGTCGAGCGAGAAGAAAGGGTCGGCGGCTGCAGCGGCTAGGGCACAGGGATGGAGTCGAACGAGTTTTGGCTGCGGGCGTGCGAAGGGAATAGGAAAAGAGAGTATATAAGTGCCTGTCATTTTTTCAGAAAAGCCCCTCCACTCTTCGAAATCTAAATCCTACCCTTAGGATAAGGGTTTTAGCCCTTTTGCCCCTCCAATTAGTTATAATCCATCCCAATAAATTTTCTAGGATTAAATTATTTACCCTCTCATAATTTAAGAGTCTACCTGTAAGCCCCTTAACTTTAGACAAATTTACTTAAGCCAGATCTTTAAGGTTTTCTTCCATGAAGCCCTTAATAAATTTTAAGTTTTTACAATAAAGCCCCTTGGGCTCCTCCCGTAGGGCCGGAAACCCTAGACTCTGTCCGGAAAAATCTCGAAAAAATTTTCTGGTCCGGATTTTCGAATCACCGTATTTTACATAAACACTCCACCTCCATATGATCATGAAGATTTTGACTATTGGAGGACAAGAATGAAGACTTAGCTTGGAATGGATTGGGAGTGCATGGTGGTGCTAGAAGAACCATTCGAGATTCCAAAGGACAAGCACAGGAAAAGACTTCGACTTAGATATTGGACTAAGGAGCAACAAGAACAATCTAAGGTAAATAAGAAGGTAATTGATATATTAGTTAATATTTTACCTAATAATGTTTTGAGTGGTGTAGGTGAGTATAAAAATGCATATGAGTTATGGAAAAAGATAGAAGAATGTCATGAGAACCCTACACAAGCTCAAATAGTGGAAGAGCCCAAAGAGATAAGTTCAACAATCCAAGAAGGTCAAGAGGAAAAAGAATTGTCATCCTCATCAAGTGAAGTGGCACAATCAAGTGAAAGATTGTCCACTTCATCAAGGGGAGAAGAAGAGGTCTCCACCTCAAGAATTGAGGAGGAGGAGAGACCCACTTCAATACCGGAGCAAGAAGAAGCTCCTACCTCCGCCAAAGCCAAATCAAAAGAGCACATCATATGCTTTGGATGCAACAAGAATAGACACTACAAGGACAAGTGTCCACTAGGTAAAAAGGAGGTAATCCCTAAACCCAAGTTGATTCCTTTGAAATCTAATGTGGGTTGTAAGGAAAAGAAAGAGAAAAACACATTAGGTGTTATACTTGCGGGGAGCTAGGACATTATCACACTGAATGTCCAAGAAAAGGAGAGCTCAAGAAGATGGAGCATTTAAGAAGATGGGAAAAAGAGGAAAAGAAAAGGAGAAGCTCACATCAAGAGGGAGCTACAAGGGTAAGGGAGGTAATCCCTAACTTTACATATGCTTCCAATGCTTTTATGAATGCTAGGAATAATAATGATTGCTTGTCTATGCATAATTTTGGTTTCAAGTATCATGATAAAAATAGAAATACTATTGCGTGCCAAAAGGCTAAAGATTCCATGTTTCATGATAAATCTAGGACTTTTAGACCTAAGGATTAAGGCATCAATCCTAAGAAAGGGAGACACATGCCTAGAAAAACGGATAGATCTAGGAATGATCAAAATGGGCATGGTGATACTAAGGTTAGAAATTTAGAAAAGGAAAATTAAGTTTTGAGGGCAAAGCTTGATAAATTAGAAAAGAACCTAGATAGACTCATTAGAGGATCCAAGGGATTGAGTGTGATACCAAAGGATCAATACATTAAAAATGATAGGCCGGGTCTAGGATATCACCCTAGGAGGTCAAATGATAGCAAAAAGTCGTATTCAAGGATGTCTTATGATTATGATAAAGGAAAGGTCAAAAATGGCAAAGAAAAGTCATTTCAAAGGGAAAAGAAGGAGTTGACCAAGAAAAAGGTATATAAAGTTAAGAGAGTGATAGGTGAAGGTCAAGAAGCCCCGGAGGTTCACCGGTGTGGTCTTGCCTTTGTAGATAAGTCACCTAGGGAGGTGACTAGGGCTAAGAGCTCGAGGGAGAAATCTAGAGGTCAAAACGGGATCCATGGTCAATGAATTTCAGGAGGATTTCTTCAAGGAGATTAGATGGATTTAGGAATGTGCCAAAGGATTTGAAAGACTCATTTGAGTCTTAATCCTAGAGAATTAGCACACTAAAAGGAGATTTATGGGGGGAAAAGATGAAAATAGGATCATATTAGGTAGAAATTGATGTTTAATGTGTAAATGTCATATAACTCAATGCTAGGAATGTATTGTGATTAATTATGAGAAGATACATAAAGAAGAAGTCAAAACTAGAACTTTTGGCTAAGTCTCAATTACACAATTTAGGTAGTTTTGAGTTTCGTGCCAATCTTGGGATCCAGAGTAGATTTGTTTGAAAATATATTTTTTTCAAGTAAACATAGGCTCCACAAACCTCTCCACGAAATTTCAGATTTTTCGGAGATTTGTGGAATTAGTTACGCATTTCTGAAATTAGGACTGGAGAGCTGAAATCAGAGTACCAGTCGACTGGTTTAGTACCAGTCGACTGGTCCAGTGCAAATCAGGAACTAAGAAATTGAAATTACCAGTCGACTGCCCCTGGGGCAGTCGACTGGTAAGCGAGGGTTTAAATAAGAACAGTCGCGCAGGGGTGGCCAAAACCTAAGGTTTTGCGTGCCACCCCCTGTGAGATCTTCTCTGCCCCGACCTCCTCTCTTGTTCTAAGACCCTCCCAAGCCCTAAAAACACCTTCCTAGCCTCCTCCATCTCAGATCTACACCTAGAGTTAGGAAAACCTCCTTCTTTGAGTCAAGCCTCACAAATATTCATTATGCAACGTCTCGGCAAACGGTAACTACTTGTGTAGTTTGTTTTTCACATTTAGTTCATGATTTGGAACTAATTTGTCTCTTTTTGCATGTGTTTCTTTGTGTTGTCTCTTTATGGGGTAATTTATGGTACATGCATGTTGTTGTTCATAATAGAGTTGTCCAAAAGAGAAGAAAAGGTGAGAGGTCGTCGCAACAAGGTCAGGTAGACTAGGATGCGCCTCGGTTCCGATCCAAGGAGTGTCGGAGGAGATTCGCCGATAATGAGTTCATTGATGAATTGTAGATACCTTAATAGGTCATATTTTCGAGAGAAAACCCCCCAAATTGTTGAAATGATTACTTATTTTGGGATAGAGCAGTTGATGTATTGTCAGCATGACGTCAATTTAGACATGTGTAAAGAGTTCTATGCAAACCTCACATGCATCAATCCCGATAATGAACTATATGAGTCCATGGTGGCATGAGTCACCATCCCCTTTTCACCTATAGTTTTAGGTGTATTTTTGGGGTGTAGGGCGTCTAACCATGCATTCACGTATTTCCTAAAAGTTATTGAGCCCTTTACTTTCCCAAATGTCACTATTGATCAAATTCACATGTATTATTTTGCAAGACATCGATGTATTACACAGCGTATTTTTGACGCAAAGAACATGAGTCCATTTAGCAATGTCTTGTATAAAATTGTTGTAGAGTGCATATTACCCATTGTTACCAAGGGACGGTCGAGGATTCGACTGCCGCACTTGGTAATGATGTACGCCTTAGAGAGACGGTTAGACATCGACATCACTTTGCATGTCTTTACATCTATTGTTCATTTTTCCCATAGTGTCAATGGGAAGATCTACATGCCCTTTTGCTATATCCTGACCGAGTTCTTTGAGTCTAGGGGTATATGCACGACTAGCGATCAGGTACGTCACTTGTCCAAGGACTATGATCAGATTGGTACACGACAGTTGTCCTTGGCAGGGATTGAGTGCAGGTAGGGGGAGATAGTCTAGAGGCAGCGTTCCGATTCCTCCAATTCTGATAAGGAGCCCACTGGCGGAGTTACACAGGAGCAGTTCTCCCAGCTCCAGTCTGAGGTTCATGGCCTCCGGGAGGACTTCCATGATTTTCAGCAGCAGCAGATGGGCTTTCAACAGACACAGACTGCCATTCAGGAGGAGGTTCATGGCCTTATACAGTTTTGTCAGGGGTTCCAGCGACAGCAGGATGAGATGTACGCCATGATACAACAGTTGCACCTCACGTATCAGGCCCCTCCTCCTCCTCCTCCTCCAGGCGACGACATGCAGTAGATTTTATTTGATGGTTGAGTGTTGAAAGTGTTTTGTTTAGATTTATGTTTTATCTCTCAAACACCCATTTTGGAATTGTCATATTTAGCTACTTCGGAGCTTTAGCCCTTGTGTTACTTTCATGTTTTATTGTTAAGTCATGTATGAAACATTTGTTTATGCTTTCATGTTACTTTATGAGATCTTATGTCATGGCTTGATATTGCTTATGTTGTTAGAAATTTATGAATTGCTATTGAATGATAAGATATAGCTTATATGGGCACAAGGGAAGGTTCATGAATATGTATCTAAGGTTAAGGATAACAGAGGGGGAGGTTTGTCATATTAAAAATACATGAGAAAAAGGGGGAAGTGAAAGCAATTCTATGTGTAAAATGGTAATGGTTGAAGTTGGCAAACATATGGATTTATATATGGATTTCAAAGTTGATACAAAATACCAATTTTTGAGGAGATTAGAGTTTGTACCAAAAGTCAAGCACATTTGATATTTTTCATGAAAATATATTTTTCTAGGGTAGGTCATATCCTAACAAATGTGCTTGTAAAATTTTACATTTTTTCGGATTTTGTAGAATTTTCTACGCGTTTCTGATTTGGGCTGAAAATTCAGATTTGGACTGTATCAGTCAACTGCCCTGGGGCAGTCGACTGATGTTTCTGGTAGTTTACGAACTACATAGGCCAGTCGACTGATGGATTGACAGTCGACTGGTATGGCTGTGTTTGACTTCTGAAGAGTTTTTCAGAGGTAGTTTGGGTTCTTTTTGGCACTAAGGTTAGGATTGCTTGGGGCAATCTTTTTGATGGTGTCAAAGGGGAGAACTTGTGTTGTTAAGTTAGGTTTAACTTGACGTTAGAGAACTTGTGGTATTAAGTTAGGTAGAACTTAACTTGGTGTTATGAGAATTGAAAATTGGGAGAGGGCATAGGTTAAGGGGGAGGTTGCCTCTTGTTTGCTATACTTTTAATTTTCAATTGCTATTCTTATTTTTGTTTATCTAACTTAAACATATTGTCACACATCAAAAAGGGGGAGATTGTTGGGGCAATCGACTCAAGTATGATCTGAACGATCATAGGTTTTGATGTGTGTGTCAATATGAGTAAGTTAGGGTTTGTTGTTGGACTAATATGTGTATGTGAGTGTGTAGGTTTGCAGGTACACAAACTTGGTTGGATGTCTTCAGGTGAAGGGTGGCATGGAGGCAAGCTGTTGGCTTGCGTGTGCATCTGAGGGACCATGGACAAAGCAGAGACGATGAGCCGAGGGAAGCGGACTTCGAGGCGTATGTGAAGGATAGCATGGAGGCAAGCCGCGGGCTTGTGTGCGTATCCGATGGACGAGGGCCAAAGTCGAAGAGGGCTTGAAGGCGAAAGATCGAGGTTGCTGGAGCAGAGACGATGAGCCAAGGGATGCGGACTTCGAGGCATGCGTGAAGGGTGGCATGGAGGTAAGTCAAGGGCTTACGTGCGCATCCGAGGGACGGGAGCCGATGATGAAGAGGGCGTGAAGGCAACAGATCGAGACTGTTGATTGAAGGGTAACTCTAGGCTTAGAGAAGGACCAGTCGACTGCCCTAGGGGCAGTCGACTGATGATGGCTGGTGATTCGAACGTTGGGCTTGTAACGTTCGAATCTGAGTGGGACCAGTTGACTGCCCCAGGGGCAGTCGACTGGTAGCGACCATTTCAGACTCGAGCTCTATTTAAAGGAGCTCATTTCAGACTTTTCTTTCTTGACGAAACCTGCTTGGATAGAGCTGGTTAGTAGTCTATTGTGCTCAGGTAGTGTCCAAAGGTTGTGGTGAGGTTTTCCACCCACAAGGAGCTACGAGATCTAGCCGGAGATGCTCCGGGGAATCATCCACCGACGGATTAGGGATCGCTCATCTTACGGGCAACCGTGGAGTAGAGTTCTATCTCCGAACCACGTAAATAGGTGTGTCTTTCCTCGTTAGGTTTTGTTTGTTATTTAGTATATTTCGCTTGCGCACTAACGATGTAGGAAGAAAATCGAAAGACGCTATTCACCTCCCCTCTAGCTTGTTTGTCACGATCTAACAACTAATACAAGCTATTGTTATATGGACAAGAACAATATAAAGAGAAATAAAATGTTGATGATCATTCTACTTAGCCTTCATTCAATCATAAATCATGGTGTGATGTGATGGGCGACCCATATAAGGGGAGGGTGTATGGATTTAGACGTAATCAACAGTATAGAAGATTATACAAGGGAAGATCTAACAAAATATGCTCTAATAAGATGAATAAAGAATTATCTCAAGAAATTAAAGATATGCATGCTACAAGCAAGAGGATGGAGGAAGAAATTATTGAAAGCAAAAATAAATTGAAACTCGTTATCACATAACATAGACAGAGGGAAGAATAACTTATCGAGAAAGGTAGGCAAAGAGAAAAAAAATCTAAAGGAAATGATTTGTAAAATGATTCAAGAGGTGGGATATATAAATCATTTATATCCAGGAGGTTCTAGTCTCTGTGAGCGTCGTGATAGATAAAATAAAGATTAATTACTTTATCTTTGATTAATGGTTAAATGTATTTAGATAATGTAAATATTTATTTATTTCATTATTAATTGTATGATACTTTTGCATTAAAAATTAATTGTTTAAAATATTTTTAATTTGTTTGAAATGTATGATTCTTTCTTGTAAAGTATTATGTAGATGAGAAATATAAAATATATTATAAATTTAGTGATAAATTTAAAAATAAAATTATAGACGGATTTATAAACAGATTAATCTAATATTTGTTATGTAATTATTTGAGATAATCTAATGATGGATTCAAAAACAAAATTTGAAATGGATTTTTTTTTGAAATTAATTTCATTTAGTCAAATTATAAATAGATTCACAAATAATTTTTAATCCAGTTTTGTAATTAGAGATGAAATATTTTCGTCTCAAATTTAGTCACCAGCTTTCACTAACAGATTTTTGAGACGGAATATTCTATTTCAAATATTCTTTAGAGACGGAGTAGTGACTTTTAGAGACGAAATGTTTTGTCTCTGAAGTTTCTTGTATTGATTTTAACCTTTGAAGCATTCTTTCAGGCAAAATAAGAAAGAGTTCATAAAGAATGTAGTGTTCATAAAACTTCCACCCATAATCAAGTCAGGAGAGGAAATAAACAACTATGGATTTTGTAACTGTAACTCAGACGAGTTTTGATGATTTAAATAAATATATTGTATGAGTGTGTCAATGTGGTTGGAAGAAATAGAGCATATTTTGGGAGTTGTCATATTGAAAGCATATGCTCATTCGATAAATTTAGATGTGAAGCATGTTGAGAACTTTTTTTTCCAATAATATTTTTAATACTATGATAAATGTTCCAGGAAAAACTAAAGACAATAAAATCATGTGAAGAATTAAAAAAATTAGCTAATATACCTGCGTCACATTTGAATGAAATAACTAATAAATTTTCAAATGCTTATTATACATTGGACAAAGAAGGTAAGTGACACTGGATAGGATAGTGATTATCCTGCAGGCTGACATAAAGAGGAGAATTGGGGAGAAAGCAAGAAGAGAAACAAAAAAAACTAACAATCTTTTTTTATCAATAACAGATTAATTCTCTCATAACTAATTATGTATTTATATAGAAAAGAAAGAAATCCCAAAATATGGACCTTAATTTCAATCTTATAGAGAAATAAAAGAGATTTTTTCTAGAAAAAGAAATCTCTTAACAGATATTGAAATTAATAAAATAAGATGTTGATTTAGATAAACTAGGATCCATAAATATTAAAAATATCATAATTATCCTAAATACCATAAAAATGAGAATTATAATAAATAGTAATAAAATCTTCAACTGCTTGAATAAGGGCCTAAATGGTAAAATTTGGGACCGAAAGTTGATGGTTACACGCTCCTCGGTAATAAATATAGATATCTGAAATATGTGTGTGACCATTGAAAAAACCTGATTCCGAATCCCGAATCAAAAGTTATAGTCGTTTGAGGGTCATGTTGGGTTGATCTGCATCAGTAAGCAAGTTTTATATAGTTGGTGAAAATAAATCAAATTCCTTGATGGGTCTCGAATATGACTTATTGACACAAAGACTTATTCCAATCACCTTCCATGACCTACTTCCTAATGATATTTGGCAATTCTTCGGTTAGAAACAGACATTTCTCTTATAATATATAAACTTAAGCATATATTCTCACATATTTTTTTATTCAATGGAACATCTATTAGTTTAATTTACCTTATGAGGCACAACTAACTAGTCCTATATAATATAAATGAATGTATCCATTTGAACAATTTTTGAAGAGATTGAAGAATAATGTTCATAACAAAGCAAAAATTGAGAGGTCAATATGTAATATTTATTTGGTTAAAGAAGCATCTTCTTCTTGCTCATATTAGTTTGTCGATAATGTAAAAATTAGACATCGATGTCCTTGAAATTTTGACGATACTCAACTAATAGACCTAGAGATGCTTTATATTTTCAAGTTTCATGGTAAGTCAATGAGTATATCTATTTGTAGTTGGTTAAATTAAAAAGAATATCATACAGTAAGAGCACACATACTCCTGAACTGTGACGATGTCAAACCTTATATAAAGTGAGTTAACTTCTATATTCAAACATCAATTCTCTTATGTTTGTTTGTTATAACGAATGTCTTAAAATTACCTTCCTTGATAGCTTATATTAACAATAATTACAACTATAAAATCCATCAATATGTGTAAGTGAGGTAGAGAAAAAGTTAGAGACAAAATTTACATTATGATTTAAAATATATGTAAATTAGAGACTAAATTATTTTTTTTCAAGTGTATTATATAATTGATAATTTATATTATAACTACTTTTCTAGGTGAATGATCATAGATCAAATGTGCAAGACTAAAAGATAATGGCTTTTGCATCATAACCTCTTTGTAACATAAGAGTCTACTCTGGTTACAATGTTAATGACTTCAAATTTCATGTGGCATAATACAATTCACACTCACCGACCTATAATTTAGGTGTTTGTGTAAAGGATCTATCAACAACACTAATACAAAATTTAATTACTATGATAGATTTGACAAAATTATTAAGGTTGAATATCATGCTTTACCCATAAAAAGGTGTGTGTTATTCAAATGCTCATGATATGATCCGACTTGAAGAATAGGTATTATAATACATTGAAACTATAATTTAGTTAAGTTAATGCAAATAAAAGATTCAATAAGTTTAACCTTTCATTTTCAAGGCACAAGCTATTCAAGTTTTCTATATTAAATACCCAATAAAGAGAAGAAGATTTAGTGAATGGTTAGTAGTTTGTCAAATGAAGCCTCGCTTAACTATAGAAATGTCGAATTTCATCACTGTCCAAAATCACGAAGCATTTAAAAAATGAGAAAGTGGACATATATTCTGTTGATTTACAAGTTCAATTCACATCCCAATTAGTTGTAGATGTAAATGTCGCTTACGAGAAAATAGATGATGGAGAGATATCTAGCAGTGATAAGTTTGAAGGACTAATATAGTCTAGTGATAAAGGCTTAGAAATTGTTAATGCTAACGATTTATATTGTAATGATGATTAAATTTTGAGATTAAAAATAAAAGTCATAGTGCATCTGATTACATAATCAAAAAATTTAAAGAGCGTTAATGCACTTTAGTTCTACATGAGACATAATTTAAAGAAATATATATGGAACAATTTATTATCAAAAATGATACAAGAACTTATTATACAAGTGGAGAAGGAAGGGAACAAGGTCATCCCGTGTACCAGTTGATATTTAGGATGCATGGAGGAATAATCAGGCTTCAAAAAAATGACAACAAAATTCATCGACTTTTCGAAACAATAGAAATACTAAACTCACTGGTTGAAGTACGGGATTCACAAAGCACACAGTTGGATCACGATCTATGGTAGAGCATACAATAGGCTTGAGTTTATAATAAAGTTATATAAGAGTTTTTAATTATTAATAAATTTATTTTAATTTATAAAAAAATTGTGTATGTAGCAGATATTTTACAGAGACCTCCCACTCGTTGGAAGGTATTTTGCAATACGTACTAAAATAGATAACACTTTTATCAATACTCGATCAAAGGTCATAGATGTAAGAATATAAACTTTATTATCACTTACATTTAACAATGATTAGTTTTATTAATCATATATTAGACAATAATAATATTTTTTTACATAAAATGATATGATTGATTGAGTTGCACAAGCAAATCAGCCTGACTATAGAGGGAGAAAAGTTACAGACTTTATCAGATGATGTTATAAATGATATATATTATGAGGTTATTGGTGGAAGAAAAAAAAAACTCCCTCTAAAATCTTGGCTCCAAGGCAAAAATTATATATGATAATGTGATGTCCCCTAGGCTTAGGGGTCATCCCAGTTCTTCATCTATTGAAGTGCAAGCGTTAAAACAAGAAAATCAAGAATTGAGCGATTAGGTCACGACATTATAGTAGTCTCAGGTCAGTGAGCAATCGATGGAAGATTAGGTCAAGATGCATGACAGTAGAGCGATAAATGAAGAATTCATATCTTGATGGAGTTCAAATTTTTCAACGTTGCTTGATTTTGACTCACAAGAGACTCAAGGCCTGGACACTACTAATAAGTAGCTCAAAATAACAACAGTTCTTCTGAGATGTGTTTACCTTAAACTTAGTTTTTTTTATCACTCACAAAATATATAAAATAGTTCTGTTAATTTTGATACAATATGTATTTCTAATTGTATTACATTAATATATATAAAAGGTCAGCCCTTTAAAACTTAAATTTGAGATTTTATTCTATCACACCAATATCAACAAATATCCAAACTCTTAGTAAGGTATATTTGGTTCAGCAGAATGTATAGTGAGAATAAAGAAACCAAAGATGTGATGAGTGTATTTGTTTTTTAAAAGGATGTAAGGTGATATGATGAAACTAGAATCATTTATTTGGTTGTTTTGTGATGGATAACTGTATTTGAATGTTGCTTTTTTTGTTGAATGTAAGTTGAATGTTGTAGATGTTGTTTTGTTTTTGTTGAATGTTTTTGAATATTGAATGAGTGTTGTTTTGTGATAAATATTGAATGTTGTAATTAATGTATTACGGGATTTGAAAGGATTTAAGGGGTTCATGTCTAAATTTTCGCTAGAATTAGCGATTAAAAAAATATAAATCCTTCGTTAATTTAGCGATGAGAATTTGAGTTTCGTTGCTAATTTAACAATGGAATATTAATATCTATCGTTAAATTTAGCAACGAAAATTTATTTTCATTGCTAAATTAGTGACGCGAAATTATTTTCCATTGCTAAGTTAGGGACGAAGTATTAATTTTCGTCACTGACTTATCAATGGAGTATTAATTATCGTAGTTGAATTAGTAATGAATTTTTAATTTTGTCATTAAATTTAGTGATGTTGGCTGATTAGTAATGAAAATTTCATTCACTAATAGTTGTATTTTTTTTTTTTTGAGTGTTCTGAGATAAGAAAGGGTTGCTTGTAAAAACGTTATTAGGTAAAAAAACAATTACATTATATAATTATAGGATCCAAGCTAGAGTTCCATATGACATTATATATAAGTCAATTGTCAAATTCTATTACATAAGTGAGTTATCAAATCACTAATAGTTAGGTGGTCGGTGCTTTGAATCAAAGTTAGGCGGCTATCATATTGCATGACTTAGTCTCCGGATCAGTCACATCGTATTTAATAATCTTAATAATTAATTTCTAAAAGGAAAATAATTTTTAAGAGGTAAAATTATTTATTTATTTATTTAGTTATTGTCAATAAAAATTCAACTTTGAGGGTCTTCTATCTCATAAATTTCCTGTCTCCTCGTCTCGAAATGTCCATCGACCATTGACGGAGCATCGGATTGTCACTCACTACCCACCCACCCACCGCCAACTACCTTTAACATGGGGAAAGTCAATCCAGGAGAGAGCGGTCAATTACTATCAACTCAAGTTCAATTACGATAGCGGTCAATTACGATCAACTCACGTTCAATTACAATTGAAATATGATCGTAATTTTTCTTGAGTTTACCTTTTTTTTCTCAATTATAATTTAAATTATAGTTTAGTCGGGATAATATGATATTATTACGAAGATATTTAAATTCGTTTAATCTTAATAATTGATATCAGAACTCGAACTATTAGAAGGTTTAACCACGACGATAAACAAAAGTTTAAGTCTAATTGAATCATATATATGGACCTCGAACAAAGGAAGTGGAGACTTCTGTATTCGAATCAAGAAGATCAGACATCAGACAGAAAATCTTAATATTTTCTTAATAAATCAGCTGGCCTGAGAGGTAAAAATACCTAATGAGTCGGTTGGACTGAGGAGCAGGAAGACTGGTAAATAAAAATAAAATGTCAAATAGATATGCTTTCAGTTTGAGAAAGTCATAGAGTATTTTATTTGAGGGAAGATGGTTAGATTGTAAGGTTATAAATAAAATTTTATGTTGAGAATATATGAAAAGAATTATAAATTTATAAGATAAATATATCTCTATTGACACTAGATTTTTTACATAAAATTCAAAAATAAAATTATAAAAAATTAAATTTAAAATAGCCAATATCATACCTATCATACCACTAAATATACCATACGTATCGCGTAGGGATGATAATTTTTTCCGTGGATTTAGATATTCGCGGAGAAAATCCGAAACGGGACGGGTTTGGAAAGGTATTATCGGATTTGGATTCGGATTCGAGGATCTTTTAAAATCCCCGAAATAGACTCGGGCGGATATGGGGATGCTATCCCAATACTCAAACCCGCCCCGATATCTCTAATAATAATAAATTAATAATAATTATTAAAATAATTTCAATAATATTAAAGATGTATGAAAATCTAATATGAATCCTAAATTAATAATTATTATTAATTTATTATTATTGGAGATATCTTTGTGGCGGGATGAGGATGAGAGTTTAATCCCAGTTTGGGGACGGGGATTCCCCGATTAAGTGGAGGCGGAGATGAGGACGGAGACGGAGACGGAGATGGAGATTTACTTCGGGGACGAGGATGGAGATGATAAAATCCATCCCTGGTCCGTCCATTATCATCCCTAACATCATGAAGCGCGTGTCTCCCCTCTGAATACTTGTGGAGCCGGAATCAAGGAGCCGTTAAGATGGCGATTTCATTTTTTTTTTGTTTTTGTTTTTGTTTTTGTTTTTTGTTTGCAACGAAGCGCGTGTCTAATTAAAATATGAAACTATCTCTTTAGATTATTGGGAGCATAGTTTGCAGAATCGCGATCCTGGATCGTAGGATCGTACGATCCTACGATCCTACGGCAGAAAACGATCCAGAATCGCGCAGAATCGTTTTTTGTAGCAGGATCGCAGCAGGATCGGTAGGATCGGACAGAATCGGACAGGATCGTATAGGATCGGACAGGATCGGAACAGAATCGGAACAGGATCGACGAAAGCTTTAAGAGGTCATAACTTTTGACTCGGATTGAACCACGTGACCTATAATATATCAAATTGAAACTCGTTCAAAGATCTACAAGTTAGTTTTAAGATTGAATCCCAAAAAATATTGTTTAAAGCCTTTTCAGAGGCCCAGAAGATTATTAATCTTTTTTATTATTTTTTTTATCTTTTACATCGTTAGTGTTAGTGTTTTAAGATTATTTAAATATCTATTTAATTATTTTTTAGTTAGTTTTTGATTAATAATATTATGTTATATCTTTTTTCTAAAATGATGAGTCTTTAGATGTCTATTATCTAATAGGTTGACAATTAAATTGGATCATCTTGTAATAAATAGAATATTCTTGAAGTTAAACGTGATTATTTTCATTATAGTGTTAATAAAAATTGTATATTTTTTCATTTTAAGGGTTTTTGATAGGATCGTACGATTTTACGATCCGATCCTGACCGATCCGATCCTGACCCCAAATCGATCCTGTGTAGGATCGCGATTCTACGAACCTTGATTGGGAGTGTTGACTGCCCATGACAGCTTCATCTTCTCTCTCTCCTATCACGTGGCCATCTTTCTTTATTTTGTCATGATCTGTGGTTTGGTCAATCATATTCTGTCCTAGATCTGTTGGCATTTGCTCGATTGGAGGACGCGGGAAGCGAGGGGACAGGATGCGACTGGAGATGAACGAAACCCGCGGCATGCATTTGCTCAAGCATCTTCCTCTTGCGCTTGTTTTGTTGCTGCTGTTCTGCTTCGATCTCGGCTGCGACGCGCAGAGGCTGCCACCGGAGGAAGGTTCGCCGTGCTTCTTTTAGCTATGAATTGCTCAAATTGGAACCGAACCTCTGAACTCATGCCTTCTAATATTTCTTCTCGTTTTCTGTACTTCCGGTAAAGGGCTTCCCCAATTTTTACTCTTTTCAGTGAATAAAGTTGTTTTCTTTGAGATAAGTTTGTCTTCGTGGCACTTTCCTTTTGAAAAGAGTCTCTTTTGCAAGATTCAGAAGTGCAACCGGAACTACAAACAGAGAGAAATTAAAACAGAGTTTTTACACTAACGACTTAGGATCATGCCAAGCATATACTACCAAAACCAACCATTTATCATCATTGATCTTAATCTAGGCTAATTTCTGAAAGAGCGTCGTTGATCTCATTGGTGGGAGCAGCTGTACCGGCAATGGTCAACTACAAAGTAGCCAACTAAATTGATGATTTTCCTTAGTCAATGGAAATGCTAACATAGTCAAATTGATGATTTTCCTCAGTACTAACTATTAAATGCTAACTTCAATGATTGATGTGAAAACTGAATGTCTCTGATCGAACTGTGTATAATCTTTGCCTTCCATTCCACTATAATTTAGATGATTTTTTTTTTAAAATTTCTTTATGATATGTCTCTCTCTCTATATATATATATAGACACACAGAAATGTTATGCTATGCACCTATCTGTGAGCACCTCATGAGCACCTAATGTTAATTTTTGTTTTAGAATTTAGGGTTTAGGCTATAGTATTTAGCCTAAAGGAAGTAAAAAAAATTAAAAAAAAAGAAAATTAATACTAGGCGCTCACGGATGGGTGTTCAATATATCATCTTTTTCTCTCTCTCTCTCTCTCTCTCTCTATATATATATATATATATATATATATATGCCTACACGGGCATAGTTGAGATTAAGGGGTTGGTAGATTGCCATTAAGAGTGCGTTTGGTTCATGTTATCATATATAACCTTAGTTATGTGATTATCAAGTAATCGCATAACTAAGGTAATAGGGAATGAAACATAACCTGAAGTTGTTTGGTTCAATTTAAGTAATCAAATAAAATCTTGTTTGTTTGAAGGTAATAGTCTATAACATAATATAATATTTTACCATATTGCCCTTTTGAATTTATTTAGATAATTTTATTAAAATAATAAATTAAAAAAATATATTCGTCGGCGTCGGCGTCGGCGTCGGCGTCGGCGTCGGCGTCGGCGTCGACGTCGACGTCGACCGTCGGTGTCCGTGTAGGCAGTCAATGTGCAACACCTGCGGCCGGCTATCAGCGCCGAACGTTAGCGATCGACATAGATCGTCGGTGGCTGTCGGCCGGCTGTTGACGTTGATCGCCAACGATTGGTGTTGATCGCCGGTCGTCGGCGAAGGTCGTCGGTCGCCAGCCGCTGACGGTGTTCGCCGGCCGCCGGCGGTTGTCGGTGGTCCCCGATCGTGGACGTCGGTCGCCGGCCGCCGGCGGGCGTTGATGGTGGTCGTTGGCCGTCGTTGTCAGTCGTCGGTCGTCGGTCGTCGGCCGCGAATAATACTTTTGGAAGTTAATAAATTATAATAGTTATTTTCTTCTTAAATGTAAATATTGGAGGATAATTTTGGAAAGATAAGTTTCATAACCCCGGAATCAAGAAAATCCTTACATTCCTAAGGTTTTCCGATTCCTGGTTGCATGACCCTTTTGTTGACCTGTTGGGCATCGATCATTACTTGTGAATTGCTAATTATTTAAACCAAATAAGATTTTCGTTGATAACCTTGGATGGATAACCAAGGTTATCAAGGATAACCTCCAACGAAACGCACCCTAAGGCTGCGTTTGGTACGGGATAATGTAATCGAGTCTGTAATGTAATCAAGGTTGTAATGTAATGTAATGTAATCAAGATTACATTACTATGTTTGGTAACGAGTTGTATGTAATCTTTGATAACCATAGGCTGCGTTTGGTGAAGGGGTAATCCATCCTGTAATGTAATCAAAGATTGGCTGCCGACGACCGACAACGACGACCGACGACCATGGTTGACGACGACCGACGACCGGCGGCCGGCGGCCGGCTGTCGACCGACGCTGCCCGGCCGACAACTTTACAAGCTGTAATGTAATCGGATTACATCGGTTTTGTTTTGTAATCCAGATTACAAATCATCAACCTCTTTTGTAATCGAGATTACATTACATTACGATTTTAAAGTTATTCCAAACAAAGGAATCCACCCTGTGACATTACAGGGTGGATTACACCCTACCAAACGCAGCCTAAAGGTCTTGGGTTTGAGCCACAGGGCTGGTGGGACGTAAATCCCTGCACCCTGTGTAAAAAGTCTCTCCCCCCCCCCCCCCCCCCCCCCCCCAACCTCTTATCTTCTCAGTCACCGTGATTTACCTCCTCTGTGTTGGTCCTGGGGCGGGCTGGTGGGGGAGCTGAGGGCGAGCATTTCACCTTTTTGCCACTATATATATATATATATATATATATATATATATAAACATCCGTGAGTACCTAGTGTTAATTTTTTTTAGGGTTTAGGCTTTAGTGTTTAGGGTATAGTATTTAGGCTAAAAAAAATAGGACTAGGTGCTCATAGATGAGTGTTAACCTATCATCCCTTATATATATATATATATATATATATTTGTTAAAATTTGCTGCAAGATGTCCTTCATCAGCCAAAGATGGCATTTCTGCAACCAGTAAATTGTTTTAAAATTAAACTCAAAACCAGTACGTATACTTCTGATCTTATTTTTGCCCAATTTGGAAGAGATACACATTCTGAGCAAACTCCATGGAAAAAAAAAATTGCACAATACATATTCCTGTGGAGGTTTTGCCTTCCTTGTTACCATAATTTCACACAGTTTAACAATGAATGCATCATTTTCTCATAATAATTACATGTATACATCCCAAAGGATAATTGTTAAGTGTAACTAATATACATACAAAAGGAATTGCCTTTTTTTTTCTTGAAGATTATGTTTCTTTTTAGTTGCCAAGGCATGCAAGAGAATGTACCACAGAATGCATTCTTCTGAGTGGCGGTTTCTATGGAATGAAAAGAATTACAAAAATTTACAATAGTTTTGTCACTAACTCACAAGTAGAATTTGACTTCTAATACGTGCTATGTATTTTTGGATACAGTTGTAGCATTGCGTGTGATTGGATCCAAGTTGAAAAAGGAGTGGGACTTTTCTGTGGATCCATGTACTGGAACTAATGGATGGAGGGTTCAGCCCCCAAGTAACATGCCTCATTTTGCTAATAATGTGACATGTGGAAACTGCAATTCAACCTCCAATATTTGCCATGTTACTAGCATGTAGGCTTAGTTAAATAAAAACACATTACAGAGTGATTTTCCTTCTTGAAATTTTTCCTATCACTTAAACAGATGCATGATTGTTTTCTTTTCGAGTGTAGCAAACTTATGAGCCTGGACTTAACTGGGATTCTTCCAGAGGAGTTTGCCAATCTTACCTTCTTAACAGATATGTAAGTCTAAAGTGACATCCTGTTACTAGTGTATCAAAACAAGTTACAAACTATTGCAGTTACTTCTGGAAATGTGTCTAACTTATCCTATTGTCACTCTTTGAGCAGTGATTTAACATGGAATTATCTCAATGGAACTATTCCAGTTGCTTGGGCGTCTCTTCCTCTTGTCCACCTGTAATTTACATCCTTCCAGTTCATTTTTTTCCTTCTTTTTTGTGTCTCTTCATATAACCTTCTATGTAAGTGCTCTATTCGGAAACCATTTTATCAGAAAACTTGTCCATGCATTACTTCATAGTATTATAATCTTCTATATAGAAATTTTATTCAAAAACAATAATGCAAGAAATTATTTTCTTACACATCTCCTCTGATTTGATCAGAGGGTGAAGAACCTGAACCCAGACTGATCATATTTCTTTGTATACTTTAATTCATGATAGACTCGTTCACTGTACTTCTTTTTAGTTTGAATTTTATTTTGAATATACTTTCTAATTTAGTGACTTAATCAGTTTTAGTCTAGATATGCATATTTTTGACTAATAACTTCTGTCCTCTTTTGAGGTTATTTACGCTCTCAATGGTCATAGTTGCGATCTTTATTAGGTTATTACTCATCCACCTCCTTTTCGTTAGATTTTTGGAGCTAGGATTTTGCTTGGATTGTCTTTAGTTTACTGACTAGTCTTTTTACCATAAGTGGTTAGGTGATCGTAAGCCAATACAACTTGTGATTCAGGCAAAGCCATCCCGAAACGAAATAAATCGGTCTAAGAAAAGAGGGATGGATCCTATTTCTGAACCTAATCTAAGTATTTATATTTTAAATAAAATAAAAATCTTAGAGAAATCATTACCATTTCTTTTCTCTCATTGTCGTCTATGAACTCACTTTTAATGTTTCTACTAAGAGATAATCTTTTTCCATTTGGTGTCTCATCTTACCACCACCATCACTTCCACCACTCTTTTCCCGATATTACCTAGTGCTCCCATTGAAGACCACAGCTTGTTCCCTGAAACACTGCTAAAACCAATTTTCTTTTCACTTTTTCAGTGCCCTTTCTTGTCCTTGTTCACCGCCACCTTTTTTCATCCTTCCTACTTTCTATTAGAGAAAGAGAATAAGTATGCCGTGGAGAGGAAAGGATGAAAGCTGAAAATTTATTTTGAATACATTTTTTTTGGGACAAAATTAGATTACTAGCACTTGCAGGAGAGGATTCCCATTTTTCGTAATTAGATTACATATCTTAGCTTATTGGTTGTGTTATGAGTAATAGTGTCACGTCAAATTATAAAGATATTTTTTTCTTCAGAAATTTATAGGGTGAAAATGATCTGAAGATATGAAATTTGTGATAATTATCTCATTGTGCAGATCCATCCTTGGAAATAGGGTTTCTGGTACAATTCCGAAGGAGCTGGGAGGCATGATCACCCTTGAAGAATTGTGACATTCTTGCTTCCATCTAAAATAACTACTATCTGGGTTTTTGTTTCTCATAGAGTTCTTAGTCATCATGGAACTTCATCTCAGGGTAATTGAAGGTAATCAATTGGAAGGATCAATACCTGCTGAACTTGGAAAACTCACCAATTTACGACGCTTGTAAGTCTTTGTTAATATATTTTAATACACAACCTATGCCATAGAACATCCATAAGATCAACTTTATAATTAAAATTCTCTTGTAAAACTGGGTTTGTTTAAAGTATTCAACTCATTTCTTTCCTTATAGACTTGCCAATGGGAACTATCTAACTGGGGAGTTGCCAGATTCGCTTGGGAACCTTCAAAACCTCACATATTTGTATGTCTCACAAAACGTTTTCAATATTTGCACGTTAGGATGCTCTGTTGTGGTTATTACAGCCAATAAATGGCTATTGCATAATATTATGTGTCTAAATTACGATCGAAAGAAGAAATGGACACTTAAGCATGTCTAATATTTTGCAGTTTGATTGATGGCAATCCAATATCTGGGAAAATTCCAAGATTCATTGGGAATTGGACACAGCTTGAGAGATTGTATTTACTACTGCTCATTTATTTTCTGATATTCTTACACTTGCGAGTTCATTCAGCCATTGTAATGAAAATTACACTTTGCTACAGAGATATGCAAGGCACAGCTATGGAGGGACCTTTTCCTCTCAGTTTCTCAACTTTGATGAACTTGAAGGAGCTGTAAGAGAATTTAATCCACTTCTCTGAAACATTTTTTTGTCTATAGTCTATTAGTCTTAACTTCTAATTATCTAGCTTTCTTTAATTTGCAGAAGGGTGAGCGACTTGAAAGGAGGAATTGGTACATTCCCTCCATTGCAGAATATGAAAAAAATGCTAAAATTGTGAGTCTCAAATATGGAAAAGAAGCAAAAGTTGATTTTGTTTACATTTGACCCAAACCATTTACCTGCTGGTTACTGCTATGATACAGGGTCTTGAGAAACTTATCGATATCTGGTGAACTTCCTGAATATATTGCAGAAATGAGCACTCTAAATACCTTGTAAGCTTATTGAGAGATTCATTTGATATGTTTAGCCTTTTCTTCTTTTGAGGAAAAGCTTGCAAGCTTCCTCTACAAAGCTGCATTAAGATTTATTCACCTAGTCAGATTACAATGGCATTTTTCTTATGTTTTGCAACAGGGATTTAAGCTTTAACAACTTGTCAGGTTCAATTCCAGCGAGTTACGAAGAACTAACACGGAGTCTCAATAAAATGTAAGCAACCAGTCATTGTCTGTATTTGCAGGATGAGTATACAAAATGCATACATTCTCATAGTTATTGTGTGACAGTATCTTTTTTGTGCAGGTACCTTACAAATAACAAGTTCACTGGAACAATACCCAGTTGGATCTTAACAGGCAATCAACAATTGTAAGGAATTTGCTTCTGCAATATAATGTTGGATATCAGCAACATTACATTGTATATGCATAATCTAGTGGGTTCATTTTACACAGTGATATATCCTACAACTCTTTTACGGGACTGCCTGCACCCTCTGTTTGTCAGCAAGGCACTGTGTCAGTAATCCATGATCTGAATAACCTCAAAGTTGGCTTACTTTCTGATAACATTTGTGCCTTGTCTAATATTGACTTTTATTCTTGTAGTAATCTTGCATCAAGCTATTCATCAACAAATTCTAAAAAGTATGTTTTCTTCTTATTTCTTTACTTGTGGCATGGTTAGTTATTCAGTTATCACTTTGGATTTATAAAAGAGAATTGCACTGATTTCATTCCTTTTGATAGCATAAAATCATGCTTACAGAGAAACTTACCATGTTCTGGTGAAGCTAGAAGTGAGTATCATAACTTGATAATATATTTTTTGCTTTTGAACTGTCAAGCTCACTAAGATATCCAAGCAGAAGCAATGTTCATTAATTTTTGCGCTTCTCACAGATTACAATCTTTTTATAAACTGCGGTGGTGGCAAGGTAATTATTGATGGCAATGAGTTTGAAGATGACACAATAGACTTGGGTGCATCTAACTATTTTCCTTCTGATAACGGGAAATGGGCTTATAGCTCCACAGGAGATTTTATTGACAATGAGAGACCACATTACGTAGTTGCAAATAAAACAGCATTAATTATTCCAGAGTTGTACTTGACTGCTAGGCTCAGTCCACTTTCGCTTAAATACTATGCATTTTGTATGTACAAAGGGCAGTATACCATTGGTCTGCATTTTGCGGAGATAGAGTTTACAGATGATGAAACATATAGCTGCAATGGGAGGCGCATGTTTGACGTATCAATCCAGGTGACTTGTTTAATCATATCTCCAGTTAATCTAGAATCTCTCATCACTAGTTCATATTTCAAATTTTCTCTTTCAAACCATGTCTTCTTACTTTTTCATTGTCAATTTAAGTGAAGATATAACAATTATGTTGATTGACAGGGCGTAAAAGTTCTGCAAGACTTTGATATAGCCAAGGAAGCTAATGGAACTGGCAGGGAAATAATTAAATACTTTACTGTAATAGTAGATGGAACTTTGGAAATTCATTTTTATTGGGCTGGGAAAGGCACAAACTCTGTTCCAAATAGAGGTGTCTATGGGCCTCTTATATCAGCAATTTCTGTTAGTTCAGGTAAGTCTATGGAGGTTTGTTCTTCTTATTATCCTTCATTGTATGAAAGTCGATGCTCTAATCTTTGTTACTTTTTTAGATTTCAAGATTCCTACAAATCATAAGAAGCTAACTGTTGGGGCAATTCTGGCCATTGTTGCTGGTGCTTGTCTTGTGTTTCTACTGATTTTGTGTCTTATCCTCTTGTATTTCTGGAGGAGACATTCCAAGAATGATGGTAAGGAAAAAGCTTCTGGAGTACTTTCTTTCTGCCTTCTGTAAATGTTTGCTTGGTCTTTAATCACTACCAATGTCTTGTTTTTGAATGATTCCTTCACCCATATGGTTGGTAGAGATCTAATATGGTTTTTCTTATGAAATGCTGCATTGTTGTAGCAGATGCAGTTGGAAAATATTTCCAATTTTCTTAAAAGCTCAACATTATTACTGTTATTCCATTGACCTTTATATGACAGTATAGTTGTAATTTTATCTCTGTGCATTCATATTCCACTTGTAACTATGGTTTTGGTTGAAGTGGATGCTTAGCTGATTTCCTATATTAAGGGAAATATTTTAACTTCAAACTCCTAAGTTATCTATTCAGAACATTGGCATGATACTTGTAGAGCTCAAAGGAATGGAACTGCAAACTTGGCAATTCAATTTAAAGTGTGTCAAAGCTGCCACCAGGAATTTTGATCCGTCAAATAAGATAGGTGAAGGAGGATTTGGTCCAGTTTACAAGGTAAAATATGCATCGGAAAGGTTTTAGCTTTGGCACCTTTATTATGCTACCTTTTTGCTCCATTTCTCAGGGTTTATTACCGGATGGTTTGGAAATTGCTGTCAAGCAACTTTCTTCAAAGTCTAAACAAGGGAATCGTGAATTCCTTAATGAAATAGGCGTTATATCTGCCTTGCATCACCCAAATCTCGTGAAGTTGTATGGATGCTGTACTGAAGGAAACCAGTTATTGCTTATTTACGAGTATATGGAAAATAATAGTCTTGCTAGAGCTCTGCTTGGTTAGTGCTTCTCTGTCCCTATTTCCTACTACAAGAACTTAAAAAGTTATGAGTCTTTTATCCACTTTTTTCCCCTCTTTCTTTCTAGATATGCTATACAGGTTTACATTAGTTGTCTTATTCTAGGTCCTGAAAAATATAGATTGAAACTGGACTGGAAAATCAGGCAGAAGATTTGCCTAGGAATAGCAAGAGGTTTAGCATATCTCCATGAGGAATCAAGGTTGAAGATTGTTCACCGCGACATCAAGACAACAAATATTTTGCTTGACAAGGATCTCAATGCAAAAATCTCTGATTTCGGCTTGGCAAAACTTGATGAACAAGAAAACACCCACATTAGCACTAGAGTAGCTGGCACTTAGTAAGTATCTCCTTACTGTTTCATAACCATGCCGTAATTCTTTTCCAGTATATCGCTGAAACTAGTAAACATCCTAATGATTGATTTTGGTGGTCCAACTGTCCTGTTTTCACTATTTGACCAAGAAACAAAGGAGACATATTGTAAATTTGCACCATCTGCTTTGTAATGTCCCTGCACTCTTCTTCTCTCCTTTTACTTTATTTAGAGTAGCAGGCTCTTAAGGATGGATCCTCCAATCTGAGAAGGCTATGCCCCCAAGAGGAACATTGCTAATTTGGAAATTGATTGTAACTTACTTTATTTAATCTTAAACTTGGCCATTGCAGGATACTGAAATTTGTGAAGATGATGTGATGAATTCTGTAGGATTATGATAAAATAAAGATAGATTAGGATTCATTATTCTACTGTCATGACAAGGAGTTGATATTGGAAGAGAAACTAAGTAAATAAATCCTTTTTATCAATGTCTGTTTACCATATATTCTAACCACCTACAATACAGTATGCAAAATAGAACAAAGGCCATACCTTTAGCTGGTATTCTAGCTGATACTGCTTGCTTTATTAACTTATAAACAATGAATTTGTTCATGCAGCGGATACATGGCTCCTGAATATGCGATGAGAGGTTACTTGACCGACAAAGCTGATGTTTATAGCTTTGGAGTTGTAACACTGGAAATTATCAGCGGAAAGAGCAACACAAAGTATAGGCCAGAAGAAGATTGCGTCTATCTTCTTGACTGGGTGAGTATAAGAACTCTTAAGATATGTTGTCTAATTATCTGTAATGACATCTGAAATGTGCTGGTGCAACTTTTAAAATGCTTTTTGACCAGTGATTTGATTTGTAAAGCCACTATCACATGATAGGCCCACACCTACGGTTCGACTTGTCAAGCCATTAGCATCTGAAAATATTTCTCAACTCTTCTTCTCTGAACTTGTGATATGTAATTCTGCCATCATTAAGCGATTCATAATGACCCAAAACAGTGTATTGGTAGATCATGTAATAAAACATGCCAGTTAAGATTGTTTTAGCGATGACATTCTTCCCTTCAAAGAAAAAGGGTTTTCTTCTGAAACAATAAAAATGGATCTTAATTTTCTCGCACATTTTGCTGCACAAAGCAATTAGTTTTTTTTTCTTCAGCTTTCTTATGCTTATTTTGATTTTGGCAGTGAGAATTTATTATTAGAGAATCAATTGTCTAGAACAGAATACTTCACTCTACATTCTTTTGTTAGCACAAATTTTGCTTATGCTCCTATGCATTTATATTATTGCAGTTCAAGGCAATTCAGCTCATAGAATCTTTGAGCTAAGCAACTATATTTAACCAACAAACTAGTCTTTAATATATATGTAACCTCTTCAATTGATTGATCGCATGCTCTACTTCTAACCTCCTAACTGTTTCAAAATGGCTGTGATTGGTTCTAATAAACACTGACTGGTGAACTTTTTCATATATGGAAAATAGGCTTATGTTTGCCATGAGAAGGGAAAGCTGCTTGAACTAGTTGATCCTGCTCTTGGTTCTAATTTCTCCAGAGATGAAGCCTTGCAGATGTTGAAGTTGGCTCTTCTTTGCACCAACATATCTCCCACTCTCAGGCCAAATATGTCTGCAGTGGTCAGCATGCTTGAAGGAAAGTCCCCCATAGAGCTCCTTACTGCACAGAGGTCAATCTCCGACTGTGAAGATTTAAGGTTCAAGGCCTTTGAGAAGCTAGCCGATACTAACCAAATGGAAACCAATTCTTCAGACTGGCCATGGCTTGATTCCTCTCTCTCTGAGCAGAATTAAGGACAGATTGTGATGCTTTCATAGAGAAGAAATTTCCTCACATTATAGGGATAAAGTATGACCTTTTTGATCGTATTTTTGTATGCATACATGTGGCTACTGTTCAATTAGGATTAAGTTTGCAACTTCAAATTTGAAGTGTGTATTTTCTAAGTTCAATCTGAAAACACCATGGTTTGTGATGATGACCTCGTAAAGACTTAGCTTGAGGATGATTTTATATTAGCGTTGTTGATACGGGAATGTGTGATTCAGATATCACCTTTCTCCATTGAAATTTAGTACTTATTCAGTTAGTTCAAAATGCTTTTTGTTTAGGTAGAAGGTCCTATGTTGATCCGAACATCTCATGTGATAGGTCTCACGACTATTTATATCTTTCTGTGCTCTCAAGGAATGATGTTTAGATGCTTATTATTATTATTATTATTATTATTATTGTCACTCCCTAGTGAGGCATATGTCCGAATGAAAATCGGACAGTATTTTTTTTTTTGTACGACGGATAATCTGAATCTTGTATATATCACTCTCAGCACAATATATAAGCACGGCCTCACACGACTGACAACCACACAATCATAACAGCAAATAAAATAATAAACAACCACGTAGTTAATAATAAGTATAATAAACTCTGTAAAATAAATGTAACAAATTGAAAGTCCCTAGACACAAAATATAAGTTCACTAAAAAAATAAAAATAACGGCATGTCCACTAAGGAAATATGAAACAACTCAAAAAAATAAAAAAACTTGACGCTAAGGGACGGGCAGATAGATCCTCTCCTGGCGGCACGAGACACATCTATCAACTTCCCGAAACAAAATTAAACGCAAGTGGTGGTGAGTCTGAGCGGACTCTGTGAGTATAAAATGGACAAATGCATGGTAATAAACATAATAATCAAGAAAATGGAAGTAACGGTATACAATCTCCGAAATATAGGACATAAATCAAATATATAACTGTACGAATAGACATACCTAAAATCCATATAACACATAGTGGCATGATCAAAAAAATTTCCACAACATATCAGTAAGTTGTTCGTACTACTGAGCAGATCCAGATCATATAACAAATGCAAATCAAGATCTATATATGCATGTCAATCAAATGCAACAATTATATCTCAAACAAATATAGCAAACACAAGCAAAATACACAATGCATAATATGCACTTGATACAATGACCTGATTTGTACACACTCCAACTACCGCTACACTGGGTAGCTTAGTGGACAAGATACAAGCGTCCAATACCTGTGACTATGCAGAAAAACCCAACACGTATGGGTATCAACTATCTGCATATAACTTTAGCTGAGCGTGGTATAACAATATGATCGATGACTCGTTTCAACCACAAGTGAGTCAATGGCCATCAACATGTAAACAATGCAAGGATGAGGCATATCATTAATATGCATAACTTCAACCAAGTTAACAGCCATACAACCAACATGATACACATGTATCCAATCAATAGCATGATAAATAATATGCACTAATCTACTGGATAGAGTATATTTAATGTCAACAACACCCTAAATAGGTCACATAATAGTTCTAAAGTATTCGCATACAAGCGGTACTCTTTAAATCAGATAACAAGAGTTGAGACTGTATAGATGAAAACTTTGATTTTTACTCAAAGGTCAAGCAAAGAAAGTACCAAACAGAAAATACAAACAAAATAGAGTTAAAGTAAATCAACCTACTCATATAATAAAACAACCATTCGTTTAAGGTAAAAGATTCTATAAAATCAAGTAAGAAGTACCCATCTTTAATGTAGATCGTTCTAACTGTCTTCAAGTCTGGGAGATCACCTTCAGTTTGAATCCTACCAATATAAGATACGAGGCAAAACTAAAGATCTACCATCAATGTATCATCCTACTAATTAATTAATCAATCTATTAATTAATTAATTAATTGACCTCTTAATTAATCCATTAGTTAATTATTAATTAGTATCTAAACAATTATCCTTCTAATCAAATGATATTAGTTAACAACTTATATTTGATTAACTAATCCATGCTTTAACTAATCAACTTAATAATCAACCATTAATTACTATACTGTAGTATCCCAATTTCTTAATTGATTGATTAACTACAATCAACTTAACCTAATCTTAATTAGCTAGTCCATATACTTAAACCAATTCCAACATGTATAGTAAGGCTACCATAAATTAGGGCAATTTACCAAAGGGCGTCCCTAACAATACGTAATTACCAAAGGGCGTCCCATGGTTTCTATTTTACCAAAGGGCGCAGCCCTTTAAGTGAACTTCCTATTCTACCCTTGGCGCCACAATACACCTTTTCCATTACCATTTTCGAGACATCCGAACCACTTTTGCAGTAAAATAAGAATATGTGGTTCGGATGGCTAGGTAGTGGAAATATTCTCAGCCTATATATATAATACTAACTTGCAAAAGTCGAATCATCACGAGGGTACGTATATATTTCGACTTTGCACAACTCAATTGATCAAGGCAGCTGAGGAAGATAGGTGTTGAAGGAGAAAAAGCAAGCAACAGATTGGTAACAAATACAAATAGTAATGTACGTATGATTGTCATCTTTGATATTGTATCAGACCTGGTTTTATACTTATCAACTCTTACTAGAATTTGTATGTTTGGAGGAGTCTAAGGGTGATATGATTACATAATAAGGCTCTGTGAAATTTGTTAAAATGAAGATAAAAAAATGCTTGAATTCGACCTAGGGATGATATATTACCATATCAGGCCCTAGAAGGGCCAGAAATTAAAGGAGTTAAATCCCTAGGAGTGCATGATATCATTAGATTTCAGGCCCTAGGAGTGAATCAAATATGTTGTTTTCAGGCATTGGCAGGGGCTGAAAAAAATGAATTCAGGTCCACCTAGGGCCTGAAAAAAAAGGAATTCAGGTCCTCCTAGGGCCTGAAATGAAAAGATTTCAGGTCCTTACAGGTGCTGAAATCATTGGATTTGAGGGCCTGGGAGGGCCTGAATCAATATAATTCAGGCCCTGTGATTTCAGGCCCTGGGAGGCACAAGGGGGTGGGCCTGAAATAAAATGATTTCAGGCCCACGGTGGGCCTGAAATCAATCATTTCAGGCCCATTTCAGGCCCACCTTGGGCCTGAAATAAAAACATTTCAGGCCCAATGGAGGGCCTGAAATAAAAAATTGGCAGGGCCAGGGTGGGCCTGAAATCACTTCAATTCAGGCCCAGTTTGGGCCTGAATACCTCCATTTCAGGCCGAGGGTGGGCCTCAAGTGGGAAAATTTCTGGGTTTTTCAGCAAGGTTAGAGGTTTGGGCCTTCCTAGGTCCTTGATTATGTTTTTCAAAGTTTGCTAAATGTAATTTTAATTTATTTTTCAGGGATGATAATGATGTTGACGAAATTATCTCCGAAATATGGAATACTCTTGATGATAATGCTGTCACGGGGAATGGATCAGAAATTACAAGGAATTTGGCAATTGATCTAAATGAAGAAGCAACTAATATAGAAGGTGAGGGTTTGAATTCTTCTTCAAGAGTTGTTGAATTCTTTGAGGCAACTTGGAGTGGGGAGGAAGGAATTGAAATCCGGAATGCAAATGAATTAGAACCCATTACAAGTGTACTAGAATTCCAAGCCGATGATATGCAGATTGAGGAATATGATTTCCCCCCAGATGAGTACAGTGACTTAGAGGAGGAGTTTCCATTAGCTGAAGATCCTTATATTTTAAATTCTCGATTGCTTGCTGGGCCAATTGGAGAGTTAGAGGCAAGAGATGGGCATGAATTTTTTGTGGGGCAGATATTCCCATCTAGAGAAGAATTCAAGAATGCACTTGTCAAACATGCCATGATTAAGCATATGAGATATAACCCAGTTGACACCCGAAAAAATAGAGTTAAAGCAGTGTGCTTCAACCAACCATGTACATGGAGAGTAGTAGCAAGGGGGGAAGTAGAGTTCACTGTTACAAAATATATAAAGGAGCACCAATGCGGAACTGTTAGGGAAAGTGCTGATCATCATGCATGCTCTTCATCATTTGTTGCTTCTTTTGTTGAAGAGCAATTTCTTCATAATGAACAATACAAACCAAGTATGATTATATCAGATATTAAAGCTAGATTTGGAGTGACCATATCATACAGAAAAGCATACATAGCTAGGGAGAAAGCATTGAAAAAGGTTGTTGGAGATTATGATGAGGCTTATAGAGATCTTCCACAATATCTGCGTGAGTTAAGAGCTAGAGATCCTGAAACGTATGTGGCACTATGCAGGAATGGTGACAATCAGTTCCAGCGGTGTTTTTGGGGTTTTGGTGCTTGCCGAAGGGTTTTCAGGTCTTATTTGCGTAGACTTATCGGAATTGATGCCACACACCTAAGAGGAAAGTTTCCGGGAGTAATGTTGATTGCAACGACGATTGATGGTAATGACAATGTTCTTCCAGTTGTCTTCGCAATAGCTGAAGTTGAATGTGGGTCTGCATGGGAGTGGTTTTTGGAGCATACAAAGAGGTTCTTTGGTGTCGATGATCACTCAATCACCATAGTATCAGATAGACATCGGGGCATTATATCAGCAGTTAGAAAAGTCTACCCAAACGCGCATCATGCCTTTTGTTGCCACCACATGTGTTGTAATTTGGTAACTGATACTGGGAGTAGAGCTGCTGTAGGTTTGTTTTGGGCAGCAGCACGAGCCAACACAACACTCCAATATGATATGATAATGCAGACAATGCTTGAAAAACATCCAGTTGCCCATAAGTGGCTTCACAACATTGACCCTAAAAGGTGGGCAAATGCACACTTTACAGGGAGAAGGTACAGAATGCTTACCACGAATTGTGTGGAGAGCTTAAATGCTTTGTTCAAGTCTACACGTGAGCTTCCCATAAACAGATTAATTGATAATACAAGAAGAAAAGTTGCTCAATGGTTCTATAACCGTAGAGAGCAAGTCTCCAAATGGCAGCTTGCTTTGACACCTAATGCTACAAAAGAAATGGATTCAAGGAGAGAGAAAGCAAGAGCTTATAAGGTTCACCCTTACTCTCAATCAGAAATGGAAGTAGAAACATGGGGCACTTCATACATTGTTGATTTGGAAAAAAAGGTTTGTCAATGTGGGGAGTTTCAAATTTCAGGACTTCCTTGCTCACATGCTATTGCCGTAATCATTTACAGGAACATGGATACACTTCCTTATTGTGAGCATTTTTTTTATTCTGAAACTTGGAAGTGGGTTTACATGGATCGTATTTTCCCTTGTAGAAGCAAGCAGTTTTGGCCTACTGGAGTAAACGACATTACAGTTCTATGTCCCCGTAGCCTTGTGCAGCCTGGTAGACGAAAGAAGGCACGGATAGAGTCCAGACACAATGGCAAGGTCAAACTAAAATGCAGCCGGTGCAAACAACTTGGTCATAATAAAAGGACATGTAGAATGCCGCCAGCCCCAAGGTCTTGAGTTAATTGGTATATGTAGTGACCCAATATTCTGAGTGAAGTGTATATTTTGTATGGAGGATAACTGAATGTAAAGATTTTGTATATTTTACAGCTATAGTATTGTCAAAAAACTAGTTGTTGTTAATGTTGTGACTTGAAGAAGTATTTCAATATTATGATACATTTCTTCTTGTGTAAAGTGATGTAAGCAGAATTGAGCAGTTGTGAAGTTTTCGGATTTTGAAACCCACCAAAATGTAATTTCTGGTCTTGAAGTCCTGAAGTCCTATGGTTTGTGAATATATGTCATTTGAGACCCTTTGTTTGTTTGTTTGCTTTGTTGAATCATTGTTCTGTGCCAACTGATACTGTATTAACACGTAATTGATAATCATTAGGACTATGTTTGGAGACCAAAAATACCATCTCCTAGCTATCTAAACTTTAACTACTGGTAATGAGCTTTGAGAATTCAAAATATCATAGGTCCATGAAACAAACCTCCTGCTGTGCCAAATTCTGAAAAAATGAGGTAATGATGTGGATGGAATTAAATTGTGGTATGCAATGTCTATGTAGGTACTCTTTTTTTTGTTTAATATTAAAAATAATTTCACAACATGTATATTTATATAAAATATTTAATCATTCTAATATTGAATTATTTGAAATCTGAAATGAGATTATTTGAATTCTGAACATTATTGTGTCAGGCCCAGCTTGGGCCTGAAATGGAATTATTTCAGGCCCAGAGTGGGCCTGAAATGAGATGATTTCAGGCCCACTCTGGGCCTGAAATAATATCATTTCAGGCCCAGCGTGGGCCTGAATGAGATTATTTCAGGCCCACGCTGGGCCTGAAATGATATTATTTCAGGCCCAGCGTGGGCCTGAAATCATCTCATTTCAGGCCCAGCGTGGGCTGTGATTTAAAAATAGGGTAGAGGAAAAGTAAGGTTCAATATTGCTTATAGTATCGACAAGAGGACAGATTATAGATTACAGTTTTAGACAATAACAAGGATCCAAAGCAATGCTCCATTGGTTTATCAAAATGGTTTACATACATTTTAACTACAAACATATATTGTTTGTCATTAAACTTACATTATACAACTGAATCATTTTGTTTCAGGCACTGACTGGGTTTCCTAAAATGCTTTTGTATCAGGCCCAATGTGGTCCTCATTTCAAATGATTCTAGCAAAAACAAGGTTCAATATTACTGAAAAAATTCGACAACATTTACAGATTACAGATCATATATGAGACAAACCCAATAATTCGAAGCAAAGTTTCATTGATTTGAGAAGGAGTACATGGATTGTATAATTACAAATACAATGTTTGTGCTGACAATTACATATGCATAGTATGAACAAAAACTCTAGTTACAGATTTAGCTTCCAACACTTGTCTCTCATTATTTTATAGCCCACTTGAAATCGATAATTTTTCATATCCTTTTGGCTAAAATCTGTAGATCTTTGGAAAACTAGACTTTCTGCATACCGCATCATGAAAAAGGCACAATCCGACCTGAAAAACCAATATTGACATTGTTGTCATCTTATAAGATCAACTATGAAATGCATTGTTATTTTTAACAAAAATAAACATCCTCTTACGATCTGGATTGGGTGGGTCCTTGTACAACAATTTTAGTAAACTCTGTCCCAGATATGGCAGGCAATCCTTTATGCCATGTCTTGTAATAATCCCAGGTCATATTTTTGAAAAACGCCACCTACACAGATATGACATTAGTAACAATTATATTGGTATGAACCTTTTTGTTGAGGTATATCTATGAAGTAGAAAACTTACAGTTTTTTCAAATTTAGCAGTGTACCCTTCTGTGGCGCCGAGAGAATTATAATGATGGATACAACCTTCCACGAGGTCAATAACCATTAGATGCCAATGATCGTCTGCATTATTTAGAGGACATATGATATATCTAATCGGCTTATCCGTATCAGTAGCAATAGTTTGTTCAAAAGCGTGAGCGTGAATCGCCTCAAAAAGATCCTATGGTTATTAAAAAGTAAGTGTCAGTGGACTAAATCATAGAAAAAAATAATAATGATTAAGTAGGTAATTCACTTACATCAAACCCCACCCCACACAATATGGAGGGCTGGTATGGTGAGTTACACGCTTTTGCTTCATTTCCAAGAATAGTCCAGTATGCATTGATGCAATCCCCGGTAGTGTAGTCATTCCAATCAAATATTGTCAAAAAAGATAGTATATCTAATGTAAAGGTCCCATTGGACCATACTGGGTTCAACTCATACCTACATGCAAATAAGATAAGCAACTTAATGAAATGCTTGAAGATTCAATTTTATTAATGAATGTCAATAATCATCATTGTTTTACAATATTTTTCCAAATGCAATAGCAACTAACTCACTTTAATTTACTAAGCTTTAATAATGTTTCAGCAATCTCTGAATCTTTAGGCTTCTTCTTAAAAATTGCCCTGGAATTCCTCAAGATTTTGCTTTTGACCTTTTGAAATTCTTTAGCTTTAGCTGCGTGATGTTCAGATATGTTTGTTTGTGTGGAGGTCTCAGATTTATTTGTTTGCGTTGTAGTATCTGAGATTGATGGGGCAGGAGCCGCGTCATGTTCATCATCATCTTCATCTTCATCCTCATCCTCATCCTCATCCTGAACAACTTGTTTGCCCTTGCCTTTGGGCTGGTAGTCTTGTGTGAACTGAGTTTTTTTTAATTTTTTGGCAAGTGGCTCATCTTCATCTGTCCCTTTGCTTTGCAATTGTTCATACAGCTTCTTGATTCTTTGGTTACACTGAAGTATGATCTTCTCTCTTGCAGCTAGTTTTTTTTCATTACGCTCCTCTTGTACTTTAAGCTGCGAAACTTTGTCACCAATTATTATATCCTTTTCAACAATGATGTCATCCTTTTGTTTAAGTTGCGACTCCTTCTCTGCAATGATTGTTTCTTTCTGAGCAATAATTTGATCCTTGGCACTGATTTCTGTTGCTGTCTCACTTGTGGCTTCCTCCAAACTTTTAAGTGCTATATTTAAATCGTGCTGTAAGGTCTCAATTTGTTCTTGTTTTTGTATACATATATTGCAGGCTTCCGTTTGTAAGGCATGCTGCCTTCCTTGTGGTGTCTGGCTTCCTTCTGGTGCCTGCTGTAATTCCTCAGAGTGTACCTCAAGTGGTTGAGTTGGAGGATAGTAGTCAGGTACCAAATCATGCTCTATATCAAACGGAATTAAATCAACAATAATTGAATCTGTGGCCACACGGTCTATCATCCTCTTGATACTCTCAACGTGGGCTTTAGGCCAAGTCCAGCGAAGTATTCTTGGCAATTTATGAGGATGTTGAGGAGCAGCAATTCTAATATGTTCAGTAACCCATACCTGCAACATCATTATAATCAGTAAATTATATCCATCATCAAATTATATCAGCAGGTATAAGTAACTATAACTTACAGCCAAAATATTTGGAAATCCCTTGAGCAAGGGAGCCTTGGCCGGTTGGGTTGAATCACCTACATGTCTTCTATGCCTCAATGTCACCTCCTTTCCAATGGCTCCCAACTGCGGAGCCATGAAATTGTACACGGCATTGCACCAATTATAGTTTCGTAGATTGTCAAAATCATCTACACAATCAATAAGTGACACGGCAGGAATGGCAAGTATGCTGCTAGTACCACAAAATAGCACTGTACTGAAAAAATAGAGTATATACAACTGACAGTACAGCTTGTCATTGGATGTAGACTTTATTAGCAGTTTCTCCAAATGTCGGGCAGAACAACTGGAATCTTCAAAATACTCCTTGTACAGTGGCGTGGAGGCCTCATTTAAATCAAGTTGGACTATCTCTCCATGGTCAGGTAGCCCTAGAATAAGTGATATATCAACCTTTGTGAAATTCAGATTTTTCCCATGGATTACAAAGCTCTGTTCTTCTTCATCCCAATTATCAAACATGTTCTGAACTTGGGGTCTTACACAAGAACTAGTAGGAAGGTCGAGGACCCAAGAAAAGGGTGTGTCTCGAAGCAACTGTTCTTGTGCTGGTGTGGGTGGAACAGAATCAATAAAATTTTTGAAATGGGATAGGCTACTTTTCCAGTTCATTCGTTTGCTTCGACCTCTGTTGGCAAAACTTGAATACTGGGTAGGCAATTTGATTTTTCGTTTTGGCAGCTGTTTTTTCTCATGACTTCCCCCAGAGACTTGCTGTTTCTTAGATTTGGTGGGAGCAGCTTTCTTTGAAGCTGATTCTTTTTTGACCCATACCGAACTTTGCAACCATCAAAATTTATTTGACACAAACAAAAAT